>JACEFZ010024692.1:587500-692500 GCA_014155875.1 Cepaea nemoralis | reverse complement strand
GACTGCACTCGTGCGCAAAGATGTACGCCACGAGTTTCGGTCTTTGGCTTCAGTCTCCCAGATTTCATGATTAATTCCAAAAGCTTTTAGTGAGATGTTCAGAGTGTCTTTAAAGCGTTTCTTCTGGCCGCCTTGGGAGTGTTTACCATAACGCAGCTCGCCGTACAAAAATTCGTTTAAGGAGCCTGTGATCTGGCATGCGAGTCACGTGACCAGCCCAGCTAATCTGATTCTTCATTAGTAGAGTGTGGATACTGGGCATGGACGCTCTTTCTTCGACTTCCATGTCTGGGATCTGATCTTGCCATTTAATCTTCAATAGCTTCCTAAGGCAGACTGTGTGGAAATGGTTCATTTCCTAGCGTGTCGCTGAAAAACAGTCCAGGTTTCACAAGCAAATAACAGTGTGGGAAATGCGACTGCTTTGTAGACTTTCAGCTTTGTTTGCAGGTTTATTCCATTTCTGTCCTACACATTCTTGTACAGTCTACCAAAGGCCGCGCTGGCCTTGGAGATTCTTGCATTCACTTAATCATCAATTGTGGCAGTTTGTGACACAGTGATGCCAAGATAGGTGAATTTGTCCACAACACTTAGTCTATGACCATTCACCTTGATATTCGGTATGGTGTGATTTATCCATGGAGCTGGCTGGTACATAACTACAGTCTTCTCCAAGTTGATATTGAGTCCAAAGTTGGCACAGGCATACGGGACAGCTGAAACATTGTGTTGCATGTCCGCCTCTGAGTTGGCATATAGAGGGCAATCATCAGCAAACAGGGGCTCTCTGACGGTGTCGTTTTTAGTTTTGGTTTTAGCTTTCAGACTTCTAAGATTGAACAACTTTACATCCATGAGGTAGTTGATGTCTATTTCAATGTCATTGTTCTTGAAGGCATTCATCAGCATAGTTGAAGACATAAGGCTGAACAGTGTTCGTGCCAGGACACATCCATGCTTCACCCCATTAGTGTGAGAAAAGGGCTCAGACAGCTCATCATTTTCCTGCATACAATCAGGAAATAGCCGCACTATTTGGATAAACTTTCGTGGACAGCCATTTTTCGCCATAATCTTCCACAGTCATTCTCTGCTGACTGTATCAAAAGCCTTGATAAGATCAATGACAGTGGATAACATTTCGGAGTTCTGTTCCTGACATTTCAGAAATTTCGGAGTTCTGTTCCTGACATTTCATTGACAGAATCAGTAACAGACAAGGTATCTCCCTACATGTTGAACCAAGAGCTGAGAGGCATCGGGGATGAGGTAACTAAACCGAGTGCTGCCAGCTTCAATGTCTGCCAACGTAGCTGACAATGATTTCTTGGAAAAGGCTAACCTTGCGACAAGAGTATACGCAACTATGAGAATGAGACAAACATACGTTTTAGTCATGTAATGCGAAGAGAATCATTGGAGAACGTGGTGACGTCTAGAAATATCAGTGGTAGAAGATGCAGGGCAGACCGGGAGAAATCCACCGGTTGATCATCCACAACAGACCTGCTCAAGAACATCCAGGATCGAGATCTGTGGAGAGACATGAACGTCTACGCCACTCTGCAAGTCACGTGATGATAATGATGTATGCCGCATGCGTCAAACTCAAGGCCCGCGGGCCACATCCGGCCCGCCGTACAATCATATCAGGCCCGAGAGGTCTCAACCGACGTACAAATATATTCGGCCCAAGAGAGAATTTTAGGCAAAAATATTTTTGTTATGGTTACGATATACAGTGCAAATCAAATTCCCTAATTAGCAGCCTTCCGAATGATAGGCTGTCTGAGAGCGTTCTCGCTTCGATCAGAATAAGCGAAAATAAAAGTTGTGTAGTGAGTTAGTGTTCGTCGTTACAGGTACCTAGAAACGTATAGATGCTCGTTTTGGATTGGCGCATAAAAAATGTAAATAGTGTAATTCCCGGATATTACATCACTTTTCCCGCTACAGCTAACCTGATATCAATCAAGCCTCGATCGGTAGATGCACAATCTTTAAAAATCAAAGCTAGCCTTTAAAATGGCCAAGAGAAAAGTTGATTCTTAAAACAGAGCCTTTCAAAGCCGATGGGATGCTAAATATATGTTTACTGATATTGGCGGTAAACCTGTGTGTCTAATTTGTGGAGATAATGTGGCTGTGATCAAAGAATATAATCTGAGACGGCACTACGAGACTAAACATCAAGACAAGTTAAACAGCCTGAATGCAGAGCAGAAGCTACAGAATGTAGAAGAATTGAAGAGGCATCTAACATGTTTTTCACCAAAGCAAAATCATAAACTGATGCTGTAGTCAAAGCAAGTTATATTGTGTCAGAGAAGAACGCACATTCAGGCCGACCATTTACAGAAGGAGAGTTTCTGAAGGGCTGCATGATGAAAGTGTGTGACGTCTTGTGTTCAGACAAAAAGCAGATGTTTGCAAAGGTAAGCCTTAGCAGAAATACGGTCGTTGATCGGGTTTGTGAGATGGCCACTGATGTGAAAATACAGCTGATCGAAAAAGGCAAAGACTTTGTTGCAATCTCCCTTGCTGTCGGTGAAAGTAATGACACGACTGACACTGCACAGCCCGCCATCTTCATCCGTGGAGTGGACTCCAGTTTTAATGTTCATCATTGGCACCTTGCCGTCATGACAGACGATAGTTTGGGCTTTAAAAAGGCATAATAATTTTTACCTATGGCGGTAGCGAATGTGACTGATAGGGCCAATAATGTTTTAATGTTACAGAAGAAATATTGGACATGAAATCCATGTATGGGACAACGACAGGAAAAGACATTGTTGATAACGTATGTCAAAGTTTAACCAACATGAACCTGCTTTGGGACAAATTCGTTGGACTGACAACAAATGGAGAACCGGTGATGCGTGGCGAAAAATGGGGACTAGTTGGAAGGATGCGGTTAAAGATGCAGGACAACTGTACTTGTAAATTGATAGCATATCACTGCATCATACACCAAGGTACGTTGTGTGGTAAAGGAAAAAAGTCGACGTTCAGTGACACGCCTTATTGAACAGAGGTGCGATAGCTAAGTCGGGGAAAGGTTCCCGGTAGATTTTTCCAGCTGATCGAGGAAATCTGTCAGTTCGTGGACAGTAAAGGAAAAGATTCCACTGTTTTAATTTATATTAATGTTTTAAAAAAGGTTTAATTTTCGGCTTATTGAATGTTTATCCTGTCCGGCCCGCAACCTTACGTGTGATTTGAGTTTTGGACCGCTGAGCGATTGAGTTTGACACCCCTGATGTATGCTGACGTATTGCATCTATCATGCTTCTTCTCGTTTTGATTTTATGACGTATCGATAATCTCTGTGGCCTCCAGGGGCCTGCCAAAATCTCACTACAACCTCTTTAGCCGGGCATTTCAAATGGCGTGCCCTATTTCGACCGCCACCATCTTCCAACACATGGGCGCCAGTTTGCTATCCCATGTACTCATTCAAACGTGCAGACAATGGAAAGCTTGCAGACAACTGAAAACTTCCGAGTCAGCACTAGGCAATACCACAGGAGAAACATGACCCAGACACCCTATATTTGTTCCGAATTATGTCCCACTCTTTTTGCAACAAAAGTAGCCCACTGTATTTTAAACCCCTGAGCAGATTCCAATAACTGATAATTGTCCTGTTTACGCGTCTAGAAATTGATGGCATGTGACCTTTCTTAACTTAAGAAAAGAGCTGTTTATCGATTGTAGTCCTATGTTCTGTGCCAGTTCAATCTTGTCTAAACTATTGTTTTGTTTTTAGCTAGCAGCTGTTTATAACTCCTTTTTCATTTGAAGCTGTAACCTTTCTGCACCTGAAGTAATTTGACTCTCATTATTCATGTTCACTGTAATTTTGTCGCATTTTGTAATCTTTAAATTTAAACAGACGACCGGAAAGAGAATCACAAATTGGCTTACTCTTTACAGACATGGTCTTGCAACTTTTTTAAAACCATGGTATTCCTT
Organism: Cepaea nemoralis; assembly: GCA_014155875.1. Classification (NCBI taxonomy): domain Eukaryota; kingdom Metazoa; phylum Mollusca; class Gastropoda; order Stylommatophora; family Helicidae; genus Cepaea; species Cepaea nemoralis. Next base: position 688,519 of record JACEFZ010024692.1, on the reverse strand, counting down.
GTAAAGCAATGATTTTCAACCTATGAGTTATGGAACATCATGGAGGTCGCAGAATGTTTTCTAGGATTTCACGAAGTGTGATTTTAGCGGCAAGCATTTTTATATCAAACTAGCTGACACGGCCCGGCTTCGCCCAGTTCCTGGTGGGGAGCATCTCATTTAATTCATATAAGTAGTCATATAAGTTCTCGTTCCCGTTACCGACTGTCTGTCTGTCTGTCTGTCTGTCTGTCTGTCTGTCTGTCTGTCTGTCTGTCTGTCTGTCTGACCCGGCCCGGCATCGCCCAACTCCTGATGTGGAGCATCTCATTTAATTCATATAAGTAGTCATATAAGCTCCCGTTCCCGTTCCCGACTATCTATCTGTCTGTCTGTCTGTCTATATGTCTGTCTGTCTGATCCGGCCCGGCTTCGCCCAGCTCCTGATGACGAGCATCTCATTTAATTCATATAAGTAGTCATATAAGTTCCCGTTCCCGACTCTCTCTGTCTGTCTGTCTGTCTGTCTGTCTGTCTGTCTGTTTGTCTGTCTGTCTGTCTGTCCGTCCCTCCCTCTCTGTCTGTCTGTCTGTCTGTCTGCCTCTCTGTCTAATCATTTATTGGTTGCAGTTAGAACAACTTTAGATAAACGAAGACCAACTTACAAAAAGCATTAGAAAGAGCACTTGAAAGGTCTTTACATCTTTCCCAACAATTAACTTGGGTAAATGGAGCAGCGGCAGCAGCATCAGCAGAAGAAGGAAAAGGAGGAGTAGGAGCTGGGAGGAGGAAGAGGGAGGTGGAGGAGGGAGGAGTTAGGAGGGAGGAAGAGATAGGCGGAGAGAGGAGGAGGAGGGAGGAGGAAGGAGGAGGAGGAGTAGGGAGGAATAGGAGGGAGGAGGAGTGATTAGGAGGAGGAGAGAGGAGGTAGGAGAAGGGAGGAGGAGGGAGGAAGAAGGAGGAGGCAGGAGGAGCGAGGAGGAGGAGGAGGAGGGTAGGAGGAGGAAGAGGGAGGGGGAGGATGAGGGAGGAGGAAGGAGAAGGAGGGAGGAGAAGAACGCAAGGGGAGGAGGAGGGAGATGGAGGAGGAGGGAGGAGGAGGAGGGAGGAGGAGGGAGGAGGCGGAGGGAGGAGGTGGAGGGAGGAGGCGGAGGGAGGAGGAGGGAGGAGGAAGAGGGAGAAGGATGAGGAGGAGAAGGAGGGGAAGGATGAGGAGGGAGGAGGAGGAAGAGGGATGAGGAGGAGGAGGGAGGTGGAGAGAGGAGGAGGTAGGAGGAGGAGGAGGGATGAGGGGGAGGACGTAGGAGGAGGAGGGAGGAGGAGGGAGTAGGAGGAGAGAGGAGGAGAATGGAGGAGGAAGGAAGAGGAGTGATTATGAGGAGGGAGGAGGAAGAGGGAGAAGGAGGACGGAGAAGGAGGAGGAGGGAGGAGGAGGAGGAGGGAGGAGGAGGAGGTAGGAGGAGGAGGAAGAGGGAGGAGGAGGAGGGATGTGGAGGGAGGAGGAGGGAGGAGGTAGAGGTAGGAGGAGGGAAGAGGAGAGAGGATGAGGAGGGAGGAGGAGAAGGGAGGAGGAGGGGGAGGAGGTAGGAGGAGGAGGAGGAGAAGGGGGAGGAGGATGAGGGGGAGGACGTAGAATTAGAAGGAGGGAGGAGGAGGGATTGTGGAGGAGATGAGGAGGAGAAGGAGGAGGAAGGAAGGGGAGTGATTAGGAGGAGGGAGGAGGGCGAGGAGGTAGGAGGAAGAGGGAGGAGGAGGGAGGAGGAGGAGAGGAGAAAGAGGAGGAGGGAGAGGGAGGAGGGGAGAGGAAGAGGAAGAGGGTAGGAGGAGGAGGGGAGAGGAGGAGGAGGATTTTAACGCATATGCCTGTAGACAACTGCAGCGAAAAGGTGGGTCTGTCTATCTATCTGACCCGGCGTGGCTTTGCCCAGCTCCTGGAGGGTAGCGTCTCATTAAATTCATACAACAAAAAAAGTAACTTAAAAGAATGTCCTTCCACACACCATCCATTATTTTTAATGAAAACTCTTTCTAATCACCTGCATGACACAGGTAACTTCTTAAGCATAAAAAGATGAGTTACAATGTTATGCATTGTGCATTATTTTTATGAAAACTTTGAAAATGCCTTACAGATTGTATCATTATTTATTATAACTCATATGCCGGTACATAACTATAGACAAAGAGTTTATAAATCTTTGAAAACGATGCCACAATATGACTATAAGTTATACAGAAAAGTTATGCCCCTTGAAAATATAATGAAAAGTGAAAAATGAAATAATATTGGGTAACCAGCCGATTTCACACTAAATAAATATGACAGTGGGCTGCACTGGAATGAAAGGAAGACGTGTAGAAAATTTCATCTCAATCGGATGGGCCGTTCGCGAGAGCACAAAGGACATACGGACATACAGACAGACAGACAGACAGACAGACAGACAGACAGACAGACAGACAGACAGACAGACAGACAGACAGACAGACGGAGATCGCAATTTATATATAAGATTTTACAAGAAAGTTTCACACATTTGTTTCTTTCAATATTTTGCACGGAATTGTTCTAATGCCTGGCGAACGAATTAACTGACTTTGTTATGCTTGAAATTAAAATTACAAAAATACTGAAATACTGTCAAATCTGATCATGAAAGATAAATGACTCATAAACAGTTTCATGTCTCAAACACTGACATAATTTGGTCTCTTGAAACGGCACTGTGGCTTGGACAGAACCATGACGGGTGCACGGTTTCTGGAAGAGAAAAGGATTCGATCGACCACCACAAATATGGACACTAAATATTACATACATCTTTGACATGAAAATGCATTAAGCAGGAAGCCTATCAACAGATCTAGAACCTCTTCAGCAGGCCGTGATGAGAGCCACGTTCTGCACAGCACCTGCTATATGATGACGTATTTGTGGAATACTGGAAATGTAATTGCTATATGAACTACTGCACCAACCTGTCGTACTTTTAAAGGATCGTAACGGCCATTTCCCAAAGTCAGTTGATTTCCCAGATTAGACCATTACAGTAATTCAACTTCCAACTTCCAACTCTTGAAAAGAATGGCGCCGTTCAATCTTTAACTGTATCGGTTTGGTTGTATTTTGGTCCTCTATTGTGTGGCGTGTCTTAAGTCTTTCGTAGATTGGGCTGCTTGGTTTCTGATGGGTTAATTGCGTTCGTTACTTTCTTGATGATGTTTTCCATGCCTACAGAGTCGCGCACTTGTTGAGGCCTGGAGTTGTTGTGTGCCCACCCTGTCATATGGCGCTGTTTCTTGAGAGAGCTTTACCAGTTGTCGTCTCTTCTGGTGTTCCCCCTATTTCCCCGTCTTGGCGTGTCTTCGAATCTTCTCGGTGCTCCCCAGTTCGATCTTGGTGGGGAGCGATATCGTTCCATGTCATTCCTACTCACTCGATCTTGGTCTGGGTAGCCTTCTTCATCCAGTTCTATTTCTTCTTTCTATGCCTCTTCTTTTGTCTGTGTTCTCGCTTCTTCTGTGGGTGTCTTGATCTTAAACAGTAATAATTTGTGTGTGTATTTATTTTAGAAGAAGTTAGGCTGTGGAACTAACCGCCAGACGCTGTTGAATATGTTGGGAGGGGGGGGGGAGGTATCTGAGCTCCTATAGACATGTCCGGAGTGCAATGATGATACTCCAACAGATAACTAATTAGGCATGAGAATGTTCTGTTATTGTGAAAGATTAAAGATGGTACAGACATTGTCAGACGGGCATTGAAAATGCTGAAATCTTAATCAACATAGATAATGTTCATGTATCACGAGGAAGCTCGACGACAGGAAGAACACACACATATACAGGCCAACGTTTCGACCAAAAACTTCATCACCGTACAAGAAAGCCTAAACTACCAAAAATGAAATTTGTAGCTGGATAACTAAATTGTAATTACATGAGCACAAAAGTAAGAACTAAGTCGTGCGTCGCTTAAGGGGTGGCAGGGAAAACGATATTTAGTGAAGGTTACCAAACACACGGAAAACAGATTTTTGCGGGGGGAAATACCACATCGCCTGAGCCGCCCGGCTTAGCACACACTGAAGATGATGTTGATCTATAGCAGTTTTTTGCCCATGATGTCTATGAAGGTTTCCACTCAGGCACTGAAACCGTTGCTGCAGCGATTGATCTTGAGGACGCATACAACAGAGTACCACTGGATTTTTTAATGTTTCAGCTTCTTGAACTAAACGTAAGTCCATTCCTCCTTAGCTGGATCGCTGCAGCCCTCTACCAACGGAAAGTAGTTTTTAGATGTGGCAGTTGGACTTCGGAACCAACAACAATATATCCTGGCCTACCACAGGGATCACCATTATCTCCGGTACTGTTCAACGCCTACACAGTGAGAATCACCAGTGAGCAGATCACTGGACCTGGCAGGACATTGTCGTATGCCGATGATGTTTTAGTGTATCGTCAGGGTAAGGATAGAGAGGAGGTTGCTGTGGAACTACAAACCGAACTCAATCGCATAAGTACTTGGTGTGATGAAGCTGGGGCAATGGTCAACCCAACAAAGGCAACAGTAACTTGGTTCTCGTTGAATAATCATATTGTCAACAATCCAACACCAACTGTAATGCTGTGTTCAGAGATGGTGGAAAGAACGCAGGCAATGAATTACCTGGGGATACGGTTTGATCGAAGCCTTGCTTATAATGTGCACATAGACCAGGTGATAACAAAGGCCAAGCGGGGTTTGGCAGCGATGCGGGTGATGACGGCAGCAAACTGTGAGCAGCGCCATGTATGTCTTCTGTACGAGGGGCTGGTCATGTCTGTTTTGGAGTATGCAATGGCAATCCTGACTCTCAGCCATAAGCAGATAGAAAGGATGGAAAGGATACAGAATGAAGCTATGCGCATTATTCTTGGATGTACAAGAGATACAGCATGCAGGGCGATGCGCTACCTTCTTGATTTTCCAACCATTGAAGAGAGAATACAAGTTTGCAGGGCACGCGCCTACCTCAGAATTAACGCAAACACACAACATCCACTGCATAGTGAAATTAGGAAGGTGAAGGGCAGCAGGTTAAAAAGAGGACGGTCGTGGATGGGTCAAGCCGAAGACATTCTTCAACAGGTGTGTTCACTTGAGGACTTAGAACCTGGCGAGGAGTGGGTGCAAGTGCCAACAGACTTCTACACATCCTTTTCAGTTTGCATCCAACTAGATAGAAAATGCAGACAAGAAAATCCGGCTGCTGTTGAGGCTGAAGTACAAGCGTTGATTTTCGAGAATTCGCTAGACGGTGACGCGGTCATCTACACAGATGGGTCGGTCGTCCGACATGTGAGAAGCTCATGGGCCTTTACAGCTCGGGCCGGAGGGAGAATTGTGAAGGAGGACTCTGGTGCTTTCACTGAAACCACAAGTAGCCTGACCATGGAAGTCATGGCAGTAAGTAAAGCAATAACATGGCTCGAGACACAGACATTCACTAGGGCTTGTTTCCTTAGCGACTCAATGAACATGATCAAGAGGATAGAGGAGGGGTCGATCCGAAGAGAATGGTTGCTGCCTCTGAAGCGGTCTCGGCTGGCAAAGATTAGTTTCATCTTCTTGCCAGGTCATGCGGGAGTACAAGGAAATGAGCGGGCTGACAAGCTCGCAGGTGAGGCTACTGTGGAGGGCGGACGCGCCATGGACGAGGCTGACATTCTGAATGCTCTACGAGAAGTGAGACTTTTGCGAGAACCAAGTGATGACTGTGAATCTACAACAATGGCCAGACTGCGGGAGCAGCAAATTAAAAGAGGGGTGGCCAAACAAGAACACTATGCAGGAAGCCAAAGAAGATTGATAAACCAACACAGAACTGGCGTCGTTAGCCTCTACACGCTGCGGGATTTGCTGAGGAGGGGATCCGAGCACTTATGGACTGAATGGTTCGACGTGCAACGAGGATGATCTGTCGACTAACTAACTAACTAACTATAGCAGTTGTTAGTGTTTTCTTGTCTGGTCCCATATGTATATGTTAAAGACACAATACGGCTTTGTATATGGCAGATACAGCGCGTGTGCCAGTGTTTGTGAGTGGCGTGTATTCGTTTGCGTGGCAGAAGGAAGCGTTATAGTATGTCCACATTTGTTTGCCTTCATTCACGATCAATTATTTTGAAAACTGTCTTTTGCATCGTTATGAATTTTTTCCAGCCGTCTTATATTTACCCCCAGTCCCCCACCCAAGGATAGGTCCAAAAACAACTTAAATCATTGAAAGCGGCGACATTCCTTTGATGTTTTGCTTAACAACTAGTGATTTCTCGCTAACAAAGTTATTTTTACGGTAATGTGAGACCTGCCAATTCTGATGACACACAAAGGCGTATCCTGCCCAAATCGTATGGGAGTGGGTGCAATGAAAGAACTAGCTTAAAATCGACAGGGTCGGCTGCATTGCACCGGGTTTTTATCCCATATGGCTCAGTTTCTTTCCGCAGCGCGGAAAGCGTCGCACAAAGCACGAACTCCGTAGCTCCAGCGACGACCCTCGGGAGTCTCCGAAAAAATGCACTCGTGAAATGAAGGACGCGGCCCGGAATCGAACATACAACCTTCGGAGCCCGAGTCAGACGGCTTGACCACTTCACCACGGAGAATCCCGAGAGGGGTGCAATGTGTAATATTAGTAAAGACAGAGAATTTACAGAGGCACGGGGTAAATAATTTGTAAATTAACAGGAAAGTAGAAGGAATATATTTCTTACCTTATTTTTCATTTCCTTCTTGTTTCTTCAGCTGATGCTGATGCTGTAATGTTTAGGGCCTGCAATTCGTCTGAATAGTTGGAGCAAAATATCCCAGTAAGTGTGTACGTAGATTAAGGTCTGCGATCTGCTCAGACCGTAATCTGTGTCGGACGATTCCAGTAGGTTGATGATTGCTCTCGGTTGCATAAAGTTCAATCCATCCTTTCTCCAATAGTCCTCTTCCTCTTTCAACACATGGTCCTGACGTTTTTTCCAGTAACTTTTATCAATATTTAATAGCACGGACAGACAGACAGACAGACAGACAGACAGACAGACAGACAGACAGACAGACAGACAGAAAGGTAGGTAGGTAGGTAAGTAGGTAGGTAGGCAGAAAGGTAGGTGGGTGGGTGGGTGGATGGCTGGCTGGCTGGCTGACTGGGTGGGTGGGTGGGTCGGTCGGTCGGTCGGTCGGTGGGTGGGTGGGTAGGTGGGTTGGTAGGTGGGCCTTCAGACAGACAGACAGACAGACAGACAGACAGACAGACAGACAGATAGATAGGTAGATAGATAGAAGGATAGATAGATAGATAGATAGATAGATAGATAGATAGATAGATAGATAGATAGATAGATAGATAGATAGATAGATAGATAGATCCCCGCCAGAAGCCGGGCCTTGTCAGCTAGTTTATTTATATAATCACGTTTCATGAAAGAACCCCATTTGGAGACACCTCTGAATCTTCGCGCTGTTTGTTTCAAACCGGAAATCACGTGAAAATTTTAAAAAATGCAGGGACGTGTCTTGGTGAAGCGGTAATACTGTTAAAATGATGGATGTAATCTCTAAGTCGTAATTTATATACCGCATATAATCAAACTTTGAAATCTGCTGTAAAATCTCCAGAACAAACAAATTTTTGTTGGGTGGACATAATGATAAGGTTTTATACTAAATCTCATCATTTTCCTTCAGTTGGTTACTGAGATAGTGAATTTTATATTGAGGCAACAAACAAACAAAAAACACACTATAGCATAAGGCATAACCTACCACGATCAGGGATTAATTATTTAGGTCAAGTGATGAACATACATCTAAATGACATTATTATTTTTTTTTTCCAGAGAGGAAGCTCAAGTGACACCAAGTTACTGTTCTGTAAGTAGGTCAACTAGGTGGCTATTTTAATGCTCGCAGGAAATCGCGTCTCAATTGATATCCCATCTGTCAGTTGTCGATCCCGGAACAAGGGAATTTGAATTTTTTTTTTGGTTTTATGAGCAAGAAGCCTATGTTTGGGTCTTGTATTTATTTATTTAGTTAATGCCATCGCGTGACATATGGCGGCGAGAAAGCGCAAAATGATAGGACTTAACGTATGCTGGCTATATCACGGCTGTATCGTTTGCTGTATCACGGCTGTATCGTTTGCTACATCACAGCTTTATCATTTGCTGTATCACGCCTTTATCATTTGATTTATCTCAGCTTTATCGTTTGCTATATCTCGGCTTTATCGTTGCTACATCACAGCTTTATCGTTTGCTATTTCAAGGCTTTATCGATTATTACATCACGGCTATATCGTTTGTTATATCACGGCTTTACCGTTTGCTACATCACGGCTATATCGTTTGCTACTTCACGGCTTTATCTGTTGCTTCATCACGATTTTATCGTTTGCTATACCACGGCTTTATCGTTTCCTATATCTCGCTATATCGTTTGCTACATCACGGCTATATCGTTTGTTACATCACGGCTTTATCGTTTGCTATATCTCAGCTTTATCGTTTAGCTATATCACGGCTTTATCGTTTCCTATATCACGGCTTTATCGTTGCTATATCTTGCTATATTGTTTCTACATCACGGCTATATCGTTTGCTATATCACGACTTTAGCGTTTGCTTAATCTCGGCTTTATCGTTTGCTATATCACGGCTTTATCAGAGATAGAATTTCTTATCTACATCGTTGGTTTATGAGAGTGGTATTAATCCACTTGGCCGGGCTCCCTGGCGAAGTAGTTAAGGATGTTGTTCGTAATCCGTTATACCCACTTACGAAACACAGCTGCGCGAGATTCGGCAGTGGATCGCGTCGCGTTGGTTTCTTACGGACAGGTATGTGAGCCGGTCGTTCAGAAAGAAATGGCAAACTACTGAACGTAAAACTTACCAAAACATCAACAGCAGCTGGAAAATGCTGGTGTTGACTGCAATGTCCTGTAAATAGGATATGCTTGGGTATGATTAATCCACTACTCCAGTGACTTTATCAGAATAGTACACCTTCATGTATACTTCTCTTCATCTTTTGCCATTTACTCCCTATTGGGACATATGCCCTCAGTCATCTCACAACAAGCCGTACTGTGTGTTGCCATTCCCTGCATCCCTCGTCATTTCACCCTCAAATTATTCGCCTCTTGTCTTTAATTCTCTTTTCCGTTTGGTTTAGGTGTCCTAATATTTTGTTCGCCTTGTGGGTTCCAAAACAGGGAGTGTCTAGATATACAGTGTTGAAGTGCTACCCATAACCTATACTTTTGTATGGATGTGAAACGTGGACGATGAGCAGGCAAACTGAAAAACATCTAAAGGCTGTGGAAATGTTGTTTTTGCGGAAAGTGCAAAGAATACCACGGACAGACAGAAAAACAAATAAGCAAGTTCTACTAGAGGAAAATGAAAACCATAAACTGATTAGGAAAATTAGACGTAGAGGATCAATCTTGTTGGGCAAGTTATGAGAAAGACAAAACTAGAGAACGTGGTAACAACTAGCAAGTCTGACGGGAAAAGAACACGGGGAACGCAGAGAAGTAAACATCTGGATGGCTTGACCACGTGACATGGTCGGGACATGACACAGAGCTGATCCACGACTCTTGTGATCGTGTAAGATGCCGAATCATGACAGTCAACACTTACCGGCATGGCATATGCCGATGATGATGAATTATACTATCATCAGGCTTCCTCAGTGTATGACCTATCCAGCGCCAGATGCTTTCGCTCAAATCTTGATTCACTGAAACTTGTTCAACTCTCTCAGTAATGAGACCTAGATTAATGTTTCTGTCATACAACTTAGTCTCACTGTTCTACGCAGGCGTGTTTGTAGTTTATTATTACTTATTTTAGTCGTTCTCCACATTTCTAATCCATACACTAGTGCTGATTTCATATTAGAGTTAAATATTCAAAGTTCTGATAAATCGTTAGAGCAGCAGTTCCGATTAATAGTGTATGTTGTCCCGTGATTTCATACTTCAAACATTCTGTACAAATATGAAAAGGTTTGAGTCTGCCTGGTTTCATCTTTCTCCTGTTACTTCTTTACGTTGAGACTAAAGACTTGTGATTTGCTCCTTGTATTTATCATTACAGAACGTGTGCTATTGCCGATGTCTGCCTTTGCGATCAATAGAACATATAGCTCACTATGTGTGAGGCTCTTTCTAACCATTGGCTTTCGCTCACATCAAGGCAAACAGCACATGTTATCAAATTAAGAAAAATAGTGCTTGGCTATAGTGTGCTAATTTTCATCATCTGAGTCTTCACTGAATCGTCATCTTTTTGCAGGCGATGGATGTTGATAGTTGATGGTTTATCGACCTTGCTGAAGGTTGCATTTGGTTGAGACGTTTTTTTTTTTTTTTTTGAAACCATTATCTTCATTATTATCTAGTTCCATTTTCGAAATGAAAGTTATCGCTCATGCATTTCCAGTTGTTGCTGCACTATGTCGTCGTTGTAAGTGTTGCCAGGATGTATTCAGACCAAACCTTGCTGTTGTCTGTCCATTTATATTTCAGACCTCCTCTAGCTCGTTTGCCCACAATTGGTCCGTCCATTATGGTGAAAAGAAGATAGTTATTTTGATCGATGTGATCATAGAACCCTGTCTTTCTCATTGTTATTTCCTTCGGCAGCGCCTATTGGTACTGTGTTGTTCTAAGCATTTCCATTAAACATAAGACATTATATTTTCCAGATTGAGCTGACTTGCGTTGAGTCAATAACAGACATCAGAGCACTCCGTACATTCCCATATGTGCAAGGTCCTCATATTCAACCATCAGCGAAGAGTCCCAATGTTAATGGTACCTGAGTATGTATCTTTTTCCCTCCTTTACTCGGAGTATTGAGTATTGGCCAGATCCTCTGGTCATTCCCTGCAGCATCATACTCTCCAGGCCATGATGAGTTACCAGTTCTTCTGCCCTATACACTCAATTCCAAAGGACCTAAACCACGTCTACCTTAGCATGCACCAATACTCATCCTAGCGGTGCAGACACATCCCATCTAGTGTTTCCCGCCAAACCACCGTGTCCAGTCTGAAGCATGCTTGTCTTGTTCTAGCCAGATTGAATGACGTCTACGACAGCATATCATCTGCAGCAGAATTTCAAACCGAAATTATGTCATCCCTCCAAAAATTATAATCGAAATTGACATCATCTCTCAAAAAGTTGCAATAGACATCAATGCCATCCCACCACAATTTGAATCGAAATTGGTTTCATCCCTCCAAAATGTGCAATCGACATCGGTGCCATTTCTCCAAAACTTTTAATCGGAATGGTGCCCTCCCTCGAAAACTTGCAACCGAAATTAGTCTAACACATTCCAAGCATCTAATCGAAATTGGCGTCAACCTGGGTAATTATAACACGCTCACGAGCTCTAGGCGTAAGATTACATCTCACAAAATGATTTCTATGCTCTATATAGGAAAAAACAGCGCATCTTCTATACTTATTGATCGACAAACACAATATCTGCAAAACTCAATAAAGCGATGGCTGCAGTGGAATAGGAGAAGTAAGGTGCCTTCTATCAATGAAGAAGTAAGGTGCCTCCTTTCCTCTGCTATCCTACGGTACACCCTTGGGAAAGGTGGAGTACCCGTTTACACCCAACCCATTTTGTCTCAGTATTCTAACTCAGTAATCTAACTCATTAATCTAACTCAGTAATCTCATTCGATAATTTAACTTAGTAACCGTCTCATTAATCTAACTCGGTAATCACACTCAGTAATCATCTCAGTTATGGTTTATGCAATCTCAGTTTATTGTAAAACTTCTTTATTTTTTTTTCTCTCCTGAGATGATCATTAACTCTTTCTTATTGACATGCTATATTAATATACCACGTAAGATATATAAATGGGTGCACCCTGAATGTTTAGAACAAAAAGTTATTGAGGCTCATGACAGCCGACCCAAATTGCGTACATCGTACCGGATAATGATGATTATTATGTCGTCTGTCACTTGTTGATATGTGATTGTAGTGCTGAACCAATCCCTTGTTCCTGAACATCTAGACTGGTTGTCATCTCTTCTCATCTCATCTTGTTCCAAGTGTACCTTACGGTGTCGACGTGATTGATAACACAGCCCTACATAATAATATTCTATTTAGTGACAAACATTTTACACCTGATTTTGCATAAATGAGGCCTGCTAAATTCAAATATTACATGTATTTTTCTGTAGCAGTTCTACTTTTTGATATATAGGTATTTGTGTATTAAATTACTATCATTACAGTATTTTCTATATCTCTCTGGGGAGGGGGGGGGGTGTGGCAAAACGCCAATGGCTCATGTCCTCATGCCTTCTTTTATTTTGGGTAAACAGGGGGAAACTGCTTTCGGAAGCTCTCAGTTCTCTTGTTCGCTCAATCTCCATGAAAGATAGTTCTTTGGGTTACTTTCATAACACAGTCTTTTCATAGAGCGATTAGATATAGGTCTTTTCTTTCGGGTAGACCCGATGGAGCGCCTTGCGCCAAATGCGCACTGGTGCGGCTTCTGGGGCAATTCATGTCCGTTTCTACTGATCGCTACCCACTGCCTAATGTCAAGAGTCAAGTTAAAGATTGAGACATTTTAAAAGGCAGAATACTGATGGGCTATGAAAGGTAATCTTAGGTTGTAATTAGTTTTGCACTTATAAATCTCTATTGTCTTAACGACTGAGATGATATGGCGAAACAGCAGTCTTGCCATATTGGGAGGGGGTGACCGTTAGCCAATCTGGCTAAGCTTCTTAATCTTGGAATGGCAAGGGAACAAATCTGAACAATAAATATTTCCCAAATGATATCGCTTGTTCTTGGCAGCCGATAGACGAGTTCTATCTTTCTTCCTACGGCTTACCTCTACTTAGTAGTATCTCTCATTTAAATATAAGCACATTAGATAGCTACGGTGTGCCGGAAGGAGGGAAGCGCTCCTTGGGGATGGGGTCCACCAATCTATGATCTATCTTCTTGAGCCGGAAGAGGCTATCCACAGTGCTATCTCTTTCGTCTTTTAGTCGATGGGATGATGTCGGGAATATAAGTAAACTCTTTATCTCATTGAGAGAACCTGCATTCCTCTGAATCTACGTGTTATGTGAGGCACTGCCGGTACATTGCGGCGACAGCTCAGACAAGAGCAGCGGCCGGAATGGGTAGTATCTTCTTTCCTATTCTTGCTGGGAATGGGGAACTACACTGCGGGCCATACAACCCCACTACTATAATATTAGTTAAGGGGGAGAAACACACGGATTACTAGGCACACCACACCACAAGATCTTTGTCGTGAGAAAGGCATGGTTTGCAAGGGAGAGAGAGACTGGGAAACGAATGTGCCCAATAATAATAACGGCAGGGTATGAGTGTGGAGAGGGAGTCTTGTATGCAACAGGGTGCATAGGGTAGCCGACAGGACGTCTACAAGTTGGAGGTCTGCTCAAGCCAGGACGTAGCCAATCCAGGGGCTACCTGACATGTCAGACTCATTCAAGCAAGCCACTTATCTACTGGTCTTGGTAAGCCAAAAGGTATAACTAATGTATTAACTGAGGCCAATTGGACCTCAGGATTGTGGTTCATGAGTCAGCTTGGTCCCTCACTAGTCTTTCTCATCTACAGGGTCCTTCTTTTGAAGTCTTCTCATCGACTTAAGGTCGAGTGTAAACCGGAAAGTGTGTTGAAAGACTTGACAGGGCTTCTATGCCCAAACTTATAAGTACCTGATGAAGCCAGGGCAAGTCAGTGGACATACCAGGTATAATGTTTTTTCTAATATAAATGGAGAGGCGTTACAAAAATGTAATGAGTGACACAACAGTCAACTCAAGTCTTCTCATTGACTTAAGGTCGAGCGTTTGCTGATGAGGCGGTTTGGACCTACGTCAATTCCCATCCTTGTCCGGGACAGCGAAAGACTCTGATTCATTCCCTATACCCAATCTGGTATCATGACTTTGGTTCCCAACCTCAATTGTGCCCAGTGATCCCATGGCACTTTCCCAGACCCAGATTACTGACTATATCGTGGTGACCTAGGAAACTTGGAAGCTGTTGTTCGAACAACCGACGCTGGATAGAGAGACTGGAACCTTTGCCCGGTGAGGCAGTTGTGAAATGACTGGACAATTTCAAGATCTGTGCTATATGATGTTCAGAGTTTTCTGGATTCATTTCTGGACTAGAGTTATCTCATCAGTTTTGTTTTCTGGACTTGTATAGGTTTATCTGTCTTGGTGTTCTTCTGTGTTGTCTTTATTACGGTATTAAATTCAAATTATAGTGACTGAGACGATCGTCATGTTATGTGTGTGTCAGCCAGAAATACACTGCAGGAAATAACCCCCTGAGGTCGAAAGAGAGTGTGACAGTAAGTCCGGGGAACGGATGAGGGTTGGCAGCAAAGACCTATTCCCAGCCAGGGCAAAAGAATAAGTTTGAAATATTGTGACGGGACATTATGGGACCCTCCCCATAGCATGTTACAATTTCTGGGGGCACGTCCCAGGATATTTGAAATCCTGGTGGAGTTCTGGCTGATATAGTGATAGGGGACAGATATCCTTGTCTACTATCGATAGGTTCTGCCTATCGTGCCTGGCTATTGTCTGTACTCTGCATGACACAGACTGACCGACATGTGACGTGTTGTGGTCGTATAAAATATCCAATTGTATATTTGAGAGATAAATTTTGATATAGAATTGTATACATTTACCCACTGAGTTTAGGATGGCATCAGCTAAATTTAATGTTGCAGAAGTACAGGCTAAAGGGCGAGAGATGGGTTACGATGGTGTAGAGTTACAAAAATATGTTCAGGAAGTTGAAAGAGACTTCAGACAGGCAGAGCGTGAAGCTAGGAAATTTGAGGTCGAGCGTGAAGCTAAGAAAATTGAAGCTGAGCGCGAAGCTAAGAAAATGGAAGCTGAGCAGGCCGTCAGAGACCATGAGTTCCGCATGAGGGAGTTGGAGCTTAGAGCTCAAACTGCCAAGGAAAGCGAGGGTGCAGTGGGAGGCACCGGTCTACCGGACTCAACAACTTCTGGTGGTGGTCCATACCAGGCAATGAAGTTCCCTTTGCTCCCGTTCGATGAACACAAAGATAAGATCGACCAGTATCTTCAAAGATTCCAGTCGTTGGCTTTGGCTATGGGACTGGAACGTGGGAAATTGAACTTGAAACTCTCACAGGGCCTGAGAGGGACAGCGTACGAGGTATACTCAAGGTTGCCACCTGGTATGGAGAATGACTATGAAGCCCTGGAGAAAGCATTATTGAAAAGGTTCCAGATGACAGCTCATACTTATCGACAGCAGTTCAGAAAGTCGAAGAGAGAACCAGGGGAGATGTTCGCAGCCTACAGTGTTAGACTGAAGTCTTACCTTTTGAAGTGGATGTCATTAGCTGGATTTGCTAACGACTACGAAAGTTTAGAAGAATTAGTGGTCGTGGACCAAATGAAGAGGATGATGCCAAGGCCATTGCAAACCTTCTTGCTAGAAAATGGGGCAGAGAAGTTAGACTTGGTAAATACATTAGCGGAAAGGTATGTGCTAGCTCATGGAGATAATGGGAAACTGTCACAACCCAATCCCCGATCACCAGACACTTGGTCTGGAAAGAAGAAGAACCCTAAAACAACCCACACTAAAAAGGAGGATCCTTTCGATAAAGTTCCAATTAAGAAACCCTCTGGTAAGAGTCCACCTGGATCTCCTAAAAGAAAGTGGAGTGAAGAGTGGTGCGCCTATTGCAAATCTCCCACACACAATACGGCTGATTGCCGGCGTAAACAGAAAGACTCTCACTATGCTGCTTGTCTTGTAGAAACCGGGGAAGGGTCTCACAAGGAGGTAGAAGGGAGGGGTCTTGGGAACAAAGATTCAGAAAAACCACCAGTAGTAGAGACGATACTTGTGAACGGACAACCAGTTGAGTGTCTCTATGACACAGGTCTGCAGTTTGAGGCTGTAATTTCACCACACTTAGTGAGCCCAGAGCAGCTAACCGGGGAATCTATTGAGATTCAAACGGCGACAAAGAGTGCGGTAGTGATGTCTCTTCCAATTGCGAAGGTGGACATCAAATCAAAATATGTTACCGGCACTATACAGGCAGCCGTTCTGCTCGATCCTATCTTCCCAATGATCTTGGGTTGTCGCTACGTCTTTCTAGGGATTCCAACCGAACCCATGTACGTAGGGGCGATGCGAACCAGATCTCAATCGGAGGATGAGCAGACGCCTGCCTTGATCGTGAATCACTTGCCTGGGGAGTTACGAGCTGCTCAAAGCCAGGATGCTACTTGGCAACCTTGCTTCAACCAGTTGCCAAAAAGTTCTGACCCACCAAGACGGGGTCAGTATTATATGAAGAATCGGTTACTGTACCGGAGAGCCGGAGTGGAGGAACGCCAGCATGGACAGCTGGTAGTTCCTAAGGTTTATCGGGAACAGCTTCTTCATATGGGACACACCATTTCTTTCAGTGGACATATGGGTGTCGGGGCAACTCTACAGCGCATTTCCTGCCATTACTACTGCCCAGAGATGACTGGAGACGTGCGTAGGTACGTCAAGTCGTGCCCAGAGTGCCAGCGTATGGCACCAAAACACTGGACGGCTCCGGTAGTCTTGGGTGACATGCCCATTATGAACTCTCCTTTCGAGAGAGTTGCCATCGATCTTGTTGGTCCTCTTCCTCGGACTAGGAAGAGGAATAAGTACATTCTCACGATGGTGGATTGCTGTTCCATGTGGGGTGAGGCGATACCTTTGGCAACAATCGACTCTAAGCGAGTGGCTGATGCACTGATGGAGACCTTTACTCGGTTGGGATTTCCCAACCAGATCCTAACGGACAATGGGTCTCAGTTCTGTGGTAAGCTGATGGAAGAAGTCTTTCGTATCTTCCAGACCAACCACATTCACACAAGCCCGTACCACCCTCAGTCTAATGGGCAAGTAGAGAGGTTTAATGGTACCTTGATGACCATGCTTCGGAAGCTGGCTCAAGAGAAACCAGACAGATGGGATGAGTATATCTCAGCCGCCTTGTTCGCCTATCGGGAGGTTCCCCATGGGTCGACCGGGTTGCCACCAGCCACTCTACTATTCGGGAGGCCTATCAAGGGTCCCTTAGAAGCCCTATTGAGATGTTGGACAGAGGAAGAAACTTCCGAAGAAGTTGTATCCTCATATAAATACGTCGAAGAGTTAAAGAAGAAGCTCCAGACGGGTTGGCCTTTGGCAGCTCAGAATCTAAGGGCAGCCAGAAAGAGACACGCGGCCTACTACAATAGAAGGACAAAAGATAGGTCTCTTAAAGTTGGGGATCGGGTTCTGTTGTTACTTCCAGTTGGTTCCAATAAACTCGAGATTGGTTGGCAGGGGCCTTTCCCGGTGGAAAGGGTTGTGTCCCGAACCAACTATGCCATCCGGATCAGGGGGAAATCCAAAATCTTCCACATTAACCTCCTCAAAAAGTATGAAGAACGATCTGATGGTACTTCTCTCCCACTTATGACTATGACGGTCGCGATGGAAACTGAATCGGGCGAAGACGCGGATAGGGAGTATCCTTTACACTCTGGGGAAACCTATAGGGATGTACATATTAATCCTGATTTGTCGGCTGAAGAAACAGACCGAGTCATCCGTTTGTTGGAGTCCCATCAGCAGATTCTTACCGATCGGCCAGGGCGAACAGGGTTAGTCGAGTTTGATATGACTCTGACTACCCAAGACCCCGTTCGCCAAAAAATATATCCAGTGCCCTTTTCGAAAGAGAAGGCCCTGGAAGCTGAAATCCAGAAGCTTCTGGACGATGACATCATCACTCCTTCGACTTCTCCTTATAATTCCGGGGTTGTCTTGTTGAGGAAGGCCAGTGGGGAGCACCGCCTATGTATTGATTACAGGCATTTAAACAGATGTACGACATTCCAAGTTGAACCGTTACCGAACACAAATCAACTGTTTGCCAGACTAAATAAGGCAAAGTACTTTTCGAAAATTGATCTAAGCAGGGGATATTATCAGATCCCTGTGAAACCCGAGGTTCGCCCCTTGCTCGCCTTCAGTACTCCGAGCGGGCATTACGAATTCAAGGTGATGCCATTTGGGCTGAACAATGCGCCCAGTGTGTTCACTCGCATGATGAGAATGTTATTAGAGCCTTTAAAGGATCCCTCTGTGGTCTCGTTTATGGATGATATTCTCATCGCGTCTGACAATCTGAGTGATCACCTGAAGTCCTTGGGACAGATCTTCAAAAGGTTAAAAGAGGAAGGGTTAACCGCCGGTCCAGCCAAATGCATGATTGGCTATCAATCCTTGGAATTTCTGGGACATACTATTACCCCAGGGGGACTGGTACCGGAAGAAAAGAATATTGAGAAGGTCCGTCTCGCACCCCGTCCGAAATCCAAAAAAGATGTTAGGTCTTTCTTGTCTCTGTGTGGGTTTTACCAGAAATGTATTCCGAAGTTCAACGAAATTGCGGCGCCGTTAACCGAGACCCTGAAGAAAGGATCGCCAGATCTTATAATCTGGACCCCGAGCTGTGAAGAAGCTTATGGGAAGCTGAAACAGGCTTTGGTGGATAGGCCAGTCCTGCAACTCCCAAATTTGGAGAAAACGTTTGCTCTAAGAACCGACGCGAGTAACATAGGGATTGGGGCAACTTTGTTGCAGGAAGGGCGAGATGATGCTTCGGTGCTGTGTCCGTTGGCGTATGCAAGTAGAAAACTGTTACCCGCCGAACGGAAATACTCCACAGTCGAACGGGAATGTCTGGCTCTAGTGTGGGCGGTACAGAAATTTCAACCTTATCTGTATGGAGTACCGTTCAAAGTGCAGTCCGACCATCAACCTCTGACCTTTTTGGCAACTTCTAAGAAACTGAACGCGAGGTTAATGAGATGGTCATTGCTCCTAAAACCGTATCATTTCACGGTCGAATACATCCCCGGAAGGGAGAATATGGGAGCGGATTTCCTATCACGGCATCCTATGGGTGAATGTGAGGGTGGCGCCATTCGAACAGAACCTCTGGCAGTAGAAAGTTCGTAGGGTTCGACTTTCTTAAGATGGGGCCTATGTGGCAAAACGCCAATGGCTCATGTCCTCATGCCTTCTTTTATTTTGGGTAAACAGGGGGAAACTGCTTTCGGAAGCTCTCAGTTCTCTTGTTCGCTCAATCTCCATGAAAGATAGTTCTTTGGGTTACTTTCATAACACAATCTTTTCATAGAGCGATTAGATATAGGTCTTTTCTTTCGGGTAGACCCGATGGAGCGCCTTGCGCCAAATGCGCACTGGTGCGGCTTCTGGGGCAATTCATGTCCGTTTCTACTGATCGCTACCCACTGCCTAATGTCAAGAGTCAAGTTAAAGATTGAGACATTTTAAAAGGCAGAATACTGATGGGCTATGAAAGGTAATCTTAGGTTGTAATTAGTTTTGCACTTATAAATCTCTATTGTCTTAACGACTGAGATGATATGGCGAAACAGCAGTCTTGCCATATTGGGAGGGGGTGACCGTTAGCCAATCTGGCTAAGCTTCTTAATCTTGGAATGGCAAGGGAACAAATCTGAACAATAAATATTTCCCAAATGATATCGCTTGTTCTTGGCAGCCGATAGACGAGTGCTATCTTTCTTCCTACGGCTTACCTCTACTTAGTAGTATCTCTCATTTAAATATAAGCACATTAGATAGCTACGGTGTGCCGGAAGGAGGGAAGCGCTCCTTGGGGATGGGGTCCACCAATCTATGATCTATCTTCTTGAGCCGGAAGAGGCTATCCACAGTGCTATCTCTTTCGTCTTTTAGTCGATAGGATGATGTCGGGAATATAAGTAAACTCTTTATCTCATTGAGAGAACCTGCATTCCTCTGAATCTACGTGTTATGTGAGGCACTGCCGGTACATTGCGGCGACAGCTCAGACAAGAGCAGCGGCCGGAATGGGTAGTATCTTCTTTCCTATTCTTGCTGGGAATGGGGAACTACACTGCGGGCCATACAACCCCACTACTATAATATTAGTTAAGGGGGAGAAACACACAGATTACTAGGCACACCACACCACAAGATCTTTGTCGTGAGAAAGGGAGAGAGAGACTGGGAAACGAATGTGCCCAATAATAATAACGGCAGGGTATGAGTGTGGAGAGGGAGTCTTGTATGCAACAGGGTGCATAGGGTAGCCGACAGGACGTCTACAAGTTGGAGGTCTGCTCAAGCCAGGACGTAGCCAATCCAGGGGCTACCTGACATGTCAGACTCATTCAAGCAAGCCACTTATCTACTGGTCTTGGTAAGCCAAAAGGTATAACTAATGTATTAACTGAGGCCAATTGGACCTCAGGATTGTGGTGCATGAGTCAGCTTGGTCCCTCACTAGTCTTTCTCATCTACAGGGTCCTTCTTTTGAAGTCTTCTCATCGACTTAAGGTCGAGTGTAAACCGGAAAGTGTGTTGAAAGACTTGACAGGGCTTCTATGCCCAAACTTATAAGTACCTGATGAAGCCAGGGCAAGTCAGTGGACATACCAGGTATAATGTTTTTTTCTAATATAAATGGAGAGACGTTACAAAAATGTAATGAGTGACACAACAGCCAACTCAAGTCTTCTCATTGACTTAAGGTCGAGCGTTTGCTGATGAGGCGGTTTGGACCTACGCCAATTCCCATCCTTGTCCGGGACAGCGAAAGACTCTGATTCATTCCCTATACCCAATCTGGTATCATGACTTTGGTTCCCAACCTCAATTGTGCCCAGTGATCACATGGCACTTTCCCAGACCCAGATTACTGACTATATCGTGGTGACCTAGGAAACTTGGAAGCTGTTGTTCGAACAACCGACGCTGGATAGAGAGACTGGAACCTTTGCCCGGTGAGGCAGTTGTGAAATGACTGGACAATTTCAAGATCTGTGCTATATGATGTTCAGAGTTTTCTGGATTCATTTCTGGACTAGAGTTATCTCATCAGTTTTGTTTTCTGGACTTGTATAGGTTTATCTGTCTTGGTGTTCTTCTGTGTTGTCTTTATTACGGTATTAAATTCAAATTATAGTGACTGAGACGATCGTCATGTTATGTGTGTGTCAGCTAGAAATACACTGCAGGAAATAACCCTGAGGTCGAAAGAGAGTGTGACAGTAAGTCCGGGGAACGGATGACGGTTGGCAGCAAAGACCTATTCCCAGCCAGGGCAAAAGAATAAGTTTGAAATATTGTGACGGGACATTATGGGACCCTCCCCATAGCATGTTACAGGGGGGGGGGGGGGGTGACCTATTACTGTCTAGTCCCTTACACAATCTGGAATTCCAATGGTTGGAGAAAACCCAAGAACCATTATGAATGGTGTTATTTCTCTGTTGTCAATACTAATGGAATTAATGGAAACAAATCACTCACAAAAAATGGAAATATCCAGATTTACATTCTGCTAGATGGCTTGTTCTTCACGGAGATGACATAGCAATTCCAACTTTCAGTCAGATTTCGAATTCACTGCTATATGATGAAACAGAAGTGGCATGGGAACGACAAGTGGCAATGATAGTGATTTCGAAGATGATTTTCTAGCTGCTCAACGCTTAGACCAGCATGAACTGAATGATCTAATCCGAGATTTATATCTCTCCAATGAATCTTCAGAACTGTTGGCTTCAAGATTGAAAGAATAACATATTTTAATTATATTGCAGCAGAGAGCAAGGTTTTCTTCCATTCTTTTGTCAAGAAAACAACCTTGTGTTTTGCACTAATGTAGGAGGTCTTGTAAAAAAAAAAAAATAGGTGTAAGTTGCATACCATATGAGTGGCGACTTTTCATTGGCAGCTCTAAATGAAGTTTGAAATGTGTTATCTTACATAATGGTAACAAATGTGGCTCATTTCCAATTGCTCATTCTACTACAATAAAGAAGGAGTATGCTACAAAAAGCACAGTTCAGAAAAAAAATATTTAAGTATTTAGAACATAGCTGAATGGTTTGTGTAGATCTTAAGTTAACTTCCAGCTTGGACAGGAAAGGGGATTTCCCAAATACCCATGCTTTATATGTTTGTGGGATATCAGGGCAAAAGATATACGCATTGGACAAAGGCATAGTAGCTGTTGATGGATGAATTTAAAGTTGGGGAAGACAATATTGTCAATAAGCCTCTCAATGATCGAAAAAGAGTTCTACTGCCACCATTACATATAAAGCTTGGCTTAATGAAGCAATTTGTTAAGACACTGAACAAAGATGGTTCCTGTTTTCATTATTTATGCAGAAAGTTTTCGGAATTGAGCATATAAAAACAATAGAAGAGGGATATTAGGGACTTTGGGATCGCTCATGATGCGAGCTTACTGTTGGACCCTTGAGCATGACTGTTCGGGCATATGACATTCCAGGAAGTCCTCGAAAAGAAGCTTTTTGTGTGTTGACAGCGGATTAAAAAATTCTAGTGATACAGTTTTAATATATTTTTGATGTTTTATAAGAGATAGATTTGACGCCTTATCTCGGCATCAGCACACTGGATGTTTAAGAACGCGCGTTTTTATCCATTTGGCCATGCTGGTCTACAGAAATAAATAGAAACTACTGATCGTAAAACTGCATAGATTTTCAGAAATAGACAATAAATTGTGACGTCCAGTAAAGGACAAGCAGCTAACTTTAACTGTTATTGTCATTTATAATCTCAACATTGTTTGAAAAGCATAGACAGAAGTAACTGTTATTGTCATTTATAAATCCATCACTGTCTGAAAAGCATGGACAGAATTAACTGCTATTGTAATTTATCAATCCAACACTGTTTGAAAAGCATGTACAGAATTAATTGCTATTGTCATTTATACACCCATCACTGTTTGAAAAGCATAGACAGAAGTAACTGTTATTGTCAATTTAAACCCAACACTGTTTGAAAAGCTTGGACAGAATTAACTGTTATTGTCATTTATAAACTCAAGATTGTTTGAAAAGCGTGGAAAGATTTAACTGTTATTATCATTTATTAAACCCAACACTGTTTGAAAAGCATGGGCAGAATTAACTGTTAATTTGTAACTTTACATGAGTTTAGTTTAGTTTAGTTTACTTAGTTTAGTCGATGAATCAACATCATGGCACACGGGTTTAACCCATAAGTGCTCCGTTTTCCTTCCTAACTCAAACCTGAGTCTGGAGAAACTCAGCTCAGTACATCCTGAAATACTTTGGGTATATTTTTTTCTCGAAATTTTGCCCTGGCAGCGCCGTTAGGCTACTCTTTTTCGATTTCCAACTGCCAATGGATTATTTACGTGCGCAACAATACACACGGGCGTCCGATCTCACTACCCAGAGACCAGGGGAAATTTTATTACTAGAAGTCCACTGTAGTGTGTGGGTAAAGAATGACTGTCGTATTCGTTACTTGTTCTTCTTTACCACTTTAGTGTCGTCCCTGGAGTGAAGAGAATCAACACCCACATTTGTTTTAATTCAATATCTCTATTCTGGAGATATCCAGCAGACTCCGTCCACACACTCCTTCAATCTGTAGACACCTTCCTCTCACTCTAACTCACCCCTGGATCATGCCCCCTCTCATTCTTCCCCAACATAACATACTTGACAACTCTCGCTTCAACAAATAAAAACAAGAAATTTATTAAAGCAAAGAGTATATGTAGGAGACGTGTATGTGTGTATAAGGTGTAGAATGCGTGACGTGTATTCTAAATCGTCTATAGACTCAGATCAGTGTTCAAGAGGATATTCATTCTCATCCCTGTGCTGAAGACACACCAGCACCATGTATCCCATACAAGTAGCCTCACCCAGGTGATGCTCCTCCGGTCACGTGAAGACTTCCTCCGTTGTCTCTGGAACCACCAGGATGCTTGGACACCCCTGACAAACACTGTCTAATTAGAGTCTGATTCACACTATGAACTTCCTCGGTTATTTAACGGATTGTTAATCAGGAAATTCTAATCCTATTGTCACTGTTAGTGGAGAAATCTTAATGGATCTAGAGTCACTGGTTCTAAAGATTCCTCATATTAACACCACAATCTAACTGTTCTGGGTATCAGTATAAATTATGCAATGTTCTGACTGTTTATTGATACATCTATCACTTGGCTAAACCTCAATCTCGTCAACATGTCCTGCTCAGCAGAAGCCAGGTTCCCGCAAACCAACTTGGGTATATGCCCTATGTAGCGGCCTCTCAGCAACCTCTGTCGTCAGATGCTGAGCCCTCCTTGTATAAAACTTTGAACCTGCTTCTTCGTAGTAAATCATCGCACACTCAAGTGGAACACTCAAGGGGAACTGTACATGGAACCTGTAGAGCAGATAACATCATGGTGAGGGCAACTCAGTCCTGGCCAGAATTAGGCAAGTGTAGGCCAATAACAGCACTCAGATCTATAACAGAGATCCGATCTCTGTCATACGGCCAAATAACTCAATCATATGATCTGAGACATGGCAACACCAGGAAAGACTAAAGGAACGGGTAGAAACCCAGCAGATGCCCTACTGGAAGATCCTACCATTACACATTCCCCTCCTCCCTCTCAACCATCCTTAATCTCTCTAATTATTATTCCACTACATTGTCCTCAACTTCCTGAGTAAAATGATATATAACACAAGCTACTTGAAGCCACACAATAGAATACTAGTGCCGACGCTCCTATGATACTTTCTAGCACCGCACTTATAGAACATTCTATCACTAATCATAATACATTATATCACTACACAGTACTGTACTCTATTCCTAATCATACTCTTAAGTAGATATAATTAATTGCCTACCATATGTCTATTCCTGTTGTTACTCGAGAAACTAGGCAATCCGATTGGATCTATGTCCGCGGATAACTATCACTACTAAGACAGGCTAGTCCCTCTAATATAACACAACTCGGAATTATCCCCAATCCTAACACTTCAGAATGTTTTCCTCGACTCCATCCACCTGTTTACTGCACTGGGTTTTATATGGGTGCTTGAGTGAGTCACCAGAAAGTCCAGACGCCAATCAGTCCAGAATCTTGCTTTGTCCTCCTGTTTCCAGACTAACCAGAGTCAATTAGCTGTCAATTTTCCTTTTCATCTGGGGAGTTCTTTGTCTCATCCAACAAATATCCGGGTTGTCTGTAAGCCGGAGACCTTTCTCCCATTACAGAATCCTTCTGACCTCTAGCAGGCATTCTGTCTATCACTTGCAACGGCCAACTTCCGTTTTGTAGACAAATGTCGCCAGTACACACCTCTCGAACAGCATCCTGTCATCAAACTGTCGACTGTGTGTAGACAACTCGACGTGACTCCCTTTGATCTCATACACACTGTCGACCAGGTGCAGAGAATCTGTACCGACGTATTTTCCTCAGTTTGTTCACCATAACAGAGTCAATTGTGTTAGCAAAATAATGTCGGGCCTGGTTGTCATCGATCGCAACTAACAAGTTTATTTATCCTGTGACATAGGCCCCCTCCTAAGAGAGTAGTCCGCAACAACTCTTTCTTCTTGGAGGTTCGATCCAGATGACCTATTCCTCTTCTTCAGGAGCTGGATGTCTAGACAGGAAATCAGCTCCAACATTTTCCTTCCCAGGTATATACTCCACTGTAAAGTGGTATGGCTGAAGTAGCAACGACCACCGCATCAAACGGGCGTTGAGCTTCTGAGAAGTGGCCAGGAATATCAAAGGTTGATGATCCGACTGAACTCGAAACTGAACTCCATACAAATAAGGCTGGAATTTTTGTACGGCCCATACGAGAGCCAAACACTCTCTCTCAACGGTCGAATAATTCCTCTCAGCCGGGAGAAGTTTCTTGCTTGCGTATGCCACTGGTTTTAAAATTGATGCATCGTCTTTTCCTTCCTGTAACAAAGCTGCCCCAATCCCAATCCCACTTGCATCCGTTCTCAACACAAATGGTTTGGAAAGGTCCGGGAGCTGTAACAGGTTTGCTGACCAAGGCCTCCTTCAACTGACTGTAGGCAGTCTCACATTCTGGTGTCCAAACTATTTGGTCTGGGAATCCCTTTTTCAAGGTTTCTGTTAATGGAGCTCCCAGTTCAGTGAAATGTGGGATAAATTTGTGGTAGAACCCACACAACGATAGAAAAGATCGCACATCCTTCTTCGTTTTTGGCCTTGGAGCACTTCTGATTTTCTCTAGGTTCTTTTCCTCTGGGACAATGTGTCCTGGAGTGATGGTGTGACCTAGAAATTCCAGAGTCTGGTAACCGATCATGCACTTGGTTGGGCGAGCTGTAAGCCCTGCTTCCTTGAGCCTATTGAAAACACTTTCCAAGGATTGTAAATGGTCATCCAAACTGTCACTGGAAATCAGAATATCATCCATGAATGAGATGATGGACGGATCCTTTAAAGGATCTAGTAAAGTCCTCATCATGCGAGTAAACACACTAGGTGCATTGCTGAGTCCAAAGGGCATGACCTTGAATTCATAATGTCCACTGGGGTACTGAAGGCCAGTAGGGGTCGAACCTCTGGTTTGACCGGAATCTGATAATACCCGCGACTCAGATCCACCTTTGAGAAATACCTTGCCGTATGGAGCCTCGCGAATAACTGAGTTGGATTCGGCAAAGGTTCCACCTGAAATTGTGTATGACTGTTCAGAAGTCGGTAGTCTATACACAACCGGTGTTCTCCACTTGGTTTTCGTAACAAAACTACCCCCGCATTGTATGGGGATGTGGAAGGTGCAATCACGTCATCCTCCAACAGCTTCTTTATTTCCTCCTCCAGGGCCTTTTCTTTAGAGAATGGCACTGGGTAAACCTTTTGGCGAACAGGCTCTTGAGTGGTCAAAGTCATCTCGAACTCCACCATCCTCGTTCGTCCTGGTTTATCAGTCAGGATCTCCTTATGAGACTCGAGAACCTGGGTTATCTTTTCCCTCTCCTTGGAAGTCAGATCAGGGTTCACCTGTACATCCTTGTAGGTTTCCTGGTGTACCAGGGGATATTCCCTTCCCTCGTTGGTTCCCACTTCTGTCTCCACTGCAACTGCCATTGCCAGGAGGTGAGCTGCTTTTTCTCCTGGTCTCTCTTCGTATTTCCGCAAGAGATTGATATGGAAAATCTTCGACTTTCCCCTTATCCGGATCTGATAGTTCGTTCTGGATATCACCCTTTCCACGGGAAATGGTCCTTGCCAACCTATCTCCAGTTTGTTGTTTCCCGTTGGGAGTAGCAACAATACTTTGTCTCCCACCTCTAGAGATCTGTCTTTAGACCTACGGTTGTAGTAAGCCGCATGTCTTTTTCTGGCCTTTTTCAAATTTTGATTTGCCAGAGTCCATCCCTTGTGAAGTTTTTCTTTCAGTTCCTCCACATATTTGTAAGAAGAGATCACTTCTTCTGACGTCCCCTCTTCAGTCCAACTCCTCAACATGGCTTCCAACGGTCCTTTGATTGGACGACCAAACAGCAACGTAGCGGGTGGTAGTCCTGTTGAGCCATGAGGAACTTCCCGATAGGCAAAGAGGGCTGCTGGGATATATTCATCCCACCTATCAGGTTTTTCCTGCGCTAGTTTCCTGAGCATTGTCATCAACGTGCCGTTGAAACGCTCTACTTGTCCATTGGCTTGAGGGTGGTAAGGGCTGGTATGGATATGGTTAGAGTGGAATACCCTAAATACCTCCTCCATAAGTTTTCCTCAAAACTGGGACCCATTGTCCGTCAGTATTTGATCAGGAAAGCCTAATCTTGTAAAGGCCTCCATCAGTGCGGCCGCCACTCGTTTCGAGTCAATCTTGGTCAACGGTATGGCTTCACCCCACATTCTACAGCAATCCACCATGGTGAGTATGTACATGTTCCTCTTCCTAGTCCTAGGAAGTGGACCCACAATATCGATGGCTACCCTCTCGATAGGAGAGTTCATGATGGGCATCTCACCCAACACCACCGGTGCTGTCCAGTGTTTCGGTGCCACCCTCTGGCACTCAGGGCATGACTTCACATACCGACGCACATCACCTGTCATTCCCGGCCAATAGTAGTGGCAGGAAATTCGCTGCATGGTGGCGGCAATACCCATGTGCCCACTGAATGAGATGGTATGCCCCATATGAAGAATCTGGGAACGGTGGGCCTTTGGGACCACCAACTGACCATGTAGGTTGTCTCCCCTTCCGGCTCTCCTGTAGAGTATCCTATTCTTATATAGTACTGCCCCCGTTTGGGTGGATCAAGCACTTTTCTGCAGCTTTTTGTAGCAAGGACGTAACGTAGCATCCTCACTCTGGGCAGTTCGCAACTCCCCTGGCAGTGGGTTAGTCACATTGGCTTCTGCCTCATCCGTTTTCGTCTGAGAGCGAGTCTGAATTGCTCCCATATGGATTGGCTCCCTGGGCATTCCCAGAAAGACATACCGGCAACCGAGGATTATGGGAAAAATGGGATCAGTCAACACAGCGGCCTTGATGGTGCCGGTGACATATCTTGACCGAATCTCCACTCTGGCAATGGGCAATTTCATGGCTACAGCACTCTTCTGTGCAGGCTGTATCTCCATGGTTTCACCTGTGAATTGTTCTGGATGTACCAGATCCGCAGAAATCACGGCCTCCCCGTCCAGTCCTGTGTCGTATAAATACTCCACTTGACGACCGTTAACTTCTACCAATTCCACTACAGGTGGTTTTTCCTGGTCTGGAGTCTCTCCTTCGGCCTCGACCTGTTCGGCGGGCTCCACCTTAGGTTTCCCGGGGCACACGATGAATTGAAAGTCTCCTGACTTTCCCCTGCAGTCAATAGCATTGTGTGTATTCGACCTGCAGTGTTTGCACCATTTCCTTGTCCTAGATTTTCTTGTGCCGGACTTGAGTGAGCTCTCCTGGTGGTGAGCATCCTTATCGACCTTGGCATTGTCAGTGTCCACCTGCGTTGAAGTCACTTGACATGCCGCGCAGTGAGGGTTCTTAGCCTTCGATTTGCAATCCCTTGTATGGTGAGAAGGTGACTTACAAATCGAACACCACTTCTCCGACCATGGTCGTTTTTGTGTAAAGCTTGAAGTTTTCTTGCTTCCCCCTTCGTCTTCTCCGAACTCTCCTCTGAAGTTTTGACATATGGTTCCACCTTTTTAGTTCCTGTGCTTTTTGCTTTCTTCAGTTTATGTTTTTCCTGACTTTTGGTGTTTGTAGAAATGTTCTCTGCTGCCTCCCCATGGACCTCGACGAACCGTTCTGCCAATTTCGTCACCATGTCGATTCGTTCCGCCCCTTGTTCTCCCAAGAATGTCCTGAGAGGTTTCGACATTTGCTTCCGCATCTGGTCGACTACCGTGAGATCTTCCAGACTCTTATAGTCATGCGCAAACCCAGCCAAATCCATCCACTTATGGAGATATGCTTTCAGACGCAGACTATAGGCGGCGAACAACTCCCCCGGTTCTTGTTTCGCTCCTCGAAATTTTTTCCGGTAGGTATGTGACGTAACTTCAAATCGTTTCAGCAAAGCCGTCTTCAACTCGTCATAATTGTTCTCATGTCCTGGTGGCAGGCGAGAATAAACCTCGTAGCCGGTCCCGCGTAATCCCTGGGATAGCTTGAGATTCCATTTGTCACGCTCCAGACCCATAGCAACTGACATAGCCTCGAAGCGTTGAAGGTAATGGTCAATCTTCTCTTTGTCCTCCTCGTAGATCGCTAGAGGGAACTTCATAGCATGGTAGCTATGTCCACTTACTGGTGTTGAGCCAGGGAGAGAGGAACCTCCCACTGCTCCCTCAGTTTCCCCACTAGATTGCCTCTTAAGCTCGAGTTCCCGCATCCGGTACTCATGCTCCCTTTTCTGAGCCTCTTGCTCCGCTTCCCGTTGCTTAGCAGCTTGCTCAACCTCAAGTATCTTAGCAGCTTGCTCTGCTTCCAGTTTTTTAGCTTCTATTTCCAGCCTTCTCATGGCTTGCTCAGCCTCAAGTTGCCTAGCAGCTTGTTCTGCTTCCAATTTCTTAGCTGCTTGCTCTGCCTCCATCCTTCTCAATTCCAACTCGGCCTTCCGATCTTCCCTTTCTGCTTGACGATACTCCCTCTCCAATTCCTGTATGTAATCCGTTAGAGCAGACCCCGACAATCCCATTTCTTCCCCCTTTGCCCTAAGTTCCACCGTAGTTAATCTAGGAGTGGCCATTTTACAGAGAGGTAACTCAGCAGATAGAGTATAGATTATCTCTAAACCAATATATAGCTAATGACAAAATACAATAAATCTATATATATATATATATATTATAACACACCACACAACACAACACAATCACTCAGTGACAAGAGTAGAATCGGGACCACAGACCTATGCAGACGTGTGAAGTGTGAACAGGTAAGATCAGTCCTAACACCTATCCACATTCACTCTAGCTGGATTCTCACTAATAGGATATCTCCATCCTCTAACTAAAGATCCCGTGTTAAAAGATCCCGTTGTCTAAAGATCCCGCTGTCCAAAGATCCCGGACGAGCCCCCAATAAATGTAGTCTGTGTGTTAAGAATGACTGTCGTATTAGTTACTTGTTCTTCTTTACCACTTTAGTGTCGTCCCTGGAGTGAAGAGAATCAACACCCACATTTGTTTTAATTCAATATCTCTATTCTGGAGATATCCAGCAGACTCCGTCCACATACTCCTTCAATCTGTAGACACCTTCCTCTCACTCTAACTCACCCCTGGATCATGCCCCCTCTCATTCTTCCCCAACATAACATACTTGACAACTCTCGCTTCAACAAATAAAAACAAGAAATTTATTAAAGCAAAGAGTATATGTAGGAGACGTGTATGTGTGTATAAGGTGTAGAATGCGTGACGTGTATTCTAAATCGTCTATAGACTCAGATCAGTGTTCAAGAGGATATTCATTCTCATCCCTGTGCTGAAGACACACCAGCACCATGTATCCCATACAAGTAGCCTCACCCAGGTGATGCTCCACCGGTCACGTGAAGACTTCCTCCGTTGTCTCTGGAACCACCAGGATGCTTGGACACCCCTGACAAACACTGTCTAATTAGAGTCTGATTCACACTATGAACTTCCTCGGTTATTTAACGGATTGTTAATCAGGAAATTCTAATCCTCTTGTCACTGTTAGTGGAGAAATCTTAATGGATCTAGAGTCACTGGTTCTAAAGATTCCTCATATTAACACCACAATCTAACTGTTCTGGGTATCAGTATAAATTATGCAATGTTCTGACTGTTTATTGATACATCTATCACTTGGCTAAACCTCCATCTCGTCAACATGTCCCGCTCAGCAGAAGCCAGGTTCCCGCAAACCAACTTGGGTATATGCCCTATGTAGCGGCCTCTCAGCAACCTCTGTCGTCAGATGCTGAGCCCTCCTTGTATAAAACTTTGAACCTGCTTCTTCGTAGTAAATCATCGCACACTCAAGTGGAACACTCAAGAGGAACTGTACATGGAACCTGTAGAGCAGATAACATCATGGTGAGGGAAACTCAGTCCTGGCCAGAATTAGGCAAGTGTAGGTCAATAACAGCACTCAGATCTATAACAGAGATCCGATCTCTGTCATACGGCCAAATAACTCAATCATATGATCTGAGACATGGCAACACCAGGAAAGACTAAAGGAACGGGTAGAAACCCAGCAGATGCCCTACTGGAAGATCCTACCATTACACATTCCCCTCCTCCCTCTCAACCATCCTTAATCTCTCTAATTATTATTCCACTACATTGTCCTCAACTTCCTGAGTAAAATGATATATAACACAAGCTACTTGAAGCCACACAATAGAATGCTAGTGCCGACGCTCCTATGATACTTTCTAGCACTGCACTTATAGAACATTCTATCACTAATCATAATACATTATATCACTACACAGTACTGTACTCTATTCCTAATCATACTCTTAAGTAGATATAATTAATTGCCTACCATATGTCTATTCCTGTTGTTACTCGAGAAACTAGGCAATCCGATTGGATCTATGTCCGCGGATAACTATCATTACTAAGATAGGCTAGTCCCTCTAATATGACACAACTCGGAATTATCCCCAATCCTAACACTTCCGAATGTTTTCCTCGACTCCATCCACCTGTTTACTGCACTGGGTTTTATATGGGTGCTTGAGTGAGTCACCAGAAAGTCCAGACGCCAATCAGTCCAGAATCTGGCTTTGTCCTCCTGTTTCCAGACTAACCAGAGTCAATTAGCTGTCAATTTTCCTTTTCAGCTGGGGAGTTCTTTGTCTCATCCAACAAATATCCGGGTTGTCTGTAAGCCGGAGACCTTTCTCCCATTACAGAATCCTTCTGCCCTCTAGCAGGCATTCTGTCTATCACTTGCAACGGCCAACTTCCGTTTTGTAGACAAATGTCGCCAGTACACACCTCTCGAACAGCATCCTGTCATCAAACTGTCGACTGTGTGTAGACAACTCGACGTGACTCCCTTTGATCTCATACACACTGTCGACCAGGTGCAGAGAATCTGTACCGACGTATTTTCCTCAGTTTGTTCACCATAACAGAGTCAATTGTGTTAGCAAAATAATGTCGGGCCTGGTTGTCATCGATCGCAACTAACAAGTTTATTTATCCTGTGACATCCACGTGAAAAAATCCCGGCCCTCACCAGGGCTTGAAACCGGGACCTCCAGCACTCGAGGCGGGGAATTTACCTGGAGACCACTCAGCCCCCCAACTTTACATTAAACTCAGGGAGTACATTCCTGCACCATAAGTCCCTTTTCTTTACGAGTTAATATACTCTAAGTCTCCACTGATATGTTTCTACCTTGTAGTGGAAGCGAAGCTTGCGTGTTCCAATGACCCCAAGAGACATGCCGACGATAGCGTAGCTGCAGGTGGGCTCTCCCATGTCGGACAGGTCAAGGGTAGGGACTAGACTAAGAGAGAAACAAACCGACTGCCTCGTAGGTAGACTAGAGACAATCAAAGACTCGGGAAAGCAAACCAACAAAATGCTTATCGAAGTTGGATGTACTGAACTACAGGATTGCAGAATCCGTGCAAAACAAGTCACTCGCTCACTCACTCACTCACTCACTCACTCACCCACTCACTCACTCACTCACCCACTCATTCACTCACTCACTCACTCACTCAGTCCCTATATAATAATACACTAAAAGTACAAATATTATAAACGACAAACAATTAAAGAATTTACGAATATTTTGATTTTTGATTTTTATTTTTGAACGAAGATATGTGTACTTTTTTCAATCAAAACAACTTCAAAGTCTCAGTAAGTACTAATAACAGACAAACTAAAGATAAATCACCTACCGCGCCAGAATAAAACACCAGATACCATCATTGATGTGCTGATGTTGTTTAAAGAGTGCAATAACACATCAAAGCTTATGTGAATATACGAATGCCCGAGAACTACTTATTCGCACTGTCAGGATATACTAACGAAAGGCTATGCGCTAGGAGTGGCAATATGTGGAATGTGAAACTAACAGGTGGCGTAGAGTGGTAGGAATTGGTTTGCTGTTGGTATTCGGTTGCTTATTTGCACTGCGATGGCGGAGAGTTATATTGTATATTTCACTGTATATTCTGGTTGCTTATTTGCAAAGCGATGGTGGAGAGTTATTTTGTTTATCTCACTTGTTAAAGTAGTGCGGAGTGCAAAGCTATTCTTGGAAGACATGGTATTAATCAGATCGGCACGAGGAAACACAAACCATCTGGCTACTAAATCAACAAGTTTTCCATTAAGTAATGGAACATTTTGCGAGTAGATCACCATAGTTCAGTATGTATATACCTGACCTTTCCGAACTCTGCAATTCAACAAATAACAGTGACTTCTCTTCGCGTAGTTTGAATTGATTGCTTATGTTTCATCTAATGTAATTGAAGTTTGGTGG
The DNA here is from genome assembly GCA_014155875.1 of Cepaea nemoralis. Classification (NCBI taxonomy): domain Eukaryota; kingdom Metazoa; phylum Mollusca; class Gastropoda; order Stylommatophora; family Helicidae; genus Cepaea; species Cepaea nemoralis. Next base: position 654,499 of record JACEFZ010024692.1, on the reverse strand, counting down.
ACACGATCGCACAGTACATAACACGCTTGCCTTCCAACATGGTGATCACTGGTGATCCCCACCCAGATGGATTTTTTTACATTGACCCATATACCAGGTCGACTCGCCTAAAATGGATGTCAGGAAATATTCTGGGAATAAAGGAGAACAGTATGAAATTGGCCACCCCAGTTTTCGGAACATGCCACATCATTCTTCGAAATATTCTATGTCGGAATATTTCATTTTCAGATGTTAATGTGCAAAAGGTTGCAAAATCCAGTAGTCATTCTTTGCATTTGCTGTTGAAAGTAAACAGTAAATAACGGGCCCTTTTGAAAACATTTAGGCTCATTTGGGTCTTTGGTATAGGGTGTATTTTTAATGACTGTGCAGCAATTGAAAATATTGCCGGTCCAAGCTTTGTATTCACAATCTGTAAAATTCATGCAACATAATAGGTAAATACAAGACTTGGACCGGCAATATTTTCAAACACTGGACATTTATTAAACATACACCCTGTACCAAGGCTCACCACTTCAAAACATGCATGTTCTTTTACAAGTTGTACTGCTATGATGCTTCACCTATCTCTCACACACACACACACACACACACACACGAGCGCGCGCGCGCGCTCATACACACACACACAGCACACACACATATGTGTGTGCGTGCATAACAGTTACTCGCGTGTCCTTTGCAGGACGTCGCTGTCAACCCCAACATCTATTGACTATTTATGATTTACAATGCAATTTTACCTCCAGTAGTTTGCCATTACTTTCTAAACAACCAACGCACTTAGTACCGAAACCAACGCAAAGTGCCATGCTGCCAAATGGAAACTGACGATTTCGGAAATGGCATGTCGAAGTTGTGAAACTGCGTTCGCTTCCCCTATGTCTTACACGTAATGGAACATTTCCCCATGAGATGACCATGATTCAGTATGTGTGTGTGGCCTCTCCGAACTCTGCTATTCACAACGACAGTGGCTTCCCTTCGCGCAGTTTGCGTTGATTGCTTATGTTTCAGCTAATGTAATTGGAGTTTCGGACACGCGATCATGTGGTCCTATCTCTATCCAGATAATTTTTTTTTTAATTGACCTACGCTTCCAGTCCGATCCAGCCTACTAGGGATACAAGACATGTTCTGGGAAGTGAAGTCGACTAGCGGGATGTTGACCGCATCGCCCATCGTGTGTCCATTCGTCTGTGGATAATAAGGTACAATCACCACATACTCCCAGTGCGTGTGAAGGCGTCTTGTACTTCTATATTGTAGCTTATAATTGAGGTCTGAAGAATGCGGCTAAAGAATGCTTGACGTTCCAGGAGGAGGATCTCCTGCAGTGGTTTTCCTGTCCAGCCTTTTCTTCACAGCTCTTGCAGTCCTGCAGTTGGAGTCTCCGTGGCGAAGTAGTCAAGCCATTTGACTCGGGCTCCGAAGGTTGTGGGTTCGATTCCGGGCCGCGTTATTCGGTTCACGAGTGAAATGTTTCGGAGACTCCCGTGGGCGGTCGCTAGAGCTACGGAGTTCGTGCTTTGTGCGACGCTTTCCGCGCTGCGGAAAGAGGCCGAGCCATATGGGATTAAACCCGGTGCAATGACTTTTAATCGACTTTTTTAGGCCTATAACCGGTGCTGTGGAGAAAGGGGTACCAATGCAATTCGTAATCACGCTTACCGTGTTCGAAACACAGCTGCGGGCCATTTGGAAGAAGACCGCCTTGTGCAGGTTTTCATAAAATAGTATAGTATGAGTGGCCTGTTGTACAGAAAGCAATTGTACACTACTGAGCGTAAACTTGCCAAGAAATCACAAACCACCAAAAATTGCTGGGGTTGACTACGACGCCATGTAAAGGATAAGCACCTATACTTTTTAGTATATGTTTTATTTGTTTCTTTTTTTTACCCTCAGAGCTGCTTCTGCTATTTATTCACATAATCCCAACCGTCACATGCCTGACAGACCCGGTGAATTAATCCCCTTGTCGCCTGGCAAATGAGGGACATATATTCTTGATATTAAATGGGAGGCTCGCAGTACTGCGGTGACTAGACGCTTGCCTGCCGACGTAGTGGTCATACATTGACGAGTGAATAAGTAAGTTACACAGTTCTGTGGGATGGCAGGTAAATGTAGTTGGTGTTTTCTACAGGTGTCATTAGGTGACAGCAACATCGAACTTTATATTCCCGTTCGTCAGGTGGCGCTACGTGTCTCATGCGCATGCGCAGCATATAAACAAAATGGCGACGGTACTTACGGAGTGTACAACCAAAGAGCAACGTGCTGTTGTGTAGCAAAAGGACTGCCTGCAAAGGACATTCATAAGGAAATGCTTCCTGTTATGTTGACAAATGTTTGTCCCATAAAGCTGTGCATAGGTGGGTAGAAAACATTTTCTCAACGACGCTCTAAAATTGTTGATGAAATACGATCTGGTCGTCCTGTTGAGATTGCAACAAAAGCATCCGTGCAGCGGGTGGAGGAGATGATTAGAGGTGACAGGCGAGTAACGATAGACTCTGTAGCATCTGCAATAGGGTGCTCACATGGTTCAGCATACAGCATAATGCATGTTCGATTGACATTTCGCGAATGACACAGAAGTTGAATGTGAAGTGAAAACGTGGTTTAGAAAACAGAGCACACAGTTCCATGTAGCCGGTTTGGGAGGACTGATAAAACGATAGGATAAGTGCATCAATATTCGTGGAAATTATGTTGAGAAATAAAGGGACAATGTATGTATAAAAATAAACTGGTTTCAAGTTGTTATTATATTTAGTTACTTTTCTACAGCCATTTGTGACTTAGTTATTAACTTCCCCTAATATATTCGAATCCCCCTCTATAATGGGTACCTGGATGGTTAAGGTGGCGTGATATTGACCGCATCATCCATCGGCACACGATGGATCTATACAAATATTTGCTGGAATATATACTCAATATCCTCACTGATGTTCGACTTCAGCAGCAACACCGGTATCAGCAGAACAAGGCAGAGGAGACGGATGAAGGGATGTTGGAGGAGAAGGGGTGCAGAAGGAGAAAAGAAACAAAAACGTAGAAAGAGGAGGAGGAGACGAAAGAAAATATAGGAGGAGGAGGAGGAGAGAGAGAAGGATGAAAAGGTGTGGGAGGATGACGGGGGGAGGTTGAGAAAAAGACAGACAGACAGACAGACAGACAGACAGACAGACAGACAGACAGACAGAAAGAAAGAAAGAAAGAAAGAAAGAAAGAAAGAAAGAAAGAAAGAAAGAAAGAAAGAAAAAGAAAGAAAGAAAGAAAGAAAGAAAGAAAGAAAGAAAGAACAGGATGAGAACGGAAAACGAAATAGGAGGAGAAAGAAAGGAAGAAGGAAGATAAGAAGGGTCGAGAGGTGTGGGAGGAGGAGGAGGAGAAAGAAAGGATGAGAAAGAAAGAAGAAGCAGGGGTAGAAAGGAAGAAGAAATAGGAGGAGGAAAAAGAAAGAATATGATAAAGGTAGGGGGAGGAGGGGGAGGAGAAGGAAGAACAAAGGATTAGGAGTATGAGAAAGCAAGGAGGATGAAAAGGATGAAGAGGTTCGGGAGAAGGATAGTAAGGGAAAATAGAAAGAAAGAAGGGGAAGGAGAAAGGAAGAAAAAGGAGAAGAAGAAAGGAATAAGGAGGAGGAAATGGAAGAAGGAGGTTGGAGAGAAAGAAATAAGAAGCATGAGAAAGAACAGGAAGAGGAGGAAATTACCGAGGATGAGGTGGGGGAAAAGAAGAAAAAGAATAAGAATTCTTTAAAGTCTTGTGTTGTTTATTGTGTTCTTTGATCTCTACCCGGCTCTTTAGCGAAGGGGTTATGGACGCGGTTCGTTATCCCGCATACCGAGTTCGAGACACAGCTGCGGGCGATTTGGCAGCAGACCGCCTTGCATTAGTTTTTTATGAAATGGTATGAGTTCCGGTCGTTGAAAGCAATGGGAAACTACTGAACGTAAACTTGCCTTGAAATCACATACAGCCGAAAAATGCTCGGGTTAACTGCGACGTCCTGTAAATGATATGCAACTATTTTCTTCTATCTCTAATGATATATTTTACCTTCTAACACTGTTAGTCAGTAAAAATTAGTTAAATATCCTTTACGGACGTAGCAGTCACCCCTAGCATTTTTGGGCTGTTTGTGATTCCTGGGCAAGTTCACGTTCAGTAGTCTGCACCCATGGCACCCATGTCATGTCATAAAAAACCAAAGCAGCTGTGTTTCGAACGTGGTATGCGGGATTACGAATTGCGTTCCTAACTCCTTCACCAAGTAACCGGCTATAGATCAAAGGGCGCAATAAACAACACAAGAATTTAAATAATTCTTATTCTTTTTCTTCTTTTCCCCCACCTCATACTCGGTAATTTCCCCCTCTTCCTGTTCTTTCTCTTGCTTCTTCATCCTTTCTCTCCCACCTGTGTCGAGTTTTTGCTTGCAGCTACGGTCTGCAATCGCATTTTCCTCATGTTGGACTGGTAGTACATGGGTCCGTCGCCCTGCTACTGAGTGAGTGCGTGGGCGACACTGTGAGCTGTGAAATTCGCGGGGAATGCTTTTACATCTGTTCTGTACAGTGACCTGCATGTTCGGATCAATGGCTACCGGCTGTTGCTGAATAGACTAATTTGACTTTCCGGTTCACGAGTACATTTTTAAGGAGACTCCCGGGAGTCTGCGCTGAAGCTGCGGTGTCGTGCTTTATGCGACAATTTCGGCTGGTCGCCCTGTGGTAAAAGACCGAGCCATGTGAGAAAACCCGGGTTAATGAGGTCTTTCTGGTGACTGCCAAGTCCATCGACGATGAACTGTGGTTTTCGTGGATTAATTTTAAGCTGGCATTCTGGCAGCGGCATTATGCACAGTGTACATGTGCGGGCTGTTGGATTGCCGAGACTCCTGCCTATTCCATTTTTCACATTGGACAGTGGGTAGCATTTTGTGTGATATTCACTGGCACAAGAACGGAGCATAATGGGGACCACCCGTTGCCGTGAAGTTGGAACCTCGACTAACTAACTAACTAACTAACTCCTTCTTCCTTTCTCCTCCTCCTTCTTTCTTTCTTCTCCTCCTTTTTCTTCTTTTCTCCTCCTTCTTCTTTCTTTCTATTTCTCCCTTCTCTCCTTTTCACAAGTCATTTTTACTGTCGCCTTCAAATTGTTGTTTTCTGCTTTTGCCTGTGTTATGTTTTTCTTTAATCTTCTATAAAAGTATGAAACTACTGTCTAATCGATGGCAAATCAACGAAATGTTTAACCTAGTTTCCAAACACGCCCCCGCTTAAAATAGAATGCCTATTGCCTAAAACCTCACTATTTCCTGGTTTGCTTTGTTGCGCTTCAACAGTTTTTGACACTTTTATTTTCTAACCGAAATATTTACTTTTCTTCGTATCTGGGTCATATGACCAATCTAGGTCACGGTTTCAATGATGCCCAGAATTGATGAACTACTTCTTCCATGTCCACAAATAATAATACACGTCGTTTGGTAAACAATGGCCGACAGGAAGCAAACAAAATCTTGCTTCAGATATTCAATATTTATACCCAACCGACAAGACTGCTAAAGTATTACGGTTAATTTGAGATGTGCTTGAGTCTGAGTGCATTGTGCTTGTGTTTGATTTCAAAGGTTTATATTTATTTTACTGTATCTCCTTCCTGGCTCTATATATTGCAGACATGAGCTTCCTGTGAGTTAGGGTTGATTGAACGAACGAACGAAGGAACGAACGAACGAACGATCAAACGAACGAATGAACTTCATTTTCAAGGTGTTAATACTTGGGCATGGAAATCAGTTTGACTTTCTGTCTTTCTTATCTCTCTGCTGTCAAACATTATTTCATATATACATCATCTCATATCATCTCATCTTGTTCCTCTTGTACTTTGCGTTGTCGAGTTGAAGCATAAACAGAGGGAGAGTGTCCGTTTATGGGCTTCATATATTGAGACTCCCATTGACTCTTTTATACTCTCTGTCCATTGATTACATGGTCAGCCTCTTCTTCTGGATACCATTTGGTCATACATCATTTATGAAGCTAACCTTAGAAAACAACGATATCAACATTAACAATGTAGTAATAAATAATACATGACTCACTAAAACTCGTAATAACGTCAAAATCTCATCGTTAAACAGGATCGTGAATACTGTTATTTGTCCATCAAGAATGATGATGATGACCATTCATTTCATCCAGTGGGTTTGAAAGTATGATTTTGGATGAAGAATGACTTGCGCGATGGATTGGATTAAAGTTAGGAAAATTAAAGTGAGGCAATTCGTCGACCACACTCTCTCGCCTGAGTCAGTATGAGTCCAGTGGTAAGACAAGTCAAGACGAGTGAAGACGAATGTTGTTTGTCCATCAAGAATGATGATGACCATTCTTTTCGTCCAGTGGGGTTGAAAGTATGGAGCCGTGGGTTCTAAGATGGCTGATAAGGCCTATTTTGGCTCGAAATGTTCTTTGATAATGCGGGCAAAGAATGCTTGACGTTCCAGGAGGAGGATCTCCTGCAGTGGTTTTTCTGTCCAGCTTTTTTCTTCACAGCTCTTGCAGTCCTGGTTGCTTCACAAGTGACTGCACCCTTATGTAATGATGTACGCCATGAATTACGGTCTTTAGCAGCAGTCTCCCAGGTGTCAGGATGAATTCCAAAAGCTTTCAGTGAGACTTTCAGAGTGTCTTTAAAACGTTTCCTCTGGCCGCCTTGGGAGCGTTTACCACAACGTAGCTCGCCGTAAAAAAATTGTTCAGGGAGCCTGTGATCTGGCATACGATTTAAGTGACCAGTCCAGCGAATCTGATTCTTCATTAGTAGAGTGTGGATACTGGGCATGGATGCTCTTTCTAGAACTTCAGTGTCTGGGATCTTGTCTTGCCATTTAATCTTCAATAGCTTCCTAAGGCAGACTGTGTGGAAGTGGATTAATTTTCTAACATGTCCCTGGTAAACAGTCCATGTTTCACAAGCATATAGCAGTGTGGATAATACTACTCTTTATAGACTTTCAGCTTTGTTTGCAGGCTTATTCCATTTCTGTCCCATACATTCTTGTACAGTCTGCCAAAGGCCGCGCTGGCCTTGGAGATTCTTGCATTCACTTCGTCATCAATTGTGGCAGTTTGTGACACGGTGCTGCCAAGATAGGTGAATTTGTCCACAACACTTAGCCTATGACAGTTCACCTTAATATTCGGCACAGTGTGATTATTTCCTGGAGCTGGCTGGTACATAACTAAAGTATTCTCCAAGTTGATATTGAGCCCAAAGTTGGCACAGGCATATGAGAAAGCTGAAACATTGTGTTGCATGTCTGCCTCTGAGTTGGCATATAGAGCGCAATCATCAGCAAACAGCAGTTCTCTGACGGTGTCGCTGTTAGTTTTGGTTTTGGCTTTCAGTCTTTGAGATTGAACAACTTTCCATCCATACGGTAGTTGATGTCTGTTCCAATATCACTGTTCTCGAAGGCATTCGTCAGCACAGCTGAAAACATAAGGCTGAACATTGTTGGTGCCAGGACACATCCTTGCTTCACTCCATTGGTGACAGGAAAGGGCTCAGACAGTTCACCATTTTCCTGTACTCTTGCCTGCATGCCATCATGAAATAGCCGCTCTATTTGGACAAACTTTTGTGGACAGCCATACTTCGCCATAATCTTCCACAGTCCTTCTCTGCTGACTGTATCAAAAGTCTTGGTACGGTCAATTAAGACGAATACAGGTGCAGTGAATGACCAGCGCGCTCTACGTGCCTTGCGGTGCTCATTACGTTCCACAACGCTTTGCAGGTAAACGCCGTCTTGTCCATTGAATCATCAGTGATTTCTTCTGCGCAGTCCGCCGAATCCTGTCTTCACATGCTGGGTAGGCATACCCTAGTTCACCGATTGGTTTGACAACAGATCGGCTATCCACGCCTGGTTTAGCCAGCCTGTCACAGCTGTTGCCCGGGGGATGGCCGCTGATAGTTACTAGGAGCCATATGTGTGAGCTGGATTTCAGGCTTGGAGCAGTAGGGAATGGGCCCTGAAAAGGACATGAAAGTCATCCTTACCAAAAGTACTACCACTGTCTGACACCCCAGACCCCCTTGGATCGTGGATCCTGGGAGTTTTACGATGGAAGCACCAGTAATCAGAGTCTTCCACTGCTTTCTGTCCCCAGCAACTAGCATCAGCATCATCATTATCTTGTGCCATGTCGTTAAACGTGCTTATCTTGGATCGTCATCCCACACGGTCACCATGGTCTTGGATCAGGTCTGTGCTCTTGTCCTGATCATACCACGTCATCAAGCCAGCCAGGCATGTATCTCTCTGCCTTCAAATTTTTCCCATCAATTTTGTCAGCTACCACTAAATTATCTATTTAATTTCTCCTCACAACGTGCCCAAACAGTCATCGCTGGCTGTGTTTAATTTCTCTAATCAATTAACGGATTTAATTTGTTGTTTTTGTTTTTTTGTGTTTGTTTTTTTTTTTAGAACTTTCACATTCATTTTTCTGTCTGTCCATGGTATTATTTGCATTTTTCTAAGAAACCACAATTCTACTGCCATTAGATTTTTGTTTCCCTGGAACGAGTACAATTGTGGAAATACTGCGTCGTGTCCACTCTTTAATGGTATTAGTCCTGAATCTTCTTTGTTTTCCTCTTCCTCGTGTGTCCTTAGCTTCTCTGAAATGAGAGAAAATGTTCCATGTTTTTCTTCCACAGTAAATACTAGTATATTGTTTTCTGGTATTCAAGAAGAAAAAACATACACGATATTCACGAAGGCGAAACTAGCCACTTTAGTAACTTTTTTTCTAAATTGCTTTTCAATTATGTAATCTGCATAGTTGAATACCTCTTGAAAAAAAAAATTCCAACGGTACCTTATTCATGTCTGTAGGTCAATTTTAAGCCGAGATATTAATGCTTGTGTGTCAGTTTATCATTTAATAGGAACATATAGAAGAAAACGGGTTTGACCTTTTCACTTTTTGTGACCCTACCTACACACTCACACAACTATCGGTCAGAAAGCGCGTGGACTGCACGCACAGTCTTGTCAACGCGAGGCGGCCAGCGTAGATAGGTGCATTTTGACAAAAGATATTCCGTTGGAAAGATGAAAAATTATCAACGATGTAGTCTGTGCAGAGTGATAAAAATTTAAACATAAATGCTGTAATGGGTGTTGGATGCAAACATGCAATCATTGGCATTACAATTGCTATTAATATTCCATAACAATATTAAATGTTTATATTTGTATGACAATTGCCATGTCCCGCAATTAAAATACCACAATATACAGCATGCCATCTTTATAATTTCAGTTTGATATGGGATTGTCAACTCTAATAGTCGGAAACTACATAATCATAAGTAAAGATGGATGATAAAGTTTAAAAACAAAAAAAAACATACTAGAACAATGCACAAAGTCTAGTAAAAACGGAATTGACGGGTGTGCTTACGTCTTATAAAGACAGCCTGTACTTCCGTCCAAGACACGGATTTGAGAAGACAAAGGTATAGATTCGTAGCTCGTGGAGGGAAACATAATATCCAGTAATCGGTCCCTTTATTTAACGTGATCTTGAAATAATCGGGGAATTTAACATAACGAATACTCTAAACTTCATTAAATTTGAGACACAACAACAAGAAAACAAAAGTAACCGCAAAGAGATCTCCGGTAAAGTTCGGCAACTGAAAACCGTTGTGCCTAGGCGAATCAAACAATAGTTACTTGCATGTGCGTACAAACACCGGCGAAACAAGTACACAGACCTGATTCAAGACCCTGGTGGTTATATGATCTGCAAACAATGACCGCCCACGCCTATCGGCATGGCACATGATGATGATGACAATTATGATGATGATGATGATGATGATGATGATGATGATGATGATGGTGGTGGTGGTGGTGGGGGTGATGGTAGTCGTGGTGGTGGTGGTGGTGGTGGTGGTGATGATGATGATGATGATGATGATGATGATGATGAAGATGATGATGATGATGATGATGATGATGAGGAGGAGGAGGAGGATGATGATGATGATGATGATGATGATGATGATGATGATGATGATGATGATGATGATGATGATGATGATGATGATGATGATGATTTGCGTGTCATATACATAACTGTGCTGTTAACTCCAGCATATATCGGCTGTTTGCATTTACTGGCAATTACAATACAGTAGCTTGTCATTACTTTCTGAACGGCTCGTTCCTCACACCATGGAAACAAATGCAAACCAGTCTGCTTCCAAATCGCCCGCGGCTGGTTTCGAACCCTCGACTTGCTATGTTAGGGAACTATGAAAAGCATCAGAAACGCGTGGAGATTTGTTTTAACAAACAGAGATTTCATAGATGATTTGTTTTAAAAAACAGAAAAGTTGTTCCGAACTTTTTCAAGGAGTCTTAGCGCATGTTTACTCATTTGTCAGATGGGTTGATCACTAAAACGCTCTTTCGGTAATTGATTGGTTAGTAGGTTGATTGGTTGATTGATTGATTGATTGATTTATTTATTGATTGATTGATTGATTGATTGATCACTAGTAGAATCAGCGCTATTGCATTCAGACCACTCTCATATGCGCCATATCTTCCTAGATATAATCTGCCATGTTGGAATGCTGGTTGTTTCCCTAGCGTCTGGCACACTGATCACCAGCGCAGCCCTTCTCCTAATAGTCCCCTTCAGTTGTGAGCTCGTCTGTTCCGGCAACACGTTGAAGAGAAATGATAAAACATGATTAGCTGTCTTAATTCTTCATCGCTTGCCTTGATCCGTTGCAACCTGTCAGGTGTCCGAGCTAATGATCCAGCTGAACGTTGCTGCCCTCTAGGGCAGTAGTAGTGTATGCCCTGGGCATAGGAAAGGAGCATATTTGATACGTGTCATATATGGCAAGTTGCTTTGGTGTCATCTCTATTAGTGCCCTTGCTGACATCAAATCAGCTCGCTCATTACCTCTACCACCTGCAAGAGGTTATTACATATCATTGAGAGTGAGAGTTATTAACTGGCATGAATTTTATTACAAAATACGTGGAAGGGAATGGAAAATAGAAAAGCTTGTTTCAGGAAAATACTGGCTCTTAAGCAATATATCGTATAGGGGTCGTGGGGATCGAGCTGCTGCGCATGCGCATTTGCGATTACAAAATGGTTGCCCCACTATTGACTTTTAACGTGAAAAAACAACAAAACGTTAATTCTGTTGGTTTTTTTTTTAATAGGATATGAAATCTACAGAAGAATGATGGTTCTTCTTCTTCTTCTTCTTCTTCTGCGTTCATCCGGGGGGATTTTTTTCGGACGTGATTGCGTTGTGCCTGTTTACAGCAGAGCTGCGTTCTTGCGCCGTTAGGCCGACACATTCGACTTCTGCAGGCATTTGTTGACCGGGTTAACCTTCCCGGGGGTTTCTTGGGACCTTTGACTCTCACCGTGTTGGTGTTATCCCCCATTCCAGCTAGCCCATTTAGAACAGCCAAAGACATCCTGGTCAGCCCTCAACAGAAGACAGGGGCAGACCATGGGCATTCCCCGCCATCCAAGAAGGCTTCCATAATTGCAGAGCCGACACACAGCGCTCTGGTACTGGGTTCACCCAAGGAATCGTCACGTCCTGCACATGGCTGATTAGCCTCACTTCCGTATATTGGGCCTTCCGTTCACCATTGGCTGTTCCTCCGGAAACCAGAAGAATGCAGTCTGCAGATAACATCCACACAGTGAGCTTTCGATTCGGACTTTCCACGTAATGGATTTGCTATCCGAGCAATATTCCATTTTGTGCCACTAGGACACTTTTCCCACCTTTTATGAAGCACACACGGTGAGCTTTCGATTCGGACGTTCCATGTAATGGATTTGCTATCCAAGCAATATTCCATTTCATGCCTCTGGGACGCTTTTGTAACCGACATACCTGTGGTATTAAGTGTGGCAGTCTAAATACTTCTTCATGCACCTTTAGATGTCAACCTGAATGTAGTTAAAGTAAGTTGCAGTCAACTTGAGCTTGTTGATATCTCCATAGAGCTTGTCCTCAAATGAAGCAGTTATGGGCCAAAATATCTTTCTCTGTTCTGCATATATTGGGCACTCCTGCAGCAAATGTTTAGCTGCCATTTTACCAGTTCCAAAATTACATTCATCAGTATCTCCTATCTTTAGTTTATTCAACAAGTGGTAGGCCTATTTCAGCCTGTTATGTCCTGTGCGGAGTCGAATGATAGTTCAGTATGGAGACAATTGTTTGAGTCAGTGAATTGAAGTCCGCAAAATGATCGAAACACCGGGACTCCTCACAAGATATGCATTGTTGCGGGACGACAACACATACCGTGATAGGGCTGCGCATGTGGTGTTTACACAGCGTGCTCTGAAATGTGAGGTCTCGAAACATCCACTGCATTATCCAGACGTGGTGCCATCGGACGTTCAGTTGTTTGGATCCTTGAATGAACATTTGCAGGATCAGAGGTTTGCACATGAAAACGAGGTAATGGAATCGGTGAAAAAATTGGTTTAATGCCGCACCCAATTTTTGTGTTTCCTAGAAGCATCAGAAAGCTAGTAGACAGATGGACCATGTATGCATCTGGCCAGGCAGGGGGACTATGTTGAGAATTAACAGAAACACAATTTATAGTTCGCGCTGTTGTACAAATGTTATTCGTAAAATTAATGTTATCTTCGGCCTCTTCTTCGTCTCTTCCTCAGTTTACTTCAACGAAATGCTGATGGCATTGAAGAGGGTTGTCAAAGGCTTTGTTGTGCGGTCTTTCATGTACGCTTTATACGTTGGTCTTAATTTAACTAAGGTTGCTCTTAATACTATCACTTCATCGTTTACATGGTCTTCCCCATTATCTGTATCCATCATAATTCTCCAGTGCGGCTCTTTGTGGTAGATGGTATCGGGGTATATTTTGTTGTTGTTGTTTTTTTTTAGGTGACCAATATATTGTTCTTTAATTAACTGCACGTCCGGTTTCTGACCTAGTCGTCTTTTAATCTCCTCACTTCTAATTAATATCACACAGTTATTCTCGCAGCTCTTCTAACGCATGTTATCTCTGTTATGGTGTTTGCGCTGGATAGTAATATAATTCAGTAAGCGTTTATATGTGTCAATTTTATTGATACATATGTCATTTGTTCCTAAGTCACTCTTGTTATCATTTGAAATTATCATACTCCCAAACTACAACATATCCAGGCGAACCTTCTGGCCTAGAGAGACAACAGTGGAAGATAAACTCTATGGACCGCTGAATGAACTAAAAAAGACTGTTAGATTCATACAAGAGACAACATTGCAGTTATAAACATATTTTAGGCGAACGAAAGAAGAAGAAGAAGAATACTCCCTGCTTCACAACGTTATAATCTGCTCTCTGTAATTATCCCAGATGTTCTGTCAAAGTACCTACCTAACCTCACGCAAAGAATATTTTCCAAATACATATGTGACCCAGATTTCCTGGTAGGTCGAACATTTATTTCTCTTGTTTATTTGACCTACACTTGTCAGGCATTCTGACAGCGTATATATTCAGTGATTGTAGAGGTTTCGTTGCTTTCTACAAGAATACCATCTCACTTGGTGTATTTGTTTGTCTTACTGTCTGTCTTTCCCACTATCACTACGTGTCTCTAACTGTCTTGCTATCTATCGTTCTCTCTATCACTTAATATGTTTCCCGCTTCACTGTCTGTCTTTGATGCTATCATTGAATTTATTATTTGACTGTATTAGTGCCTGTCCTTCCCACCGTTATTTCATATCTTACACTGTCTTATCGTCAGCCTTTTCTTATATCATTTTATGTCATTCCCGTCGACTCACTATCTTTCCCCTTTCCCTATCTTAGTATTTGTCATTTCTATAATCATTCCGTGCCTATTCAACAATCATTCCGTGTCTTTTCTACAATCATTCCGTGTCCTTTCTACAATCAGTCTGTGTCTTTTCTACAATTATTCGGTATCTTGTCCGCCCACTTGCTGTCTGTCCTCCTATCACTGCATATCCGCTCTTGTCTATTTGTCCTTCTTACTATCACTCCGTATCCATCCCTGTCTTACTTGTTGTCCATTATGCGTGTTCACTTACTGCCCACAATCATATATTAGAACCGGTTCTATATAACATGCCAGATCGCAATTTCTAACTTCCAGTGACAAAGGCTTATTGCATCAATAGATGTTCTTCATTTCATAAATGCAGTTTTTGCTTGCCCCATAATTATCTTTATTTATGTAATGCATCTCCCGCCGGTATTATTCATATACCTATATAAGCGAATTACTTTATATGTACTACAATAACGCCATTGCCACTAATTCTACCCATAGATAAGATATACGGGAAGACAACGTATTAATTCCACACATAGGTAAGTTATACCGTAAGACAAAGTATTAATTCTACACATCATCATCATCATCATCAAGTGCCCTGCCAGTTGGAGTAGGCGTTCATGGCTCTCCACAGATCTCTGTCTTTGGTGTTCTGGATCAACTCTGCCGATGGCATTCCTCCATGCCACCGTCTCAATCCATACAGCATCATTTCTCTTGGTCTGCCTCTGCCTCTCTTCCCCTCGATCTTTCCAGTTGTCACGATGTTCTCCAATGCCTCTCTTCTCATCACATGACCGAAGTAAGCTGTTTGTCGTTTCTTATTGTTGTATATAATGTTCTAGTTTCATTAGCCCGTTTCAGGCAATCGTTGTTTGTTACTCTGGCAGTCCAAGGAATTCGCAACATTCGTCTCAGGAAACACATCTCTGTTGCTTCTAATTTCTTCCTAATTTGTTCATTTACATTCCAAGATTCAGTGCCACACAGCAAAACTGGTTCTACATAGAATTTCAGCACTCTCTTTCTTATATTCTACGCATAGGTAAGTTATACCGGAAAAGTATTAATTCTACACATTAGTAAGTTATATGGGAATGAAACGTATTAATTCCAGACATAGGCAAGTTATACGGGAAGATAAAGTATTATTTCTACACATATGAAAGTTATACAAGAAGACAAAGTATTGACCACTACAGACTTAGACGTCTTAGGGGATGGGCCGTAACCTCATCCGGTCAACTGCAATTATTGAGCTGCCCTAAGTTGTGTCGCACTGAACTTGGTTCTGTAAGTTAGTGACAAGGTCCTTTTCACACACCTTAAGGTGAATTGAGTATATAGTGATAGATCTATGGTTTACACGCGGGCGAATCAATAAGTAAGACACACAGTTCTGTGGGATGGCAGGTATATGTAGTTGGTGTTTTCTACAGGTGTCATTAGGCGACAGAAACATCGAACTTTATATTCCTGTTCGTAAGGTGGTGCTAGGTGTCTCATGCGCATGCGCGACGCATAAACAAAATGGCGTCTGTACTTACGGAGTGTACAAGCAAAGAGCAACATGCTGTTGTGCGGTTTTGTTTTGTTTTTTTTTCGTGGGCAAAAGGACTGCCTGCAAAGAAAATTCATGAGGAATTGCTTCACGTTTATGCTGACAAATATTTGTCTCATAAAGCGGTGCATAGCTGGGTATAAAAGGTTTCTCAAGGACGCGAATGACGCCGAAGTTAAACGTGAAGTGAAAACGTGGTTTAGAAAACAGAGCACGCAGTTCTATGCAGCCGGTTTGGGAGGACTGATAAAGCGATGGGATAAATGCATCAATGTTGGTGGAAATTATGTTGAGAATAAAAAGACAATTTATGTATAAAAATTAAACTGGTTTCAAGTTGTTATTATATTTAGTTATTTTTCAACAGCCATTTGTGACTTACTTATTAACTTCCCCTCGTATATCAATAGGTACTTGGTTGATGATGTATCACACTTTTACTTCCCAAGAAATTTCCTGGGGCCCCATTTAGACTGGATCGATATGTGAGCCCAGGGCGTTTGTAAACATCCGTCTCAGTGCGGATTCGAACCCATTACCACCTGGGCGGCAAGCCGGGGACTCCCCACAACGCTAATTCAAGCTTACTAGGTCTATAAATGCTGAATTGAAATTAATTGTGATTTAGGATCGTGTGATGAATAAACTAGAGAGAGCAGGAGAATAATGGGCTCTTCACATGGTCGCCCATTCCAGCATACACGTTACGATTTCTAGGTTGTCATCAGCATATAAACACCACATATAAATACAAACGGACATCCAATATAATTAGAAAAAGCTATATAATTGCGTATAGTTACGCATGTAGGTAGCAAGATCTAAATATACATTTTTGTTTCGTTATATATTGTAATATCCTGCTGCAGTCTAGGGCTTTAGTATCGTTTATTTGCACCCTCTTGTCTTTGATTTTGTTTGCTGATGTAGGCTGTTCAGCTGCAACATCCACTTCGTTATTTGTGTTCATATTGTTGAAAACCGGCGTTCTTCACTGTGTCCACTTTATTCGTTGGACTTTTTTCTGGGAACCATGCCAAAGCCTGGGTATTATTGTCACATAGCTGAAATTTCAAGCTTGTCAAGCTCATTACAGTTTTTAATAGAAGATGAATTTCGAAGAAATCGAGGGGAGACAAGAAGATGGGAGAGATGAGAGATGGAGATGTATCACGAGAAATAAAGTTGATGAAAGAATGAATGAGTGAATGAATGAATGAATGAATGAATGAATGAATGAATGAATGAATTTATTTAATTATAAGTTAACGACCGATAGAATTAATGAATGCATGAAGGAATGATGACAAATCATTTCTATATTGCGAGAGAAAGACGGGAAACGAATAAAAAATAAATAATGTTGAAAGGGTACAGTAAATGCCGTGTATATGCTGAGAACATTAATTGAACGTTCTATAGAAGTCAACAAAGAACTGAATTTTTGCTTTATTGGCTACACAAAGACTTTTGATAAAGTGAGACATGTCAGGTAGCTCCTTGGCGAAGAAGTTACGGACGCAATTCGTAACCCCTATACCCGCGTTCGAAACACAGCTGCTGGCGATTTAGTAGCAGACCGCCGTTTGTGTTTTACGAAATGGTATGGGTGCCGATCGACCAGAAAGCAATGGCAAACCACTGAACCTAAACTTGCCAAGAAATCACAACAGCAAAAAAAAAAAAGTTGGTGATGACTGCGACATCCTGTAAAGAATATGCAACTTAAGTAACTAAGACATGTCAATATGATGGAAATGCCTGCATATCTACAAATTGATGTGAAAAACCTTAGACTTGTAAAATACATATATTGGAAACATCAAACTGCCATAAAGATTGATAATGAAGTAGGTCAATATCAGCCTATTAAGAGAGGTATGCGACACGGATGTGCAATGTCTCCTGATCTTTTCCCTATACAGTGCGGGTAGCGGGGTAGAGGTACACCCTATCAAAGGAGAAGTAAGGTGCCTCCTTCCCTCCGCTAGCCTACGGGACACCCTTGGGCAAGGTGGAGTACCCGTTTAGCCCTCCCAACAGGGTAACGTGAAGCCATGGGAGCAGGTGGTGGATTGGACTTGGGAGCAGCTGACAGATAGTTGTTGGTTATGGTTTCAAGTCAGTGACGGTGGGCAGAGGATCTCTCAGTAGAGACAATGGCTACGGTCATCCGATCAGTATGGTCACTGCCAGGAAGGAAGAATGGTAGACTTCCCTCCTTATTGATTCCCGGGCAGAGGAGGCTCGTCAGCCTTGGTTGGTATCTCTTCTAAGAGAAGGAACTCTAAATCTCAAACCTCCGCTGCCTTGCGGGTATACCCATATGGGAAAGGCTTCGGGAGTAAACCCTGAGGACAAATCCGGAGATGGAGTCCCTAAGGCAGTTCCATGTTGTAAACAACATAGTTCTGGCAACTCCTGCGACGGCACCGATGCCAAGTTGCATTGGCTACTGCCTTTCCCTTGGTCAACATCGGCGACGTGGAGAGGGGGAACCTGCTACTGGGCAACAGCTGGTTCTCCGATTTCCATTGCCCAGGCTTGTGCCCTGAAGAGGTCACTTCAGCACCGTGTAAAGCGGTGACACAACACGGGAAGCAGCATTTGCCGGTTATAAGTCTTAATGCTCGATTGGCGTAGAGCAAGGCGCCAGGGGCTACTTCCGACGGTGGGAGAGATCATCGTATCTCACTAGACAGCTACCGCCCGCCTAAGCTGGGCAACCCCCAGTCAGCAAGGTGCTGTCTCGCCACGGTTCATCTGCTCCTGGGGCTGTGTGGAGCTTAGGGGAAAATCCTGACACATGGACCGCAATCTATACACCTAGCAGCAAGAAAAAAACAAAACAACCGGCCCTAAGGCTGGGAACATGGAACGTAAGAACCATGACCCCTGGCATCTCAGACGATCTAAATGAGATTGTGGATGCCCGCAAAACTGCAGTGATAAACAACGAACTACTAAGACTGGGGATAGACATTGTCGCCCTGCAAGAGACCAGACTCCAAGAATCTGGAAGCATCAAGGAGAGGGACTTCACTTTCTACTGGCATGGCAAGCCGTGCGGAGAGACCAGGGAGCATGGAGTTGGCTTCGCTATCAGAAACAAGCTGCTTAATTCCATCATACCACCAAGTGATGGCACTGAAAGAATACTGAAGCTCCAACTCCAGACAGAGGCAGGCCCAGTTAGTATTATAAGCGTTTACGCCCCAACACTAACTGCAGCATCAGAATCTAAAGACAAGTTCTATGACGACCTTAGCAAAGAAGTCAGTGAAACACCAGAGAAACAACATCTTTTTATCCTGGGGGATTTCAATGCCAGGGTTGGCTCCGACCACAAATCTTGGCCTTCATGTCTAGGACAGTTTGGCGTTGGGAAGATCAATGACAATGGACAACGTCTCTTGGAATTCTGCAGCCACCATAATCTGTGCGTGACCAACACCTTCTTTGACACGAAACCTCAACACAAGGTGTCATGGAGGCACCCCAGATCAAAGAACTGGCACCAACTCGACCTGGTGCTCACTAAACGCAGCAACCTCCGCAATGTACAGCTGACTCGCAGCTATCATAGTGCTGACTGCGACACCGACCATTCACTCGTCTCCAGCAAGGTGAAGATAAAGCCCAAGAGAATCTACAGAAGCCGAACAGAAGGAAGACCACGCATTGACACCAGCGGCACCCAAAATAAAGAGAAGGTCAACAAATTCATGCAGGCTCTAGCGGATACTCTGCCTGGCCCCACAAACGGAAATTCCACTGAGAGATGGAGTAATTTTCGCGACACCATCTACAATACAGCACTATCAACATTTGGCAAGAAGCAAACTAAGTCAAACGACTGGTTTGAAGCACACTCTGAAGAGATGCTGCCAGTCCTGGAGATAAAGAGACATGCATTCTCAATGTATAAAACATCACCTTCAGAGAAAACACTGCAGGCATTGCGAATGGCCAGAAATAGAGTACAACAGATGGCAAGAAGATGTGCCAACAGGTACTGGCTACAGCTCTCTGCTCAAATTCAAACTTGTGCAGACACTGGAAATATAAGAGGAATGTACGAGGGCATCAAGCAAGCTGTCGGTCCATCAAAAAATAAGATGGCCCCTTTACGATCAACTGAGGGGGTAATCATAAAAGATCGAGCGAAACAAATGGATCGCTGGGTAGAACACTACTCAGAGCTATACTCAGTGGATAACACTGTCAGCGAAGAAGCTCTGGAAGCCATCGATCAACAGTCTGCCATGCATGCCCTGGATAACGAACCTTGCCTCACAGAAATCAGCGAAGCACTAGACTCTCTCAAATCCGGCAAGGCACCTGGAAAAGATAGTATTCCACCTGAAATTTTAAAATGTAGCAAAGAAACAATCATCCCAGAACTGTATGCAATATTTCAGCTCTGCTGGAGAGAAAAATCAATACCACAAGATATGAAAGACGCAAACATCGTTACCCTTTATAAAAACAAAGGGGACAGAAGCGACTGCAACAACTATCGCGGCATTTCCCTACTCAGCATTACAGGCAAGATTTTTGCCAGAGTAATCCTTAAAAGATTACACATTCTTGCTGAAAGAATCTACCCCGAATCACAGTGCGGATTTAGACCCAACAGGTCCACCATCGATATGATTTTCTCACTCCGGCAGCTCCAAGAGAAGTGCAGAGAACAGAGGAAGCCATTATATATTGCCTTCATCGACCTCACAAAGGCATTTGACCTCGTGAGCAGAAGCGGCCTTTTTAAGGTCCTTGAAAAGGTTGGATGTCCACCCACCCTTCTTAGTCTCGTGAAATCATTCCACGAAAACATGCAGGGGACCATTTTATTTGACGGCTCAACATCCCAGTCATTCAGCATCAGCAGCGGAGTAAAGCAGGGCTGCGTACTTGCTCCTACACTCTTTGGTATCTCCTTCGCTGTTCTCTTAAGGCAGGCATTTGGGACACAAGATCTTATGGCAAACTTTTTAACCCATCAAGACTCAAGGCAAAGACCAAAATAAGATCAAGATGTGTAAGAGAACTACTTTTTGCAGATGATGCAGCACTGACTACGCATACAGCAGAAGATCTCCAAAGGCTCATAGATCGTTTTGCAGCCACCTGCAAAGACTTTGGGCTCACCATTAGCCTAAATAAAACACAGGTGATGGAACAAGACGCTGGTGCGCCCCCGTCAATCAAAATTGCTAATTACGAATTGAAGGATCGTCCACGATTTTGTGTATTTGGGGTCGACAATTTCAGATAATCTGTCATTAGAGACAGAAATCGACAGACGCATTGGAAAGGCAGCCACAACATTTTCCAGGCTAGCTAAAAGAGTTTGGGAGAATAATATACTAACAGAGCGTACAAAAGCTCAAGTATATAAAGCTTGTGTTGTTAGCACATTACTCTATGGGTCTGAATCCTGGACCTTGTACTCAAGACAGGAAAGGAAGTTGAATTCCTTCCACATGAAGATGTCTGAGACGTATTCTGGGCATAACATGGAAAGACCACATAACAAACAAACAGGTGCTTGAACGAGCAGATATTACCACAGTGCACACCCTCCTCAAGCAGAGTCGCCTCCGGTGGCTGGGCCACGTATCTCGAATGGAGGATGAACGTATTCCCAAAGATCTCCTTTACGGAGAACTAGCCACAGGAAAGAGGCCAACCGTAAGACCCCAAATGCGATATAGGGATGTGTGTAAACAAGATATGAAAACCATTGGAATAGATCCAGACACGTGGGAGAGAGGTGCAACAGACAGATGCTCCTGGAGTACGAAACGGACTAGTGCTCTTTGAGCGCAATCTGATCCAACAAACTGAGGATAGGCGGCACAGGCTCAAAGCGCAGTCACTTACTGCCTCGTCTTAAAGATGCGGAAACTGTGACAGGGATTGTCACTCTCGCATTGGACTATACAGTCACCAGCGGTGCTGCCAGGCACCTCCCAAGCGGCACAACTCTATAGTCCTTCAGGACTGAAAGAGGCCTACTACTACAGTGAAAATATTGTTAGAAATTTAGAAGATATGAGAGGAATGACTACTGGGGGATGTAACATCAATAATATTAGATTTGCGGATGATACATACAGTACTGATTGCAGACGATGAGCAGAATCTGCAATATTTAGTAGATGCGGCTGTTCCACACAGTGAACAATTAGGCTTAGAATTACATTACACGAAGACACAGATTATGGTCGTCACTAGGAAGAAGAAAATACCAAAATGGGAATACAAAAATATTTTCCGAAATTTAGAAGATATGAGAGAAATCACCATTGGGAAGTGTAACATCAATAATATTATAGGTATTTCACAAGGAAGAACAAAATACCAAAATTAAATGGAAATATTCTTAAACAAGTGAATCGGTACAATTATCTCGGGACAGTCATAATATCTGATGGGGGGGGGGGGTGCCTTGAAGAGATTACAACAAGAATCAACATGGCGAAGGTGGCCTTTTGCAAGATGCAAAACATACTGACCAATAAAATGATGTAATTTGAAACGAGAAAAATAGTGTTGAAGTGCTACATGAAACCTTTACTTTAGTATCCATGTGAAGCATGGATAGTGAGCAAACAAGCTAAAAACATCAAATAAATGTGGAAATGTGGTTTCTTAGGAAAATGATCAGAGTGCTATGGGCGGGTATAGAAACCAATGACCAAGTCCTACCAGAAAAATACAGACAGACAGACAGGCAGGCAGGCAGGCAGGCAGGCAGGCAGGCAGGCAGGCAGACAGACAGACAGACAGACAGACATAATACGTACAAGCATCCAGCCAGAATACAGCTGTCTCTTGACGTAATGCTGAAGCGACATGGCTGCAGACAACACTGAGCTTGCGAGGACATCTCAGCCGGAAGCTCAGATCCTAGGGGAATACATGTCCGAGGCTTACATATTGGGACATGAAAACTCGCCTCCAGATACGACATGTGTCCATTGTCAGCTGTAAGGAATAGTGGGCAAGTTACAACAGAAGTTAGTTTCAATCCTTTTACGGGACGTCACACTCAACCCCATCATTTTTTACTGTTTGTGATTTGTTGGCAAGTTTACAATCAGTATTTTGCCATTGCTTTCTGAACGACCGGCACTCATAACATTGTATGGAAACCAACGTAAGGCGTTCTGCTTCCAAATCGCAGATGTGTTTCGAACTCGATAAGCATTCGTAACACCGTCGCCACAGATCCGCCTAGCAGGCAAGACTACTACGTAATTAAAAACGTCTTTTTTCCTATGTGAATATATGTTGTTATGTTGTTTGTCCATCAAGAATGATGGTGACCATTCGCTTCAACCAGTGAGCTTGAGAGTGTGGAGCCGTGAGTTCTAAGATGGCGGGTAAGGCCTATTTTGGCTCGAAATATTCTTTGACAATGTGGGCAAAGAATGCTTGACGTTCCACGAGGAGGATCTCCTGCTGTGATATTTCTGTCCCGCCTTTTTTTTTCCACAGCTATTGCAGTTCTGTTTGCTTCACAAGTGACTGCACCCTTGCGTATAAATATTGTTAATATAAATAAGAAGACACAAATAATAGGTTGCAGAATGTATTGCCTGGCATATTTCGCTGCATCTCGCCAGATGTATACTGCAGAAGTCACTCAACATACAAGAAAACAAATCAATGACGCCTTCAAAGTGAAATATTCAACACACAAGTGTAGATCTTGTGTCAGGACGCGCTCGACTCTACATAAATAAAAATGCAGAGCATCGCTCCCTTTTCGGTCCCCCGGAAACACTCTCCACCTGTTAACAATTCCCATCGTCATTATCATTATCATCATCATCATCATCATCCCCTTTTGCCGTCAAGCGTCGTGGGGAGGAATAGTTGACTTTTCAGTGCTCGATGGGGGGGGGGGGGCCACCGGATAGTGTCATTCCGTGTGACTGTGCAATGTCTTTGATGTCGTTAATCCATTTTCTTCTCGTGCATCCTCTTGCTACAGTATTATACAGTGTCTTTGATGTCGAAAATCGATTTTCTTCTCCGGCGTCCTCTTACTCTCGTATCAGATCTTTTTTTTGTTTTTTGATGTAGCGTCAGTGCTGGTGGTTAATGGTGTTGCATTCTAACGATATGGCCGAACCATTTGATCTTCTGCCGTTCAATATATATATATGGGACTAGGTGGTGATCCCACTGTCTGTCTGATAACATCATTTCTTAAGATGGCAGCTTTTCTCAAGCATTTCATCTCGCAGGTGTTGGCATTGCGTACGTGTGATTTGGATAATGTTCAAGTTTGATCTTGATAGCATAGAGTTGGTGTGAATATGTTATTTATTATTTGTCGTTTTGCTGACATGGGTATATTTGGATATTTCCGTATGGGTGATAATATATATTTTAGCGCAATTGCTTTTTTACATCTTTCGATTTTTTTCTCTATTCTGCCATCTTCTGTGATCATACTTCATAGATATTTAAATTCTTTAACTTGTTTCAGATGTGTACTATTTATCAATATGCTCAGCGGACAAGAAGATCTGCTAACTCTTATTACTTCCATTTTGATTGTATTTATATTCATCTAGGATTCTCCGTGGCGAAGTGGTCAAGCCATCTACCTCGGGTTCTGAAGGTTGTGGGTTCGATTCCGGGCCGCGTCCTTCGGTAGACGAATGTATTCTTTTAGGAGACTCCTGGGGTTGTCGCTGGAACTACAGAGTTCGTGCTTTGTGCGGCGCTTTCGGCAGTTCGCTGCGGAAAGGGACTGAGCCATATGTGATAAACAACCGGTACAATTAGGTCGCCTGCCGACTTTTAAGCGACTTTTTATTCATATTGTATCTGCTGCAAGTTCAACTTAGTTTACTTATATGATTTTGCATTCTGCCCTCGTCGCTGTAAAACAGGCACTGATTGTTGCAAGTGACTGGCATCTTGCCTTCTTAACAGACGATAGTTTGTCAAATGCAGATATACCTCTCCATAGCGCAAAACCTAGGCTAAATTTAGATACCATATGTTGCCCATGCAGCCTGATCCCTCTCTCGGCCTGCCTAGTTAACTCCAGAAGAAAGTTAACACCAGTACGTCTGGATCAAGACCATCTGCAAAAACTCACGGATCAGTAAAGCGATGCTCTAAGTGTCCACCTGTCGAGCTTCGATCCTAGACCAGTTGCCGACTAAGGTTTAGGGTCTGGTCTATAACCATAACATTTATTCTTTAGGTTGCATTTCCTCGCACTAGGGTAAGGATTGTACCCTCCCAATTGTGCTACTTCTCCCGAAAACGTTGGCACAATGTGGGGTGTCGGGTTTGGTGAGCGCCGATAATAAAAGGTCATTTATTTCTGGTGGATCTGCTGTTTCGTCTAAAGCGCCAATTCCCATCTCGGGTGTATCTTTCATATCCAGCAGTCATAAATCTCCTGTGTGGGTTAAGTAGGTAAGGAAATGAAGAAGCGGGAGTGTACATATAAAACCCAAATGATACCAACAGGAAAGTACTGCCATAACTATGATGCTGAAATTGAGGCAATAAAGATAGCAACAGAGAAATTACTAAATGCCAGCCATGGTACACAAACTGTGGTGCAATTGACAGATGCAAAATCAGTACTCGGCTAGCTCCTGTCTGGGAAATTGCCAGTACTAAGGACACTACTTTCTGAACTTAGCAGTCAGCATAAGTTCACCATACAGTGGATACCATTCCACTGTGGAGTACCTGGAAACGACAGAGCTGATCGATTGGCTAAGGAAGGAGCAAAAGAATAACAGCCTGATATGCCCATTACATACCACCAAAAGAAAAGAATTATCAAATCAATCAGAAAGCCACCAAAACCTGCTCAAGACGAATACCATGTTATGGATAGACCAGAACAAGTCATTATTCTGCGCCTCAAAACAGGGCACAATAGATTACGCACCCACATGTATACAAAATTCAAGATTGGTGACTCAGCCATGTGCACATGTGGTTTGGCGTCGCAGACAGCAGAGCGCATACTCCAGGACTGCCCAAAAAATAACATATCCTAGGCGAACCTTCTGGCCTAGAGAGACAACAGTGGAAGATTAAACTATATGGACCACTGAGTGAACTAAAAAATACACTTAAATGCATACAAGAGACAATATAGCAGTTATAGACATATTTCAAGCGAACGAAAGAAGAAGAATATGACAAGTCTAACAAACCGATAGGGAATTTACTTATCCTAGGCAATAATGCTCACTAAGGCGCTAGTCTTTAACTCTGGAACTCAATTACTCCTCCCCGCGACGCATAACGACATAAGTGGAAGACAATACAAACAACAAGACAAGGGTACAAGAAAGAACAGCTTCTTCCATTCGTCGACAGTGGACATATACTAATAGAAACGAATAGCCAAAAAGTATGTTCATGCTATGGCCTGCTATGTTAAGCCATTGTGACATTGCAGCCAGTGGCCTTACTCTGGGGGAATGGAAAGCCAAAATGTGTAGCCAGCCAAAGGCCACTTGTCACGCAAGCAAAATCCTTCAGTATGCAGATCTGGAAACTGAAGGCCTGAGGTTTTGCATACTTACCCGCTTTGCCAACATAAGATCCACCAGTTTCTGACCAACACAACACAAACCATGCGCAAGCGTCGAGTTGTTAGATACCTGTATCTGTTCAAGTTAATCGACTGTGTGATATCAGATCAGTACATATGGTAACATAACAACTGAAACAATAGGTGCACGAAAACAAGTGTTTTGTTTGTCTTTTAATATGAGCATCTTATCTCATTATCCCATAGATCAAATGGGGCGAGTGGTTAAGTGATCGTCACCTTTACCTCTGTCTCGTATATACTCACCCTCGGCACTGGAGTAGTGTATCGGATGTCCCTTCTTCTCAGACAAGACTGACAATCTTTGAGGCTCCCTTGGTACATTTGGTACCCCCACCAAATTATTCTCCTCTGCCCGAAGCCGTTGGCACAATGTGGGGTGTCGAATTTAGTGAGCGCCGCCCAACATTCGGCACTAACCAGAAAGCACGTAGTACCGTCTACAGTCATACGGTAGCTCAGTCATATCTTACGAAGACCTGACTTTAGATTTCCCAATAACTAAAGGAGAAAACTCGGGTGTTTGAGCTCAAATGTTACAGAAAAATTCGTAGACTATCATGGACCATGAGAAAGCAACATACTGAAATTATACAAGGTCTGAACATCGACGAAAGCTGGCTTATAATCAGTAAAATGTTTCAGAAACTGCGAAATTACTTTAGCCTTATTAAACGTAACAGTGGCTTGGCGAGAACACTGACGGAACGCGTCGTTCCTGGAAGACGAGGAAAAAGGTCGAGGAGTACGACGATGGACGCGACACAGGACATTGTAGGCACATTGGTCGGGCATGGGAGAGTATGAATCGCTAGAAATGGCAGGAGATCGAGATGCTTTTCTATGGGAGGGACGTTCAAATCGAGATAGGAGGGACGTTCTGCAAAGAGCACACTACATGATGCTAACCTTTATTTCCATCCTCCCTATCAGTTATGTCCATTAACAGCTAGACTTGTAAATATTTCGATCTTCCCCGAGGGAAATCTAACCAATGTAAAGTAATTAGCTATTTCCTGCCTCACTCGTTGTTGAGTCGACAATTGATTACAGTCCCAGTTGTCACTGATGATTTTAATGGCTACATGAACTGGTCGATACCATAGTACTTAAAGCGATCTTGGGGACAAGTCACGGTTACAATTACCATTAAGTGCCATCTCCACACCGTACGACAACTGTTATCATGTTTCTACTATTGTAGGTATTCAATTCTTGTTATAGTGTGTGTGTTTCTTTTTTTTTTTTTTTCTTGAGAGAGAGTCAGATTTCTCAGTGGAATGTCTGGTAAACTAAAAGAAACGCCACTGGATTGGTGATGTGGACAGTATAGCGCCACTTGCCTTTGCTTCCCTCGACATTTCCTCGTTCCCGTATTAGGTTTCTTTAACCTTTCTGTCCATGTCAGCTTAACAAATTCCCTCGGTGAGGAATTCGAACACACAACCAACAGGCAGGAATGCCAGCCAGCAAGCCACTGTGCTACAGCGACTCTGGCGGTTTCATTACTCGTGCCTAGAGTAAGAGAAAGTGCAGAAAGGCTCAGAATTACAAGAGCTGGATCACAAATAATCTTATGTATAAACAGTAAGGCAACATAATGTCCGCCAGAAATGGAATTCTGAGGATTCTGTTTTAGCTGCTGATCGTTTGTCGTCGTCAAGTTCTCCATTATAAATGATCGTTTGTCGTCGTCAAGTTCTCCATTATAAATGATCGTTTGTCGTCGTCACGTTTTCCATTATAAATGATCGTTTGTCGTCGTCACGTTCTCCATTATAAATGAACATGTTCGTGTAATATTGACCCTCTCTGTATAATTTTTTTTTTCTGTATTATTCATTGCATTTTCATATCTTTACTACATCTGACCCTTCTTAATTTATCTATGCCATCCTGAATATAAATAATAAATAACAAATTGCCTAATAGCATGTAGACCTTGAGTTCACTTCTATCGACGTCATGGGACAAATTGACACTAATGCTAATGCCAATGTTTGTTGCAAGCAGGGATAAAAAGCACTGGGTATTGATGAAGTCACATAAGTACTATCTTAACACAGTCTAAACTGCCGCATCGCGTGGGCAGCTGCGATTGTCTGCGTACCAATTGAAGCCTGTCAGTCGGCTTCTATTTTTCAGATCCCTTGGTTAAGAGCGGCATCTTTTTTCGCCGTCAGCGCCTGTGCCAAGTAATTGAATTGACATGTTTGTTTTCATTTATCTGTGTCTACATATAGTCTGATTGTGATTCCTGGATTTGGAGTTCCTTCAATTCGTCTGTTAGTGCAAGACGCTTGGAAGATGGTTGTTTGTTGTTTCCTTAACCTGATCAGTTGTTTGATTGATATAAGGCGCATTTCTCAAGGCACTATATAATCTCTAGTGGTTTTGTAGAAGAAATGATGAGAACGCCATGGACGGATAAAACGGGAAATGAAGATGTCGTTAAAGAAGAAACTCAGAAATAGAAGTGGTTACTCGTATCAGAAGAAGACAGTTCGTATACTTTGAGCATGTCATGAGAAGAAGAAAGTTAGAGTACGTAGTCGCAACGAGAAGAGTTGGATGGGAAAAGAGGCTTCAAGAGAAGATCAAGAGAGAAGATGCTGAACAGTTTGGCATCACGGCACGAAGAAACGTCGGTATCAGAAGGCTGTGGACAGACATGATCACCAACTCCCCACGGCATGGACTTCTAAGAAGTTCAAGAAGGTTTTGACTTTGATATGTCTTCTGGGACAGATTATGGTCATCACTAGGAAGAACGAAATACCACAATGTAATATACAAGTGGGTGGGAATATTCTTCAACAAGTGAATAGGTACAATTATCTCGGAACAGTAATAACATCTGATGGAAGATGCCTTGAAGAGATTAGAACAAGAATCGCCATGGCAAAAGTAGCCTTCAGCAAGATGAAAAACATCATCATCATCATCAAGTGCCGTGCCGGCTGGCGTAGGCGTTCATGGCTCTCCATAGATCTCGGTCTTTGGTTTTCTGGATCAACTCTGCTGCTGATATTCCTCCATGCCACCGTCTCAATCCATCCAGCATCACTTCTCTTGGTCTACCTCTGCCTCTCTTCCCCTCGATCTTTCCAGTTGTTACGATGTTCTCCAATGCCTCTCTTCTCATCACATGACCGAGGAAAGCTGTTTGTCTCTGTCTTATTGTTGTATATAATGTTCTAGTTTCATTAGCCTGTTTCAGGCAGTCGTCGTTAGTTACTCTGGCAGTCCAAGGAATTCGCAACATTCGTCTCAGGAACCACATCTCTGTTGCTTCTAATTTCTTCTTAATTTGTTCATTTACATTCCAAGATTCACTGCCATACAGCAAAACTGGTTCTACATAGCATTTCAGCACTCTCTTTCTTACATTCAGTGACAGTGACTTATTGCATAAGATACTCTTCATTTTATGAAATGCGGCTTTTGCCTGCCCTATTCTGCTCCTAATCTCTGTTGTACATCTTCCATCTGATGTTATAAATGCCCCTAGGTATCTAAAATTATCAACTTGGTTAAGGATTTTCCCTTCTATTTCTATGTCACATTTTGGTGTCACCATTTTCTTTGATATTACCATTGTTACTGTTTTCTTGATATTCAAGTTGAGTCCTTTCCTTGCACTCTCTGTTACTACAACGTCTAATAATTGTTGTAGGTCTGTTGAATTATCCGCCACCAATACTGTGTCATCTGCATAGCGTATATTATTTATATTATAACCTCCAACTAGTATTCCTGGCATCTCTTTGATCTCTCTCATTATTACTTCGCTATACAGGGAGAAAAGATCTGGTGACAAGACACACCCTTGTCGTACTCCTAGCTTTATCTGTTCGTAACTACCCTCTTTATTTCCCATTTTAATTGCTGCTACTTGGTTCCAGTAAATATTCTTTATTATTCTTAAATCTTTTCCATCAGTGTTGATATCTTCCAACATTTTAATCAGTTCATCATGTTTTACTTTATCAAATGCCTTAGTATAATCTATGAAGCACAAATATATGTCCCTCTGTTTCTCTATTGACCTTTCTATTAGTGTCCGCAATGTATAAATTGCATTGTTTGTGCCCTTTCCTTCCACAAATCCATACTGTTCTTCACTAATTTCCATTTTTATTTTCTTTTTGGTTCTTCTCATTATGATTCTGAGTAGAAGCTTAGTGATATGGTTTATAAGGTTAATTGTACGAAAATCTTCACAATCAATTGCTCCTGGTCTTTTTGGTATAGCTATAAATACAGATTTCAGCATATCACTGGGTAAATATCCACTGCTGTAAATATCATTCAACATTTTGGTTAATATATCTACTCCAAATTCTCCCAATACTTCTAATTCTTCTATTGTGATTTCATCTGGCCCAGCTGTTTTTCCTTTCTTCATACGTTTCATAGCGTCAGCGACTTCTTCTTTCAGAATAGGTGGACCTTCTAAGTTACTATCTTCTGTTAATTCTGCCCTTTCTCCTTCATATAATTCTCTTATATACTCATTCCACCTCTTCATTATAGCATCTTCCTCTAATATTATCTTTCCTGTTTTTGATTTCAAACACCCTGTATTTATTCTTATTTTTTTTCCTGTAAGCTCACTGATTTGTCTGTGCATATTTTTTGTATCTTTAATGGAATTTAATTCAATTTTTTTGCATTGCTCGTTTAACCAACTTTCTTTAGCCTTCCCACATTTATCTTTTATTTCTTTATTTATCTTAGCGTATTCTTGTTTGTCATTTTTATACTGTTTTCTTTTGTCCATCAGGTTTAAGATATCTTCATTCATCCATTTTTTCTTAGCTATTTTGCCTCTCTCTGGTAATACTTCTTTGCTAGTTTGATGAATGGAGTCCCTTAACATTTCCCATTGTTCATCTATACTCTGTATTTTAGTTATTGCATTGTACCTATTTTTCACAGTCACTCTGTATTGTTCTTGCATTTCTTTATCTATTTTTAGAACCTCTTTATTAAGTCTCATGTTCTTAACCATTTTTTTCCCTCTCTTTAATCTTACTTTTATTTGTCCACATAGTGGTACATGATCACTATTACAGTCAGCACCAGGCATTGTCTTTACATTAATTAAAGCATTTCTAAATCTTTTATTAATTAGTATGTAGTCAATTTGGTTGCGTATTTTCTTATCAGGGCTTATCCATGTGTACAGTCGTCTTTTATGGTGTTTAAACCATGTGTTTCCAATTATCATATCATTGATATTTGCCCATTCTATTAGCTTTTCCCCTCTTTCATTTCTTGTACCTAAACCATAATTCCCCACTACATCCTCCATTTTTCCCTTTCCTACTTTTGCATTAAAATCACCAAGTATTATCTTTATTTCTTGTGATCCAATTTGAGCCATCGCCATTTCTATTTCGTCGTAAAAGTGTTGTATTTCTTCATCACTACTGCTTGCTGTTGGTGCATATACTTGTATAATATTTATGTCTATTGGTTTGCCTTTGATTTTTACCATAATAACTCTATCTGAAATACACCAGTATCCATTAATTGACTTGGCTGTTTTTTCGTCTAATATTATTCCTACACCTTTTTCATGTGTATCCCCTCCAGAATAAATTATTGTGTGATTGTCAGCTATAATTTTGCCCGATCCCTTCCATCTCATCTCACTAACGCCTAGTATATTCATTTTCATGCTATCCATCTCTCTTAGAACATTGGTCAACTTTCCTAGCTCATTTAATGTCCTAACATTCCATGTTCCTACTCTAAATTTATTTATTTTAGTTAAGATTTTGCCATCAGTAGCTGGATGACGGTCTGGTGTCACCTGTGGCTCATGACTGTCCCTACCGGACGAGGATGCCCTAAGACAGCCATTAACGTCCTTCACTAACTTTGATTTATGTTTTGCCATGAAGTCTTGGGAAGATAATGTGGTGGTTTCCCCTTGCCTTCCACATTCACATGGTGGTCTTTTTACCTCTGCTTTTGACAGCCATTTCCGACTGCAAGGACAAGTGAGTGCCCTGCTCTGCTCAGCTGCAGAGTTGTCCACTTATTCCGGTGGATACTCGGTCCCCAGAGCTGTGTTAGCCACACCGTAGTGTGTTTCCATCCTCTACCGCGTGGAGGTGCAGTTGGGATTTTCCCTTCATAAAGTTATGGTCTCTGACCAAAACTCTCCAGTAAACTCTCCAATAAAAAGATGTCAACTGAAACGAGAAAAAGAGTGTTGAGATGCTACATAGAACCTGTACTTTTATATGGATGTGAAGCGTGGACAATGAGCAGTCAGGCTGAAAAACATCTGATGGCTGTAGAGATGTGGTTTCTGAGGAAAATGCAAAGAATACCATGGACAGCCAGAAAGACCAATGAACACGTTCTTCAAGAAACAAATGAAGATCGTAAATTTATTAGAGAAATTAGACGTAGACAGTCAAAGTTTTTTGGGCATGTTATGAGAAGAAATGGATTGGAGAACTTGGTGACGACTGGTAAGATCGAGGGGAACAGACCGAGGGGAAGACCTAGAAGCAAGTACCTAGATGGCTTGGCCTTGTGGCATGGTCGAGACAGAAACACGGAGCTGATCCACGACTCGGGTGATCGAGTGAGATGGCAGAACATGACCGCCCACGCTTACCGGCATGGCACATGATGGATGGATGTCTTCTGGGACCGCCCTGCCAACAGAGCCATATGGGACAAATCCCGGTTCGATGATATCACTTCTTTTGCCTTTTATTTAATCGTTTTTTATTATTTTTACAGGCCTGAGTTCACTGAGTAGAAGGTGGTCAGTTATCACCCCCTCCCCCCATCCCCCGTAGCGGGCAGCTAGCCCCGGTATCGAGCTCGGGTCCAGTCTAGCTCACGCCATATTCACGGCTACATCCTACCTGTTCTGCCGACGCACCAGCTGATTTTAGTATCATTGGAGAATGCATATAGTAGACGTTGTCATTCTTCTTCTGAGTGGGTCGTAATTGCAGCATCATCTGCAAAAAGCAACTCTCTGATCAGTACCCTCCTAATTTTGGTCTTAGCCTTCAATCTCTGAGCATTGTAGAGGCCGCCATCTGAGCGTGAGTGAATGTATATACCACCATCCTGATCACGAAAGGCATATTTCAGTAGAAGTGAAAAGTATATTCCAAAGAAGGTGGGAGCTAGTACATAACCTTGCTTAACTCCACTCTTGATTTCAAACTCTTCTGAAGTTGCACCATCAAACTTGATTATACCCTTCATGCTTGTGTGGAAGGATTCCACAACGGACAGAAGAGTTGGCGGGCAGCCAATCTTCTTTAGTGCCTTGAACAGACTCTCACGAATGACCAAATCAAATGCTTTTGTAAGGTCAATGAAGGCAATAAACAGTGGCTGATTCTGTTCACGGCATATTTCTTTCAATTGTCGCAATGAGCATACCAGATCAATGGTAGACCGGTTCTGTTGGAAGCCACACTGTGATTCGGGGTAGACTTGATCTCCTAGGACATGAAGTCTGCTCAGAACAATTCTGACAAATACTTTCCCAACAATACACAGAAGTGAGGTACCTCTATAGTTGTTACAGTCGCTCCGATCGCCCTTGTTCTTGTACAGTGTTATGATGCTTGAGTATCCCATAACTGCTATCTCTCACTTTGATTCCCAGACCGGTTAAGACAAGGGATGGAGTTATACCTCTCCATAGCACAAAGCCTGGGCTAAAATATAGAGACCATGTTTTGCCCATGCAGCATGATCCCTCTCTCGGCATGCCTAGTTCACTCCAGAGGAATGGTAACATCAATACATCTGGAATAAGACAAGCTGCAGAAGCTGCCGGATCAGTAAAGCAATGCTCTAACTGTCCGCCTGTCTGAGCTTCGATCCTATACCAGTTGCACACCAAGGCTTAGGGCCTGGTCTGCCCTGCCATGACATTTTGTCTTTAGGTTGCATCTCCTCGCACCAGGATAAGGCTTGTACCCTCACAATTGCTCTTTTCCACACGAAGCCGTTGGCACAATGTGGGGTGTCGGGTTTGGTAAGAGCCGCCCAACATTCGGCGCTGATAGAAAGCAGATAATACCGTCTATTGTTATACGGTAGTTCAGTCATATCTGAAAAAGACCTGAGAGTGGCTTGCTTCGCTTCGGAGGTCACTGGGTAGCAAGCATCACCTGGATCTTTTCTCCTGAGCATGTCGGTGTGCTGGGGAATGAACAGGCGGACAGATTGGCTGGCTTGGCAAAACTTGGTGGGGTATTGATGCATGACAAAACAGACGTGGTTGCGGCCTTATGGGAGCACGTGTACACCTCGGAGGAGCACATAGATCACCATAGTCTGGTAAGAATGAGGCAGCGAGGTGTGACGCGGGGATCTGGCCGACGATCGACGCTCAGAGGAAAGGCGAGACGGACATATAATCAGATTGCTACTGGAACTATTAGTGTTGGAACTCTTCGCTGGCTGCAGAGGATGGGGACGGAGCGCTTATTGGAATGTCCCGAATGCTGTGATGTCGGTTCCTAAATCAATCAATCTATCAATCAATCAATTCAAGAAAGAGGGGTGATCGCGTTTTGTTTGATCCTGAAGCCAGTTTGAGTATGCCAATCTGTGGTATTAATCCAACCCCCGCCCCCCCCCACGTTTTTTTAAACCTAAACTCCCCCCCCCCCCCGGGAGGAATTCCCCACCGATTGAGAACCACTGCCTTAAAACGTCCTGATTGCTCATTTTGACCGTCCAATTTATTTTCAGCATTCTTCTATACAAAAACATCTCCACTACTTCCATTGATTTTTTCGCCTGTTCACTAATTGTCTATTATTCGCCGCAGTATGTTAAAATTGTGTCTATGTAACATGCAAGAACTCTTTTTTCTGACTTACAAGGACAGTGACTTATTGCACAAAACGTTCTTCATGTGATGGAATGCTGGTTTTTTGCCTCACCTATTCTGTTCTTTATCTCAGTTTTCAATATGCTCAATCTAATATGTACTTAAGAGGATTACGTAATGATTGGCATTCTCAGGAAAAGAGCTAATCTCATATCCAGTGGTTACCTGCGACTGACACAGTTACATGGTGAATGAATTCCCCCCCGCCCCCCCCCCCCCCCCCAAAAAAAAAAAAACGAGAAGTAGACGGTAAGCTATACTAGAATAAG
Organism: Cepaea nemoralis; assembly: GCA_014155875.1. Taxonomy (NCBI): domain Eukaryota; kingdom Metazoa; phylum Mollusca; class Gastropoda; order Stylommatophora; family Helicidae; genus Cepaea; species Cepaea nemoralis. Next base: position 619,218 of record JACEFZ010024692.1, on the reverse strand, counting down.
TTATAAAATGGACGTTGCGAGCAAAGCCTTCGTCAGTACACAATCAACACACACACACACACACACACATACACACCCACACACATACACACACCCACCCATCTACACACACACACACACACACACACGGTTACAATTATATGAAAAATACTACATATAAACAATAGAAAAACCGAATGTAAACATCGACAAACACTTGATAGACTACGAAGGCGAAACGGGACAGCTAGCAATTGAGGGAAAGGGTGGATTATTAACACTGGAATTAGTGGTACTGCAGTGCCCTACCAATTCCAATATTTTGATTTTAAACAGGAAAGCGAAAGACAAAAATTCACTCATAAGTAGATCCGCACATACAGCGAGGGTGGAATGAGATAATGTAACAAATCCAAACAGCGGCAGGACCTTGCAACAATGTTACATAACTGTAAGTAGAGGATCCTTCGAGGGGTACTTTGGCATGTGGTGTTTGTTCTATATTATTATACATATGTTTGTAATTGATGGGTGAAGTTAATGTTACGTAGCCTTTCTTTACTTCCCATGAAATTACTTGGTAACCATTTTAGACAAGATCGACCTGAGAATAAATGTCTTATTTTATTTAAATCCGTCGCGATACTAAAACACAAGACCATTAGAACTGCATGAAAGTGCGCTAGCCATTGTGCCATTGCGTATCCCATTAACACCGTATTGGAGGGTGCAGTCGACGTCAGGCGAACAGGAGGTAGGGAATAATAGGAATACGCAGATAACATCAACAGATGGGTGAATAGCAGAAAGTCACAAACCACCAGCACAATCTCATCTCATCTTGTTCCTCTTGTACCTTGCGGGAGTCGAGGTGAAATATAAACAGCGGCAGAGTGCCCGTTTATGGGCTTCATGTATCAAGATGCCCATGCGCTCTGTTTTTCCTCTGCTTCCATGTGGTCTGTACATCATTGCTTGTTGTGGTATACTGTTGGTTGGTAAATCACCACAGTAAAAGATGTAAATTGCTGCAGATCTATTGCAGATGCACCTTCTGTGTTGAGATGCTACTTGACTGATTGACTGACGTGAGCTAATTTGAAATCTAAACCACATCTTCAGGCCACATACGGAAAATATGCTTACTTGTACCGGGACAGATAGTATGGCCACCACATTTCACTTACCTGCGTGCAGCACGACTCGTGGGATTGCATGATGATTACAGACATCTCAATCATGCATCAACAAAGTTAGCAGGGGCAAAATCATTAAGATTGAGGTGCAGAAGTAAATTTACAGGACGTATGAAAGCACTCTTTCATACTTTCAGTGTATCATTACACGAGAAATGTCAAAGCGCCGTGGCTGAACGGTGGGAAGTACTTGTTAATCTAACTTTAGCGCTCAATGAACGGTCGGCAAGTGCGTCACGGCAAATGTCATTTTAATTGGATTTCTGGTTCGTCGGTACTAAATGGATATCTGTCTGTCTGTCTGTCTGTCTGTCTGTCTGTCTGTCTGTCCTTCAGTCTGTCCTGTCTGTCCTTCTGTATGTCTGTCCGTCTGTCTGTCTGTATGTCTGTCTGTCTGTCTGTCTGTCTGTCTGTATGTATGTCTGTCCTTCAGTCTGTCCTGTCTGTCCTTCTGTATGTTTATCCGTCTGTCTGTCTGTCTGTCTGTCTGTCTGTCCTTCAGTCTGTCTGTCTCTCCTTCAGTCTGTCTGTCTGTCTGTCCTTCTTCCCGTCCATCTGTCCGTCTGTATGTCTGTCTGTCTGTCTGTCTGTCTGTCTGTCTGTATGTATGTCTGTCCTTCAGTCTGTCCTGTCTGTCCTTCTGTATGTTTATCCGTCTGTCTGTCTGTCTGTCCTTCAGTCTGTCTGTCTCTCCTTCAGTCTGTCTGTCTGTCTGTCCTTCTTCCCGTCCATCTGTCCGTCTGTATGTATGTCTGTCTATTCGTCAGTCTAACTGCATGCCCGTCCCTCTGCCCGTCCATCTATCCATCTGTCTGTGTGTTTGTCTGTCATTCCGTTGTTCTGTCCGTCTATATGTCTAGCTGTCTATCCCTCAGTCTATCTGTCCGCCCATCTGTCTGTCCTCCCATCTGCGTCTCCATCCATCTAGCGATAGGTAGCGAGTTCAGACCTTACACCAGTCATTTAAACTACATTGTTGACTTCCGTCCTTGACTTGGGGACGTAAATTACAAGTACCTCTGAAGTCGGAGTGGGTTCGCCAGAATTCATGAGGGACACTGGTAATAGGGAAAGCGAACGAACACACACACACACACACAGACACACACACACACACACACAACTCAGTCCACGACAGCAGAATTAGTAGCACGTTTGCAGACTACGCTTGTGTTCAAACACCAGCGAATGAAAACAATAACATATGATCTCTGCTCCCAGGTCGATCCCGCCAACAATGGACACCAGGAATGAAAACAATAACATATGATCTCTGCTCCCAGGTCGATCCCGCCAACAATGGACACCAGGAATGAAAACAATAACATATGATCTCTGCTCCCAGGTCGATCCCGCCAACAATGGACACCAGGAATGAAAACAATAACATATGATCTCTGCTCCCAGGTCGATCCCGCCAACAATGGACACCAGGAATGAAAACAATAACATATGATCTCTGCTCCCAGGTCGATCCCGCCAACAATGGACACCAGGAATGAAAACAATAACATATGATCTCTGCTCCCAGGTCGATCCCGCCAACAATGGACACCAGGAATGAAAACAATAACATATGATCTCTGCTCCCAGGTGGATCCCGCCAACAATGGACACCATGAATGTTTAGGGGATTAAAGGCGGCCGGCGTGGTATTGACCACAGTTCCCATGGAGTGCCGACTGGTCTTTTTTAAAAAAATGGGGCCGGCAACAACATTTGCCCAATAGGTATGAAGACGTTTACAAAGGTTCCTTTTACATTCCATATTTATATTCTCATCATCATTTTATCCTCAGCAATACCGCCAAATGTTGGTGAATATGGTTCTAATCTCGGCAGATAAACCGGTTTCCGAAAAGCTTTGTATTTAATTCCCCAGTATATCATTTTACCAAAACATTCTAGTATTTTCTTATTGTCTTTTTTTCTGCCTCTCTCCTATCATGTCTGTAAGTTGTCTGTTAGTTTTCAAGTTTCTAGTCATACTATTGCACCTTTCTTCTCATATTTTTCCAGTTGACTTATGTATACAAGGGTACACAACTCTGCAAAGCTTATCGTAGAATAATGTTAGTGTCTCTTCGACAATATTAATCTACCTTGATAGTCATAGAAACTTAATCTGGCATTTTAATTTGCTTTATTAATGTTACGGAGGCATTCACACCCCCCCCCCCCCACACACACACACACACACACACACACAAAATCACATACACACACACGCACACAAACACATACATAATCTAATCAGGAAAGCAGACTTTCTCTCCATTGCAATGTTCTCGTCAATGTAGTTAATCAATCAATCAATAAATCAATCAGTCACTGCTAATGTTAGTGGTTTACAGCTAGATCACGCACAAAGTTCTAAAATAGACAGCTAACTGTAGTTATAACTTTAGAGAATGACAGGTGAGAGGAAGGAAACTGTTCTACTCATCTAGCAATGCTATAACTTAACAGAGTAAAATCATCAGAATTATACGTCCCAGCCACATCTCCAGCGAGATAGCCTTTGTAGTGTTTATCTTGTTATTCAGATGCGCTGTCTTGTTTATTTCTTCTTCTTCTTTCTTCTTATTTCTTCCTCCATTTGCTTCCAGTGATCCTCAATTCTCCCACTATTCTTCCAGTATTATTCCCACTGTCACCCACCCTACTTCCTCTCCTCTCTCTCTCTCTCTCTCTCTCTCTCTCTCTCTCTCTCTCTCTCTCTCTCTCTGTATGTGTGTGTGTGTGTGTGTGTGTGTGTGTGTGTGTGTGTTCCTTCTTTTTATGCTTCCAGCCCACCCTGATTCCTACATCTTTGTTGCTTCCTTTCCCGGTTCTTTTTCTTCCCCTTTCTTTCTCCTCATCTCCCATTTTCTTCTTCTTCTTCTTCTTCTTCTTCTTCTTCTTCTTCTTCTTCTTCTTCTTCTTCTTCTTCTTCTTCTTCTTCTACTTCTTCTTCTTCTCTTTTCTTCTACTACTACTACTACTACTACTACTACTACTACTATACTACTACTACTACTACTACTACTACTACTACTACTACTACTACTACTACTACTACTACTACTACTACTACTACTACTACTACTACTACTACTACTACTTTACTACTGCTGCTACTTCTACTACTACTACTACTACTTTACTACTGCTGCTACTACTACTACTACTACTACTACTTTACTACTGCTGCTACTTCTACTACTACTACTACTACTTTACTACTGCTGCTACTACTACTACTACTACTACTACTTTACTACTGCTGCTACTTCTACTACTACTACTACTTTTAGTACAACTACTACAACCAATACTACAACTATTACTACATTCATTCATTGGCACCTTGCCGTCTTGACAGACGATAGTTTGTGCTTTAAAAAGGCATAATAACTTTTAACTATGGCGGTAGCGAGTGTGACTGATAAGGCCAATTTGCGCTGTAAATGTCCGTTCACAGTGGGTGCATGTGAACACGTGGTCATTTCCACCATCATGCACCATCTTACGTCTCAAACGCTTGGTGTGTGACTTTTCTGCAATAATTTTCTCCTTTGACTTTATTCCATTTCTGATATTTGCCCTCCATGCAATACGTTCAGCGGCGACTTGCTCCCAATGTGCATTATCAATGCCTGTATCAATCATGTCCCGCTTACACACATCTTTGTATCGTAGTAGAGGCCGACCCTGAGATCTCTTACCCATCTGTAATTCACCAAAAAAGATATCCTTTGGTATTCTACCATCATCCATCCTCCTAAGATGTCCTATCCATCTAAGTCTACGAAGACTGAGCATGGAATACACCGTCACACAACCTGATCTTTCCAATACTTCAGTATTTGTGATTTTGTCTTGCCACTTAATACCAAGAATTCTTCGCAGACACCGCATATGAAAGCTGTTTAAGTTGTTCTCTTGGTGTGAGTAAGTTGTCCAGGTTTCACTGCCATAGAGAAGAGTACTAAGGACACAGGCTTGATAGACAAGGACTTTTGTTTTGGCAGTAAGCTTCCTGTTCTCCCAGACTCTTTTTCTTAACCTGTTCATTGTTGTTGCTGCCTTACCAATCCGGGTGTTGATTTTCTGATCTAGGGATAATTTGCTATTTACCACTGATCCTAGATATGTAAAATGGTCTACTATCTCTAGTTCGGCGTCGTCAATAAAGATTGATGGTACCCCATGTGCACCTTGTGACATAATCTGTGTCTTCTTTTTGCTAATTGTTAAACCAAATTCAGAACAAGCATTGGAGAATGCAGATAGTAGACATTGCAATTCTTCCTCAGAGTGGGTCGTAACTGCAGCATCATCTGCAAAAAGCAACTCTCTGATCAGTACCCTCCTAATTTTGGTCTTAGCCTTCAATCTCTGAGCATTGTAGAGGCCGCCATCTGAGCGTGAGTGAATGTATATACCACCATCTTGATCATGAAATGCATATTTCAGTAGAAGTGAAAAGTATATTCCAAAGAGGGTGGGAGCTAGTACACAACCTTGCTTAACTCCACTCTTGATTTCAAATTCTTCAGAAGTTGCACCATCACACTTGATTATACCCTTCATGCCTGTGTGGAACGATTCCACAATGGACAGAAGAGTTGGTGGGCAGCCAATCTTCTTTAGTGCCTTGAACAGACCCTCACGACTGACCAAATCAAATGCCTTTGTGAGGTCGATGAAGGCAATAAACAGTGGTTGATTCTGTTCACGGCATTTTTCTTGCATTTGTCGCAATGAGAATATCATATCAGTGGTAGACCGGTTCTGTCGAAAGCCACACTGTGATTCGGGGTAGACTTGATCTCCTAGGACTTGAAGTCTGCGCAGAACAATTCTGGCAAATACTTTTCCAACAATACACAGAAGTGAGATACCCCTATAGTTGTTGCAGTCGCTCCGATCGCCCTTGTTCTTGTACAGTGTTATGATGCTTGAATCTTTGAAATCCTGTGGGACTTGTCCTTCACGCCAGCATAGCTCTATTAGCTGGTGGATCTGTATAGTGAGTGTGTCTTGCCCACTCCTGATAACCTCTATTGGAATCCCATCCTTACCTGGAGCCTTGCCAGATGCAAGTTATTTATTATTAATTTTATTATAATTTTATTATAAATTTATTACTACAACTACTTCTACAACTACTACTACTACAACTACTACTTTTACTACTGCTACCACTACTACTACTAATACTACATTTACTACTACAACAACTACTATTACTATTGCTACTACTATTTATACTACATCTACTACTACAACTACAACTACTTCTACAATCGGTTCTACAACAACACCTACTTCTACTGCTGCTGCCCCTATTCTATCTCAGACGTCCGGGTGTCTGATTTCGTGATGCTTCACTGTAAGACCTACTTGCAAGGCCTACGTGTAAGGCCTACGTGTAGGGCCTACTTGTAAGGCCTGTTTGCAAGGTCTAAATAAATGCTATTAAGGGAGCGGAATCTAGCGGCCCGACAGTATGTTACAGCTTCCCCAACAATTCTACCAGAGCAAGGGTATCAAAATCTGCTCTTCATAATTCCAAACTGTTGTGTTAACTGTTGTGTTAACTGTTGTGTTAACTGTTGTGTTAACTGTAAAGTGCTCAACATTGTACTCTTCCTTTTCATCCTTTCCAAGAGGACAAGATATTATTAGAAGCCAGTAGCTTGTGTACAAAACTACGAACCTAAGCTGGAAAGAAACCCTTGAAGTTCAGAGCCGGATGTGGCCACTGAAACGTCACAGCCACGCCTACTTGTTGTATGCCTTCCATCGATCTTGGAAGTCATGTCTAGACATGACTAATGACCATGTTTTGACAAAATAATTCAGTATCTCTAAGTTTTCATTTATAATTATTACAATGCCCCCGGTCACGTGTCACGGTTCTAAATATAGGTTAAAGAAGCCCGAGGCCATATATGATGACATTTAAATACAACGTATTCAACACACGTGCGACAAGCCGAGTTACATCTGACGATAACAGAAATAAAGTTTGTTATGAAAATATAACAACTATCATAGACAGGCAGAACAATAAATGAGGCAGCACTTGAAGAGCTTGATGAATATCGTTAATTCGAGGAAACTGTTGGAGAACAAACGATATAGGCAGATTGTGATTGTGACTGATTCACACAGAATGCAGACAAAGGTGAAGACTGGTAAACTTCGTGCAAAATGGTATGCATCAATTCAGAGGTCGTGAGTTGTGAGCATTCGCTGGATCTTTTCTCCAGGACACTCGGGTGTGGCTGAAAATCAAGAAGCAGACAAATTGCCTGGTGCCTCATTATTAAGGAGTGATTTGATGCATGATAAGCCAGATGTGGGAAAGGTCATCTGGGAGCATGTCAATAATGCAGAAGACCAGATAGATCTAGAGAGAATGAAGCAGCAAGAGTGGTCAAAGGAACTGGTCGACAGTCGTCACTGAGAGGTAAAGCAAGACGGACGTATAATGAGATTACAACGGGCATCGTTAGTATTGGAACTCTTCGCTGGCTGTTGAAGTTGAGGACTAAGCGCTTATGGGAATGCCCTGAGTGCAGTAATGTTGGTTCTTAACTCAACTCAACTCAACTCATCTAGAGGGAAATGTCGCCACTGGCAAGCTTAATATGAAGAGAGCAAGTGGAGGACAAAACGATCAATACCTGAATATTGTTGTCACATGGCATCATCGGACAAAGAAGGAACAAATGCCAGATCCCTTACCGGGTGCCTATGTAAAGCAACAAACTATAGTTCCCAACGCTTATCTCAAAGTCACGTGGTGAAGATGGTGACTATGTTGGTGATGATGGTGAAGATGATGGTGAAGATGGTGACTATGTTGGTGATGGTGGTGAAGATGATGGTGATGATGGTGAAGATTATGGTGAAGATGGTGACGATGATGGTGATGTTCGTGAAGATGATGGTGAAGATGGTGACTATGTTGGTGATGATGGTGAAGATGGTGACGATGTTGGTGATGATGGTGAAGATGATGGTGAAGATGGTGACTATGTTGGTGATGGTGGTGAAGATGATGGTGAAGATGGTGACGATGTTGGTGATGATGGTGAAGATGGTGGTGAAAATGGTGACTATGTTGGTGATGATGGTGAAGGTGGTGACGATGTTGGTGATGTTGGTGAAGATGATGGTGAAGATGGTGACTATGTTGGTGTTGATGGTGAAGATGGTGAATATGTTGGTGATGATGGTGAAGATGGTGACTATGTTGGTGATGATGGTGAAGATGGTGACGATGTTGGTGACGATGGTGAAGATGATAGCGAAGATGGTGACGATGTTGGTGATGATGGTGACGATGATGGTGAAGATGGTGACTATGTTGGTGATGATGGTGAAGATGATAGTGAAGATGATGACTATGTTGGTGATGATGGTGACGATGGTGACGATGTTGGTGATGATGGGGAAGATGATGGTGAAGATGGTGACGATGTTGGTGATGATGGTGAATATGATGGTGAAGATGGTGACTATGTTGGTGATGGTGGTGAAGATGATATCGAAGATGGTGACGATGTTGGTGATGATTGTGAAGATGATGGTGAAGATGGTGACTATGTTGGTGATGATGGTGAAGATGATAGTGAAGATGATGACTATGTTGGTGATGATGGTGAAGATGATAGTGAAGATGATTACTATGTTGGTGATGATGGTGATGATGACAAAGATATTGACCATGTTGGTGATGATGATGAAGATCATGGTGCCGATGATGAAGATAGTAACGATGTTGGTGACGATGATGATGATGATGATGATGATGATGATGATGATGATGATGTTGATGATGATGATGATTATGATGATGATGATGATGATGATGATGATGATGATGATGATGATGATGATGATGATGATGATGATGATGATGATGATGATGATGATGATGATGATGATGATCAAGAAGATGTTGATGATGATTATAATTATGATGATGATGGTATGGGTGTGATGGTCATGATGATTATGAATAAGATGATCAAGATGATGATGAAGGTGACGATGATAATGGTTATAAAGAGGAGAATGATTTAACAAGCTTTCACTGTACTCATTGCATCAGTATTCTCAAGTTGCCATGCGAACGATCTCTTAATGTTGGGACGCCTATAACATGTGCTTCTGACACTGAACTTAGACTTTATTTTTTACTTCTCCTGTCGAGGTATTCAATGCGATGACTATGATGGAAGTTCTTAACACACTGCTCCTCCATTTAGGATTGGTTACAAGCACATCAAGTATTTCTTGAAAGATAATATGGTTTTTTACCCAAGTCTTCCACGCTCATATATGTGATCTGGGACGTCCGTCTTTGACAGCAATTTCGAACTGTCAGAACAACATCTTGTACTATTCATATATATAATGGTCCATTTTTTTTCCTATGGTTTATCAGTCTCCTGAATTGCATTTGTCATACTCTAGTGCATTGGTTCTCAACCTTTTTTGGCCCATGAACCACTTCACCATATGTTCAAAATTGCATTTCCCCCTTTCGTATTTCCTCCCTATAAATCCCCCCTCCCCAACTTTCCGTCCCTACACAGTATACGTAAAATGGAAGCTAAATTTAATAACACATACTAGAACAAGACTAGACGTCTACATAAATCATGATTTGCGGGTCTACTTACGTTATAAAACAAATTTCAGAAGGACGAGACGTACAGAACCATAAGAACTAATCTTCCCCCACCCCCCACCCCCACCCCCACCCCCCGAATTCTCTCCTGTTGAGAACCACTGCTCTAGAGCGTTACCCTCCCCTCCCATTGGAAAGTGTAGCTGGAAATGTTTTTTTAATCGAATTATCAGCATGATGACATTTCTCATTATCTCCATAGCTTCAGGGAAATTAGTTATCATAGAGCTGTACATTAATAGGAAGAGTGGTTGAAAAGTGACATTTAAATGACACATTATTCCAGGCACTAATGTCAATAAATAATGCCATCATAAGCATCTCGATGGCGAAATTATCAGGCGACCTGCCTTTCGCTTCGAATAAAGACGTTGAGTTGCCATATAGAGACGATGAGTTGCCATCTCCAGATGGAAGATCGGAGGCAATGGATACGAGTTGTTTGTTTCTTAGGGCTATCGGATAAAGAGAGAGATAAAGAGCGGGGGGGGGGGGGGGGGGCAGCACATTTAGACGGTCGACACTCTGTGTCCTTCAGGATGGTTCTAAATGTTCTCTTTCGCAGATAACTTAATGCATTATGCTTTCAGACCTGATATTCGGACGTCATGATGATGATGATGATGATGATGATGATGATGATGATGATGATGATGAATATGATGATTATGATAAAGATAATAATGGTGATGGTAATAAAATGATGATTATGATGGTGGTGATGATTATGATGATGTGATGATGATGATGATGATGATGATGATGATGATGATGATGATGATGATGATGATGATGATGATGATGATGATGATGATAGTGATATTGATGATGATTATTATGATGGTGACGATTATGATGATAGTGATGATGGTGATAATAATGATGGTGTCGATTATGATGATGGTAATGTTGATGGTGATGATTATGACGATAGTGATGATTATGATGATGTGTTGATGATGATTCTGATACTGGTGATGATTATGATAATGGTGACGATTATGATGATGGTGATGGTGATGATAATAATGATGGTGAGGATTATGATGATGGTAATGGTGACGGTGATGATTATGGTGATGATTATGATGATGGTGATGATTATGATGATGGTGATGATTATGATGATGGTGAAGATTATGATGATGCTGATGGTGATGATGATGATTGTCATAATTGTAGTTTTATCATAAGGAGGCTCTGCTATCGTTAGCTGGTTCATTCAAATGTGTAGGGTATGATGATAACCAAGCGGATTCCTAGAGTAACCGTCAGTGCCTGCGGGGCGACACACTGCATCCAAAATCATCACAGCAACACAAAGGACGTGCACTCAAGAGATCACCATAGAGTTATGATCAGATGATATTTATTTCATCCGGAGGTCATGTTCCGACACGGTTAACAAATGCGCCATCCAGCCGGCAGCCTTCAGGCCTATCTACCTTTCACTGGGTGCAACGCACTCCCGCCACCACCCTCATTATCATTCTACTCTTAGTGTGTGTTATGTGGTCACGTACCACTTGGTGTGTGTGTGTGTTTGGAGACTGGTGCTAACGTCCACCGTCAGTCAAGTGATCAGGATCTCCCAGCATGGCCGGTCCGCATTCGAGACTAAGATGACTCAGCACCTGAGATCAATGCCTGGCGTTGGAGGAGTGTTGTGGCTAATCATAGATGTGTGCGTTTGAGTGAAGTATAAGTTGTCAATCAGTGAGAGTGTTAGATCGTCCTATTGAATCGTCTGTACTGTTGTACATGTAGCGCTGCGGTGTGTCTGCTCTGGATGAAGGCTGAAGCTAAAGTGTATCTAAGTGACAGTCGTGTTGTTAATCAACGCGACTTGGTGACGTAGCGTTCATCATGCTACACCGTGCTTTAGTTTGCTATTATCTATTTTTGTTCACTGATGTGTGTGCACATCAGTTCACACTCTACATGTCTGTCATTTGCTATATGACAATGATGACGATAATGATCTTGACGATTATGATGATGACGATGGTGATTATGATGATGATGATGATGATGATTATGATGATGATGATGATGATGATGATGATGATTATGATGATGATGATGACGATAATGATGGTGGCGATGATGATGGTGATCATAATGACAGTGATCATGATCACGATGATGGTGCTTATAATCATGATGATGATGATGATGAATATATTTAAGTTGATAATGATCATTTTAGCGATGGATAAGATTATGATGATGTTGACAATGATATAGCCATTTAATACACTTTCTTGTTATGTAAAGATATGTTTTCTCTCTTATATTTATACAGGTTACACACACATACAATACTTTTTTTTATTTCAAGATCTGTTGCATCTATTTTATTTATAAAGACTACAAAGACACTTTTTATGTAACAATTGTTGCGAACGCGGTTTGTGAGCCCGTATACCCGGGTTCGAAACACAGCGGTGCTGGTTCTTTTCGAAAAAGGTGTAAGAGCCAGTCGTTCAGAAAGCAATGGCAAACTACTGAACGTAAAATTTGCCTTGGAACCACGAACAGCGAAAATGCTGGGGTTGACTGCTACGTCCTGTGAAGGACATGCAGCTTAATTAAATTATTGTTTTATATGTTATGTTTATCATGATTACACACAGAAAACACTGTTTATTTACAGATGCTGTGTACCTAGTATGTGTATACTGTCATTGTCATTTACTGCCACTATAATACCTTGTGGTGTATGGCAGAGGGGTCTTTGAGCCTGGGGAATTAAGGCCGCCTGACTAGTGCAGTCGCCGCGAACTGTGCAGGTTAGGATTTTCTTTTTGTCCCCCGAAAGAAAAAATTCCACACCTTACCGAGGGATTGAACCCGGGTGTCCCGAAGTAGAGTCCGGCGTTCTAGCCACTCGGCCAGCCGTGAATATAATTTAATTTGTTTTTAAGTTTAAAGGTCTGTTTTGTCTTTTATATTTATAAAAATTATTTTAAAAAACAGATGTTATTTATAGATCGGCTGTATCTATTATATTCATAATGATTACACCCAAACAATGTTTCATTATTATTTAAAGTTTTGATTTGTGTTTATAGTTAGTTTAGTTTAGTTTAGTCGACGGATCAACATCACGGCACACGGGTGTAACCCATAAGTGCTCTGTTCTACTCCTAACTCAAGCCTGAGTCCGGAGATTCTCCGCACAGCGCACGAACTCCATAGCACCGGCGAGGATCCTGAAATACTTTAGGTAGATTTTTAACTCGAAATTTTGCCCGGGCAGCGCCGTTAGGCTACTCTTTTTCGATTTCCAACCGCCAAGGGATTTTTTACGTGCGCAACAATACACACAGGTTTCCGATCTCACTACCCAGAGACCAGGGGGAATTTTGTTACTAATAGTCCACGTGAAACAATTCAGGTCCTCGCCGGGACTTGAACCCGGGACCTCCAGCATTCGAGGCGGACACCATACCTCGAGACCACTCAGGCCCACTCAATTTGTGTGTTATATTTATAAAGAGTAATTAAAATACACTTTTGCCTACATATTTCTGTTATCTTTTATATTTACACAGATTATACAAAAACACTATTTATTCAATGATAGATTTTCATCTATTATATTTATAAAGATTGCACAAAACACATCTTTACTTTCAAGATCTCTTCTACATATTATATTCTTAAAGATTACACAAAATACACATTTAATTTAAATATCTATTTTATATATTATATTAAAGATTACACAAAAGACACTTAATATTTATAGATCTCTTTTATATAATATATTCTTAAAGATTACTCAAAAGACACCTTTAATGTAAAAAAAAAAAAAAAAACCTCTTTTATATATTATATTATTAAAACGTATACAAAAGACACGTTTATTTCAAGACGTCAAATCCGAGCTTTAAATACTCCAACTTGCCAGACACATTCGCTCGTGCTGGGAAATGTACACAACACATTCCCTATTGATTCAGCTGTATATGGGCTTTCCATTTGTGCATTTTATTTCCGGAGGAACCTGTCAGGCTCCTAATCCCAGGGGAAATGGGTAGCTGTGTGGCCATATATTTACCTCTATGTGTTCTTAATGCAGGCTGTTCTTAATGCGGGCCACTTTGAGCAGTTGCTAATGCTCTCGCCTGTAACCCGGTGGTCAGGTATTTTAATCCCCATCGAAATTAATTATTTTAAAAATAGAGCTGGTGTTCCAAGAGCACGCAGCCTAGAGAGGATACCAAATGATGTCCTGGGAAATAAAGGCTCCCGGTGTGAAATTGATCACATTATCCTTCGTGTGACAATTGGTTTTTAACAATATGGGACCAGCACCATATGTCAAAAACTCCAGAAGGCGTGTAAAGGGTCATTGACCAGACTTACTGTAGATAAGTCAAGTGGTAAAGTAAATGACTCCTTTACGTGCACTGAGGGATAGTGGGTATGTGGTGATTTTTATTCTTATTCTTTTACAAATTATACCCTATTGACAAAGGCCATAACCAGCTAACTCCTAGCCCTCCTATTCTGAGCTATGTCTTGCAGCTCTGTCCATGTCCTTCACATATTATTCTTTTCTGTTCTGTTTCTCTTCTGTGTGTTTTTAGACCAGTGGTTCTCAACTGGTTGGGAATCCCCCCCCCCCTGGGGGGGGGGGGGATTTGAGGGTTTCAACGGGGGAGGGGGGAATAAAAATTATTTCAAGATCGCATTAATACAAGAACCGATTACTTTATATTGTTTTTCCTTCCATACTTTACGGTTCTGTACATCTTGCCCGTCTGAAATTTTTTATAACGTAAGTAGACCCGCAAATCACGTTTTGTGTAGACGTCTAGACTTGTTCTAGTATGTGTTATTAAATGTAGCTTCCATTTTTACGTATACTGTGTGGGGGCGGGCGGGTGGGGTGAGAATTTATAGGGAGGAAATATGAAAGGGGCGAATGACAATCCGAACATATGGTGAATGGGTGCATGGGCCAAAAAAAATGTTGAGAACCACTGTTTTAGATCTTTCTCTATTCCTTTTGTCCTGTGTTGTTTGTCCATCAAGAATAATGATGATCATTCACTTTATCCAGTGGGATTGAAAGTATAGATCCGCGAGTTCTAAGATGGCTGATAATCCCTATTTTGGCTCGAAATGTTCTTTGACAATGTGGGCAAAGAATGCTTCACGTTTCAGGAGGAGGATCTCCTGCAGTGGTTTTGATATCCAGCATTTTTTTCACAGCTCTTGCAGTTCTGCTTGCTTCACAAGTGACTGCGTCCTTGCGTAATGATGTATGCCATGAATTTCGGTCTTTGGTAGCAGTCTCCCAAGTTTCGTGATGAATTCCAAAAGCTTTTAGTGAGATCTTCAGAGTGTCTTTAAAGCGTTTCCTCTGACCGCCTTGGGAGCGCTTACCACAACGCAGCTCGCCGTAAAAAATTCGTTTAGGGAGCCTGTGATCTGACATGCTAGTCAAGTGACTAACCCAGCGAATCTGATTCTTCATTAGTAAAGTGTGGATACTGGGCATGGATGCTCTTTATG
Source organism: Cepaea nemoralis (assembly GCA_014155875.1). Classification (NCBI taxonomy): domain Eukaryota; kingdom Metazoa; phylum Mollusca; class Gastropoda; order Stylommatophora; family Helicidae; genus Cepaea; species Cepaea nemoralis. Next base: position 603,822 of record JACEFZ010024692.1, on the reverse strand, counting down.
TGTATGCTCTTTATGCTCTCGTCAGTGTATGGGATCTTGTATTGCCATTTAATCTTCAATAGCTTCCTAAGGCAGACTGTGTGGAAGTGGTTTGCTGTAATTTCCTATCGTGTCGCTGATAAACAGTCCAGGTTTCACAAGCATATAGCAGTGTGGATAATACAACTAACTGCTTTGTAGACTTTCAGCTTTGTTTGCAGGCTTTTTCCATTTCTGTCCCATACATTCTTGTACAATCTGCCAAAGGCCGTGCTGGCCTTAGAGATTCTTGCATTCACTTCGTCATTAATTGTGACAAGTTGTGACACAGTGCTGCCAAGATAGGTGAATTTGTCCACAACTCTTAGTCTATGACCATTCACTTTGATATTCGGCAGTGTGATTATTCCCTGGAGCTGGCTGGTACATAACTAGTCTTCTCCAAGTTGATATTGAGCCCAAAATTTGCACAGGCATATGTTTGCCCTGTAAATTCCAGACAAAGGCCTTTCTAGTTATACTATTCTCGGATTTATGTCATTAATCGATATTTACGTCAAATTTGCACTCGATAGGTGATGGGGTCAATATCATGCTATCTGCCAGATAACGATCACTGGCGCACAACATGCAGAGAAAAGGTTAAAGGGATCTTTCCTAAGTATGCACCAAAAGATATAGTGCATACTGAAACTAAGGAGATGAGACGTCACAGGACAACAAAGAATCAGACGCTGTGGTGCCATCTTCAAGGTTAGATGTGTTTTTTTCCGATTGAAGAACCGAATTGGATATTTGGCTGCAAGCAAGTGTATTTGAGTTTTTGAGTGGATAATAACCGGAGGCAATTGTTGGAAAGCAACTATGGAACTGAATGAATCTATCAAGAAACGTAACGGCCAGGAGCACAGGATAGTGGAATAGCAATAGGATAGGTGGCAAGGTGAATAATGATGCAGGTATAAACGTAATTTAATTGTGGACTGGTACCAATATCTAGGACACTATATTACATTGTTAATCTGTGGCACCACATTAAAAACGGTGTTAAACTTTCACTGGAGCCACGTCCTCATTCTTATTATCAAGTTTGCTTTTTGTTGGCGTTGCAGTTTTTCTACGAGCTAATTTAAAATGCTGGCTGTAGATTATCATTAACTTATAGGATGGATCAACAGCTTAGCACTATCGCCTTTAATTTCCAGATAATTTCTTGATACCCAAGTTAGGGTGGGTCAACTTGGGAGTCCAGGTAATGGGAAAAATAGTGCCACGCTGGAATTCGAACACATTACCACCGAGACTGCAGTCATTTCTGTATGTTGATGTTTCTGTTACAATCTAGCTATTTCCCAACAAGTAGGTTCTTGCAACAGGGCACAGGTTAAGAAACGTTTTAACAGATTCAGTACCAAACAAAAGGTAGATTTGAACCCAACAAAAATGGATGGCGAAAATGGGAAGTAGGGGTTTCACAGTTACGACCTAAAAGTTGTTAACATGGTAGCAGAAATGTTGTATTATATATCATATTGAAGTTGGTTGCTTAAGGGAAACTCCTGTATTGATATTTTAATTGAAAGAACATTTCGCAATAACAACATGTCGACGATTTATACACCCATGGCAGATACAGGAAGTCTCTTAAGACGATTATGACTCATAATGGATGAATTCCTTCATGCAATAATAATAATAATAATAATAATAATAATAATAATAATAATAATAATAACGTTGGTGTATTTGTTGGGGGACTCTGATAATGTCATGAGGACCGGTTGGATGAGGTCTCGGGTTCTGCGTTCGTCGTCCTCTAATAGAGTAAATGACTGGCCAGCTATGCCTCCGTGCATTCAGGTCTACACAGTGTGCTGATCCTATCACATTACAGACACATAGCAAGTTCCTGATTAGTGGCCATATTGTTGCATATATTGTCCTATGGGTAATGTATTCGATGATTGTTGCACATATTGTCCTATGAATATTGTATTTGATGATTGTTGCACATATTGTCCTATGAATATTGTATTTGATGATTGTTGCACATATTGTTCTATGAATATTGTATTTGATGATTGTTGCACATATTGTCCTATGAATATTGTATTTGATTATTGTTGCATATATTGTCCTATGAATATTGTATTTGATGATTGTTGCATATATTGTCCTATGAATATTGTATTTGATGATTGTTGCACATATTGTCCTATGAATATTGTATTTGATGATTGTTGCATATATTGTCCTATGGGTATTGTATTTGATGATTGTTGCATATATTGTCCTATGGATATTGTATTTGATGATTGTTGCACATATTGTCCTATGAATATTGTATTTGATGATTGTTGCATATATTGTCCTATGGGTATTGTATTTGATGATTGTTGCATATATTGTCTTATGGGTATTGTATTTGATGATTGTTGCACAAATTGTCCTATGAATATTGTATTTGATGATTGTTGCACATATTGTCCTATGGGTATTGTATTTGATGATTGTTGCATAAATTGTCCTATGAATATTGTATTTGATGATTGTTGGATATATTGTTCTATGGGTATTGTATTTGATGATTGTTGCCTATATTGTCTTATGGGTATTGTATTTGATGATTGTTGGATATATTGTTCTATGGGTATTGTATTTGATGATTGTTGCCTATATTGTCTTATGGGTATTGTATTTGATGATTGTTGCACATATTGTCCTATGAATATTGTATTTGATGATTGTTGCATATATTGTCCTATGAATATTGTATTTGATGATTGTTGCATATATTGTCCTATGAATATTGTATTTGATGATTGTTGCATATATTGTCCTATGAATATTGTATTTGATGATTGTTGCACATATTGTCCTATGAATATTGTATTTGATGATTGTTGCATATATTGTCCTATGGGTATTGTATTTGATGATTGTTGCAAATATTGTCTTATGGGTATTGTATTTGATGATTGTTGCACAAATTGTCCTATGAATATTGTATTTGATGATTGTTGCACATATTGTCCTATGGGTATTGTATTTGATGATTGTTGCATATATTGTCCTATGAATATTGTATTTGATTATTGTTGCATATATTGTCTTATGGGTATTGTATTTGATGATTGTTGCACATATTGTCCTATGAATATTGTATTTGATGATTGTTCCACATATTGTCCTATGGGTATTGTATTTGATGATTGTTGCATATATTGTCCTATGAATATTGTATTTGATGATTGTTGCATATATTGTCTTATGGGTATTGTATTTGATGATTGTTGCACATATTGTCCTATGAATATTGTATTTGAAGATTGTTACACATATTGTCCTTTGAATATTGTATTTGATGATTGTTGCACATATTGTCCTATGAATATTGTATTTGATGATTGTTGCATATATTGTCTTATGGGTATTGTATTTGATGATTGTTGCATATATTGTCCTATGAATATTGTATTTGATGATTGTTGCATATATTGTCCTATGAATATTGTATTTGATGATTGTTGAATATATTGTCTCATGGGTATTGTATTTGATGATTGTTGCATATATTGTTTTATGGGTATTGTATTTGATGATTGTTGCATATATTGTCCTATGGATATTGTATTTGATGATTGTTGCACAAATTGTCCTATGGATATTGTATTTGATGATTGTTGCATATATTGTCCTATGGCTATGGTATTTGATGATTGTAGCATATATTGTCTTATGGATATTGTATTTGATGATTGTTGCACAAATTGTCCTATGGATATTGTATTTGATGATTGTTGCATATATTGTCCTATGGATATTGTATTTGATGAAACAACATTTGACTGAGAAAGTGCGATGCATCTTTACGCTAATTATTATTTTGGTCTCAAATTATTTACAGTGAGCGATTTGTTATCTTGGTAATATGTTTCTAATCCTTCAGTTTCAGTGTTTTTCATTATTACATCCCCCTTCTGACAGAGCCGCTGTAGTGTAGTTGCAAGTATATGAGGTGCACCAAACTGGGATCCTCCCAGCCAACGCAAGTTAGCGAGGCAGGCGTTTCGAGAATGTAACCGCATCGTGCTGCTAGGGTCCTGGTTTGAGCGGGCAAAAGAGCAAATTTGTACGACCGTTCGACAGTCTCGATAAGCGCCCACTCTTTCTCGGTGAGTAGTGGGCCTGCAGTCAGTAAGCTGGTATAGCTTTTCGGTCAGTCCTGTCGGCGCAACTTGAAAGCTCGTCGGTAGGCGTCCAGTGGTTTTGCATGTATCACCTTGTACCGGGTGGGCGCGCTTTAGCGATGCTACTCTTGGCCTGCGTGTGCGTGAATAGTCCGTCTGTCCGATTGATATCTGGCTGATCCTGCCAGTAGTCATATGCTTTGTGAACTGATGAGGCTCAGCTGTAAATCGGGAGATTTGTTCGCAATTTAGACGAGCAATATCTTCTGTGGGCAGAATCTCGTTGGCCACATGTGTGTGTGGTGTGTTCTGGCAGTCAGTCTGTCTATCTTACTGATACCTGGTTGATCCTGCCAGTATTCATACCCTTGTCGCTTGTCACTACCCTTGTCTTAAAGCTGAAAATAAAAAGAATTGACGGAAAGGCAGTTTGCACGATGCTCTAAGCTACCATTTGTATTTGAGAGCCAATATATACAGGGATAACTGGCCTGTGGCAGCCTAACGTCCACTGCATCTATGTCCGTCTCCAGTCGTCTTGCCATGCTCGCCACTGGAACCAGATGGACGCAGACGAGAGAGTGAGGTCGACGGAGTTGCGCAACCACTTCCTCACTATAGTCCAAACTAAAGCGCAAGTCATTAGTTCTTCATCAAATCAAAAGATGCAATGAATGAATGGTCCTCATCATTCGTGATGGACGAACATCCATAGCTAGTATATTTGTATGAATGATTCATAGTGCAGAGTTCAAAGAGCTGCCGACATCGGATTTTATTGTGACCGCATGGCACTGGGCTCTATCATATCTCACGTTATATTATGTTATGGCATGCCATGATACTCTATGTTATGTTATGTTATGTTATGTTATGTTATGTTATGTTATGTTATGTTATGCATGATATTCTATGTTATGTTATGTTATGTTATGTTATGTTGAACGACGTCACTGCACATTGAGCATTCCCATATATGCTGAGTCCTCGAATTCAGCAGCCACCTGGAAGTATTTCTGCTCACTGTTCCCATGAGGAGTTGGTTATGATATCTTCCCTTCTGGCATCGAAGGCAGCATTGGCGTGCTCGAGAAGGCTTGGCTCCCAATTAGTACAGTCGGGTTAGCGTCAGTTTCCTCAGTATCTACCGCGCAGTCCGTACTGCATTGATTATATCAAACATGTCCATGCTTCTTCCCGTTTGTAATTCTGCATTATTTATCAAATAGTCTATTCTTTCATTGCCTTTTACTCCGGAATATCCGGTTGAGTACATGAATTTGAGTAACGTCAACGAAGGATGTGTAATGGCCTAGCAACGGGTCATAGCTAGGGTTTTTTCTATTTGTATTTTAATGATATTCAGTTTTATAATTTCATGTGTTTGTTTAGATATATTTCTGCAGTTCCTGGAGAAAATTAGTATAATCAAAACGTCGATTCGTTGTGTCGCAGTACACTAATTTTTAGTTTATATTTTGTTTAGATGTTTCCCCTGTAATTTGGGTTTGCCGTAGTAACGCATGTACGCTGTATCTCTGTTTAGTATCTCTCACTTTTTCGCAGGAATTACACATACCTACTTTTTCCTATTTGAGTGATGTGAAGCGCGACCTTCAGATACTGTCCATCCATTTGGAGTGGAGACTGACGGTTGGTGTTTTCTGTAATATGTTCATAGGATCTTAAATGATTATTGCGTGTCTCACGGTTGATTAGTTGGTTGGTTGTTTAGTTGGTTGACTGGTTGATTATTTGTATGGTTGGTTGGTTGCTTGGTTGGTTGGTTAGTTATTTGTACGGTCGGTCGGTCCGTCAGTCGGTCGGCCAGTCGGTCTGTCGGTTCGTCAGTCGGTCCGTCGGTAGTGAATCCTCTGGAAGACTGAGATGTCCTGATGCATTGAGAATCAAATCACCTGAGCCATGACAAAGCACTGTAACTTTCTAAATGAGGTTTATGATGAGACTTCGCTTCTGAATCGGTATGGAAGTATCATCTGCACCGAGACTATTGCTGAGCTATTCTTGGCCGTTCCAAGCTCAGTGTCCAGCGGCAGCCGAGGTTCATGTCCGCGGAGAGGCATGGATATCCAGGGAACGTGGATAGTCCCCACTACGAAGATGAGCTTCAAGGTCTTGGCCAGCGTGGAGCTTATCTGGACTGTCAACATAATCTTCCAACATCATAACATTGCCACTATAAACTCGACATCTGCGGCTCATCTTCACAAAAGAGATAATATAAACCAGACGGCAGCCAGCCATCCTTATCAAATGGCTACAATATTATTTTAATAAGGGCTCGCGGTCCCCCAGGGGCCAGATCCACCCTATGAGGTTCCCACGTCCATGTGTGTCATTCGGATGACCACCTCTGCTGGTGTCCCTGGCAAGATTAAGTGCAGATAATACATTTTGATCTTAGCCAAAATAGTAACCATAAACTCGAAATAATCCACCCATTCTTTTAAAAATTACTACTATAAAATCAACATCAGCCATCCAATCTCATAAAATGGCGACGAAAACTCGACATGAGCCACACATTCTCATAAATTTGGTATCATAAATTCGACATCATCCATTTATCATGTGCCATGCCGGAAAGCGTGGGCGGTAATGACACGCCATTTCACTCGATCATCTGAGTCGTGGATAAGATCAGTGTTCCTGCCTCGACCATGCCATGTGGCCAAGCCATCCAGATATTTACTTCTCGGTCTTCCCCTTGGTCTGCTCCCTTCGATCTTGCCAGTTGTCACTAAGTTCTCCAATTCATTTCTTTTCATAAAATTGTCCAAAAACATTTTGACTGTCTACGTCTAATTTCTCTAATCAGTTTACGATTTTCATGTGTTTCCTGTAATACTTGGTCATTGGTTATTCTGACTGTCCATAGTATTCTTTGCATTCTCCTCAGAAACCACATTTCTACAGCCATCAGATGTTTTTCAGCTTGACTGCTCTTGTCCAAGTTTCACATCCATACAAAAGTACAGGCTCTATTTAGCACCTCAACTCCCTATTGCTCGTTTCAATTGACATCTTTTTATTGGTCAGTATGTTTTTCGTCTTGCTAAAGGCTACTTTCGCCATGGCGATTCTTGTTCTAATCTCTTCAAGGTATCTTCCATCAGATGTTTTGACTGTTCCGAGATAATTGTACCGATTCACTTGTTGAAGAATATTCCCATTTATTTGTATATTACATTGTGGTATTTGTTTGATCTGCGTCCTTTTACAATTTAATTCTAACCCCAGTTGTTCACTGTGTGCAACAACCGAACCTACTAATTGTTGCAGATCCTGCTCATTGTCTGCAATCAATACTGTGTCATCTGCATATCTAATGTTATTGATGTTTCGTCCTCCAATGATGATTCCATTCATATCTTCTACATTTCTGAAAATATTTTCACTGTATAGGGAAAAAAAGATCTAGAAACATTACACATCCCTGTCTCTAATAGGCTGATATTGTCCCACTTCATAATCAATCCTTATGGCAGCTTGTTGTTTCCAATATATGTTTTTTTATAAGTCTAATGTCTTTCCCATCAATTTGTAGATCTGCAAGCATATCTACCATATTGACATGTCTTACTCTATCGAAAGCCTGTGTGTAGTCAATAAAGCAAAGATGCATATCTTTATTTACTTCCATAGAACGTTCATTAACTGATCGCAGCATATACACAGCATTTACTGTATCCTTTCCTTCTACAAACCCACATTGTTCTTCCTCTATTTCAGGTTGTACTTTTTTCCTCACGCTTTTGCAATTCGACATCACGCCTCATAAATTGGGTACCAGGAAAGTTGATGCTAGTTGAAGTGGCCACCATGATATTTATTACATCGGCTAGCATTGGTGGAATAAATACGGTACTCGCACTTTACCCTGAAAATGCCATCACGGCAAGGATACGGATTCCTTGACCTTGACTTCTTTCCATTTATTCATTTCGAGCCACCAATTCTCTATTTATTGCCCCTATTTGCCGAGAAATAAATAAATTAGATAATTGTCAAATAACGAGGACAGAGAACCGATTTTTTTACCTGGAAAATTACCCTTTCATTGTGCTCAAATGCGGGCCAGTTATTCTGGACAAAGTTAATCTCTAATCTCTTTTCTTTCCACAGAAATAGATGGAAGCTATTGGGACACTTTCCGTGCAGCAAAATTAATAAATTGAGATGGAATGTGTGTACGTCAATTTACATTTTTTCCCGACAACATACATAAAAGACAAAATCGCATATGTTTCTCTGAAGTATTCGTCTTTTCGTTTGCAATTGTAATATTTGGCTATTTGTAAATGTGCGAAGCGTTCATTATTTGCTGTTTGCAAATGCACGAAACGTTTAAATGCAGAAACGTTGAGAAGTCGTAATGACAAAGTTAATTTGATGTTATGCAATTATTTTCTTCTGATCGGCAGGCGCTGTTGATGTCAGCGATTTTTTTTTATTTCCTACTCATAAGCTGTATGTATCATACAGATATATTACTGGTTGGTTGGTTGGTTGGTTGGCTGGCTGGTTGATTGGTTGGTTGGTTGGTTGGCTGGTTGGTTGTCTGTTGGTTGGTTGGTTGGTTGGTTAGTTGGTTGTTTGGTTGGTTGGTTGGTGTCAGAGTCCAGAAAGGGGACATTGATGCAGTGACATCGTTACGCCCGCCAGGCGACTTAGCTCCCAGTAGGGACGCAGTAACTTCGTTACGCCGCCAGGCGAATAGTGGTTACCGGCCTGCAAGACTGCTGGCTGACAAGCGACCAGCGGTCAAGCAGGGACGACGCTAAACGCACGCATGCCTCGTGACGTCACCTGAGGTGAGAGGCGAGTTGCGAGTTAGCGGCAGACAGCTCTGGGACTTCGACTCGGACAGACGTGTGCAGAGAGAAAGGCGTTGTGTGGTATCTGTACTGAAAGTCGAGTGTCTGGACATCTTGAGTGAGACTTGTGAGCTGTATGTAAGTGTATTGAAGTATCGAGTATATATTGTTGTGATCATCGTTCTGTATTTGATATGTGAATAAATCCATAGAACGGTGTGTCGTTGAGTCTTACGTCAAATCACGTTGTACTTGTACTGTCCCACACTGTTAGGTTAGCGAGCCAAGTTTAAGACCCTGACAAGTGTGGACGTGGTGGTATTCGTCCGGCTTTAAAATGAACGTGTTTATGTGAGTAACGATTTGAAACTAGAGTTTGTGAACGTAAAATTTTTGTCAAACTTTATAGTAGGCCTACATGTATTGTGATCATGGAAGGCTCATTTTGATTAGTAACTACATTGTTTAAACATGTGTAAGACTATTTGTAAACGTACAGTGCATACATATTGTTTGTTCTTGTAAACGTGTAAAACATTTGTAATTTGTGAACATTGTCACCGTTTTGACCTTGTCGACATTGTGATCTTGTCGCCATTTTGACCTTGTCGCCATCTTGTAAACTTGATGTCTATGTCCTTACTGAATGTCATCTTGATGTAAGTGATGTGTCATCAATGTTGTAGAGTGTTGAGATACATGTAGATTGTCTTTGTGAAGTGAGTTGTCGGAAGCAAAAAGTTTGGAAAGAAAGTGACTTGTGTTTTGAAAAAAAAAATTGTTGACGGACAAACTTACGACATACAATTACACTCGACGCCATACAAACCTAATCAACACTTAGTGACAAGCAGGCATACACCAACAAATAGACGCTAATTTATTTTCCTCCAAAATAAAGCAGGTTTTTCCGTACCATCCGAAACCTTGCCGTAGAGGTCATTTGTGTTCTCGAAGTAACGACCCTACAGTTCCTAGCCCGATTTCCAACCATTCTTCACCGCATCCGAGGGCACTTGAGTATATTTTTCTTTTTCTATACTTTAAGGAAGCAATTTGAGGCACGTGTTGTCAATAGAAATCAATTGTAAATTGTTTATTACTAACCACTTATAACATATTTTGTGTGGCTGGTATTTCATTGACATTTTTCATCATGTCTTCATTATTTGATTTCATTGATATGGGGATAAAATTACATTTAACAGGTGATGAATTGACAAAATGGAGTGAGAATAAATACTCTGAATACCTACTAGTACAGGAAAAAGTTAATGAACGCGAAGAAAGGGCCGCTGAAAGGGCTGCCAAGCAAGTAGAGGCAGAAACAGCCTTAAGACATGCAGAAGCTGAAAGGTCCGCCAAGCAAATAGAGGCAGAAACAGCCTTAAAGCAAGCCGAATTAGAATTAGCTGCAAAGACAAAGCAAGCTGAGATAGATAGTGGGCTTAAGAAAGCAGAAATGGAACGAGAAACAGAATTTAAAAAGGCAGAAATAGCAGCTCAGAGTAAGAGAGAAGAACTGGAGTTACAGTTGAAGATAAAACAACTTGACACTGAGACTGCAATTAACAAAGAGTTTAAGAAATCTGAGAGACTGGAGAAAGAAAACCAGTACAAGAAATATCAAGGTATTGTACGTAATTATACCTCGGTGACTGCATCGCAGCCTTTACCCAAAATTTTGAAACTTTAATGGAACATTACCAGGTTCCACTGTCTGAATGGAATATTGTGTACATGAGAAGTTTGTCAGGGGAACCTCTTAAAGTCATTGAAACCATCCCCAAAGACCTCAGAAAAGATTACCATTATCTGAAATCTAAGATTATGGCACATTTTATGTTAGATGAGGCAGGTTACAGAGAACAATTCAGTAAGTTGAGCCCAAAACCGACTCAAACGTTCTCTGATTACCTCTGCTTAGTCCGAGATATATTCACCAAATGGACTTCAGCAGCTAAAATTGACAAAAATTATCAGAAATTAGAAGATCTGATCATTAGAGACAAAATTGTATCATCTATTCCTTCAGCATTTTCTAAATTTTTGTTAGAGAATGAATGCACTAGTGTGGATGAGATTGAAAGACGGGGTTCGGCGTACTACACAGCCAACAAACATTGTTTTGCCACTGAAGCTACTGACATTAACTTTGTAGCAGCGGCTAACTATGACATACCCTACAGTAGGCAGAAACCTCATAGGCCTACCTCTGAGAAGTTTAAGCATTGTAGTTATTGTAAATTTTCACATAACCAGAATGAAATGTGCTATAAACAACCAGGATACCAAACGTACCTATTAAACATGGTAAACAGACAAGATCAGGAGCGTAAATCCTTCAGAAGTTTGCGTAAATGTTTCCTCTGTAAGGCGTAAGGACACCATCGAAAAGATTGTAAAGGTTGGCACATGACCAACAAAGCAAATGCCGCCTTGTTTGACAGTTCGGCGTCAGACGAAGAACAGCCAGAGAAACACCCTGGGAACTCAGCACAGGCTTTTGACATATTTAGCGCAAATAAATGCTCTGTTTGTAACACCTTCTATGAAGATGGTATTTTAACATGCGGTCACACCATCCCTATTGCCAATGAAGAAGCTAATTTGGTAGTAGACTCAAAAGGCAAGATAATCATCCATCACGGATATGTGAATGGCAAGACAGCTACAGTCCTTCGTGACACAGGCAGTTCACTTATTGGTCTAAAGAGAACATTCATAAGGCCTACAGACTATACAGGCAGGCACGTAACATGCAGAACATTCTCAGGCAATATTGAGAGATACCCATTAGCATGGGCATATATTGAAACACCTTTCCTCACTGGGAAAGTAAAGTGTGCTGCATTAACAAACCCAGTGTGTGATGTAATTATTGGAAATTTACCAGAGGTGAATGATAAACCTCATGACATAACATCTCTATGTATTGATGATAACATAACATCACCATCCAATGTCATTGAAAATGTCACACCACCTATTGATTGTATTGTAAATGTAGCTAATGTAGCACTAAGTTCTCATGACATCATTGATAACATTGTTCCATCATCATCTGATATCATTGAATGTGTGAACGCAGTAACTAGATCTACTGCTAGAGTGCAAGATGAAAGTAATCAAACTGAGGCTATACAAATGCTTAGCCCAGAATCATTACCTACTAACACCATGAAGGAAACATTTGTAACAGCTCAAAAAGCTGACCCTTCATTGTCAAAATACTTTAATCTGATCGGCCAAAAGCCAAAGGTAACAAAGAATGCAAAATGGCATTTTGCTATGAAAAATGATATACTCACCAGGTATTACACCAAAGGTGACAATACAACAGAGCAAACTGTTTTGCCAAGAAATTATCGCAAGCAAGCCTTACATCTTGCTCATGATGTACCTCTTGCAGGGCACATGGCATACGTTAAGACCAGATCAAGGTTATTGACACAGTTCCATTGGCCAAAATTTTGCAATGACATTAAAGAATATTGCAGAAGTTGTGACACCTGCCAGAAACTGGTAAAAAAAGGAAAAAACCCACAGGCAAAGTTACAAGTTACTGACTTAACCAGTCGACCTTTTGAAAAACTATCTGTTGACATCGTGGGCCCTCTTAATCATATAACAACAAAAGGGAATAAATATATTCTAACTGTCATTGATCAATGTAGTCGCTGGCCAGAAGCGATTCCGCTAAAGAACATTACTGCCAATGATATAATGGAAGTTTTCTTCCATATTTTTTCTAGGATAGGTTTTCCAGATACTATCCAATCTGATAGGGGCACTCAGTTTATTGCCGCATCTACCCAAGCTTTCACCAAAATGTTGGGAGTAAAGCAATGTTTCAATTCCCCTTACCATCCTCACAGTAGTGGAATTGTGGAAAAATTTAACGGGGATCTAAAGCACATGCTTGCCAAAGTAACGCAAGAGCACCCCAATAACTGGGATGTATATCTACCAGCTATTCTCTTTGCTTATCGCGAGGTACCTCATTCTAGTACCGGTTTCTCTCCTTTTGAACTTATCTATGGTGCCAAACCACGCGGCCCATTGACCATTTATCACCAAATGTTAACTGATTCTACTCCAGTACTTAAACCCATATCATCATACGTATATGTCACATCATTGCGTGAAAGAATCATCAAATCTTGTGTTATTGCAAAGAATGCACTAAAACTATCTGGTGCTACTTATAGACAGTATGCTGACAAAGGTAACAGGACGATAACTTTGACACCTGGACAGGACGTTCTTCTTCTACTACCTAGTGACAGACACTTATTGACTGATTCTTGGCAGGGACCTTTTAAAGTGACGAGACAGATTTCACCTGTAGACTACGAAATCCTCATAAAAGACAAACATAAAATATTTCACATAAATATGCTAAGACCATACCACAACAGAGACATCGAACAAGACGATACGACAGCTTGTACAGTGATAATAGATCACGAAGACGACGATGCTAGTGACGAGATTCCAACGCCTGCATTAGACACGACAAACTGCTTGAAGGAGATCAAAATCAACCCAAAGTTGACTCAAGCAGAGACAGACAGTTGCAAACAGCTTATACAGCAATACAACACCATCTTTTCCAACAACCCAGGACAAACAGAATTAGTACAGCATCACATCACACTCACATCAAACACACCCATAAAATGCAGACCATACACCATTCCATTACATTACAAAGAACATTTACACCAGGAAATCATCAACTTAGAGAAAAACAACATCATAAGACGATCCCAGTCAGACTTCTCATCTCCAATGGTGATTGAACGCAAAAAGGACAATACAATAAGACTGTGCATTGACTATAGGAAGCTAAATAAAATAACTGTTCTAGATTTGGAGCCCTTGGCAAACACTGACGATCTTCTGACAGAACTGACAGACGCTAGGTTCTTTACGACGCTAGATATGACTAAAGGATATTGGCAAATAGCAGTAGACGAACAGAGCAGACATCTGACAGCATTTGACACACCTTGGGGACTGTAAGAATGGTGCAAACTTCCATTTGGGCTAGTCAATGCCCCTGCCACCTTCGTACGTATGACACGACTCCTTCTTGTAGACATTCCTAACATAATTTGCTATATAGACGACATCTGTGTTCACACAGAGACAATGACAGAACACATTAAGACGTTAGAACAGACATTTGAACGTATTAGACAGCACGGACTGACTGTAAAGCCTGCGAAAGTAGACATAGCCTACCAGGAAATAACTTTCTTGGGGTACAAAATATCCAATGGCTTTGTCATGACAGAAGATAAAATTGTGTCCAAGATACTAAATCTCTCACTTCCGACTACTAAGAAACAAGTCAGAAGTTTGTTGGGATTAATAAATTACTACAGGCAGTTCATTCCTGATTTTTCCGAACTGACCGAAGTGTTTACTAATTTACTAACCAAAGACAAACCGGAGAAAATTGTAAACAATGAATGCCTACAAATTGCATTCCGAAAAGTGCTATCATATTTTTCTGATAATAGTTTGAATAAACTCATCCTCAAATTGCCCAACCTCCGTTTACCTTTCAGATTGCGTACAGATGCTAGCTCCGTGGCGATTGGAGCAGTCTTGTTGCAGGAGTACAACAACATACTCCATCCCGTTTACTTCGTATCCAGGAAACTAAAGCCCAGAGAACGGGCGTGGTCTATCCCTCAATTGGAAGCCCTAGCTTTAGTGGTAGGTATAACAAAATTGTCCAGATTTCTTCTAGGACGTCACTTTATCGTGGAATCTGACAGCAGCCCTTTACGGTTTATAAATTCAGGAGTACCCTCAAATCATATGGTAGCGCGCTGGTCTCTTAAACTTCAAGATTACAGCTTTGAGGTTCGACATATTCCAGGCAGATCCAACTCAATTGCCGAACTTTTGTCCCGTTGTCCGACCGACCCAGTAAGCACCAATGTCTGAGTGCAGTGTGTACACTCGGACCGACACAGCCATTCATTAGTGAATGATTTTTTCCATTCACAAAAAGCTGTGCAAAGTCTACAATATTGTGATAGGGATTACCCCCCATTATAAATAGTGTTCTTATTTTACTAGTTCATGTAGTGATTGTCCTGTATAATTGTGTAGTGTGTGGTAGAAAGCGAACTTTATTAATTGTATATACCAAGAACAATAACAGTGTCACATTCGCGCAAGTACTTACCTTAAGCGAACTATCCAAGTGGACAGTGACATCTGCGTGTGGATCATTCCATTTTAATGACGAGTATGAATGTGTAAACTGAACATTGACAGCTACCCCACTGCAGTGAACCGAAATCCATAATGTTCGGTAGTGAAACATCCAACATGAACATTCAATCGTAATCCAGAAGGTTTTGTGAAACATCGAACACATGAACTGTGAGAAAGGTACTTTCCGTAACTACATCAAACCGGAACAAGTGTGTTCTACAAGCTTCAACATCAGCTGATTTTAATGTTCGTGTGTACTTCCGGATTAGTTAGAAATTTAGAGTAAAATTAGCAGACGACAAATAAAAGTTCAAATATCTATGACGATTCTAAAATCTTTAGGAATCTATAAAATGAAATACACGAATTGTGTGTTTATTTATTTATGTAGTGTAATCTTAGAATCATATCTTGATTAATGTATTCATATTACCGACTTTTTCTCGTTAATATGAAGAAACGTCAAGCAATGACGCTAAGAAATAAAATAATTATTGTAAATTATTGTATTTCATGAATGTTAAAATTATTTCCCTTTCATTTATTTGTTATTACATCCTTACACAAAGGGCCATAATTTGAAATGTATATTATAATGTGTTGTGTATAAATAGCCAAGTGTTGCCAGACTATTGACACAACAGGTAGACATCTACTAGCATGGCAGAGGGTTGCCGACATTGCAGACCAACACGAGAGCTACTGACCAAATAAGGGCAGGGTTTGAGCGTTTTATACGACTTATATAGAGTCGTATTTCGGTCTAGCTAGATGGTTTTTGTTTCAAGAACCATATTATTACGTTTTTTTCTATTTGCTGCGAGGTAGATGCGTGAAGCTGGAACTACCGATCTGACTGGGTCACTCATGCAATTGAGGTAATCAGCCATCGAGATGATGAAACCTGACAAGTGTTAAAGGTTGAACACCACATGTCGTTGAATGCAACTTCCATTTCTTATATATTTCTATGGCATATGTGTATTTATTTGTATTTGATAGAAATGTACATAACAATAGAAGGGTCGACTCTGACAAGGTTTAAATATTAACCCATTATGTATATATATGATAC
>JACEFZ010024692.1:295000-582500 GCA_014155875.1 Cepaea nemoralis | reverse complement strand
CCCCTTACAATTCCTACATAGTAAACACAAGTCTTCTTTGTTCCATATTCACATAGCACACACGGGCCTTCAAAAACCTCACGCACACCAGTCAAGCTAACCGTACACTCCTCATTTTCACCAAATGAAACATCAGAATCTGTGTCATCACAAAACGAAATGTCAGTTTCTGGATCTGTATCAACATCAAGTTCTTTCAGCAGCTGTCTCTTTGCCTTTTTGGGTGGAACTTTTGCTGCCTTTTCTTTCATCACCGCTCTTTCCCTAATTCGATCCATTTCTGGCGTAGAAGTAGCCAGCATTGTTTTTCCTCTTTTCCTCATATTATTTGAATCTTTTCGCGGACCAGCTTTTGGTAGTCCTCTGAAAACATGAGGCGAAGTAAAGGAAGAAGTAGCTTTATGTTGAAGACTCCCTGATATTTCCTGCAAGTCATCTACAAGGTTCTCAACATTACACTCTTTCTGATTTTCATGAAATTCTTGTGCAGTTTGATCTGTGCTGGTACCACAATGTGGAGATGCTGATCCTGTCTGTTCATTGCTTTCTAAAGTGGCATTTTCACTGTCCTTGCTGATGGGCCTGTTCGTTATTTCTGAAGGCATAAAATAATCTTCTGTAAAAACATCTTCGTTAAAGGGCCAAATACCTGACACTGCAAAGCCTGATTGAATGTTAATGGGAGTTGCCGCTTTAAGAAAAACGTGGCCTCCTAGATTTGCAACTTGATAGATTGTCAGTGGTGTCCCAACATTTTTCATCATCCATGAATCACACGCATTGTTGTAGACCGACTTCATGGGTCCAAAAACTGAACGGTCCAAGGGCTGAGTTTTAGATGAGGTGTGTGGTGGCAACGTGATCACATGAATGTTGTTTTTCTTGCACAGTTCAAGTGATTCAAATGAAATGTGGGAATCGTGATTGTCCAAGATCAAAATCAAAGGGAAGTCTTTGGAAGGTCTTGAATGCTTAATGAAGTGATTTATAAATTTGACGAAATTATCACGGGTCATCCAACCTGATTCATTCACAAGGCCAAGGGAACCTTCAGGTGCTACAGCAAGCATAAAATTCTTAAAAATTTTTCTGGGAAACACAAAAACTGGAGGGATAATGTGACCCGCAGCTGACACAATGCAACAGATTGTGACCAGTTCTCCTCTTTCTCTGGATGTCACCTGGCCTATTTGCTTCACTCCTCGTGGGGCAATTACTTTTGGCACTTTCTGTACAGTGGTCAGACCTGACTCATCCAAATTGTAGATTTGAGCTCCACTCACATTTAGTTTTGTAATGGTTTCCTTCACAATGTTGAAGAAGGTGCAAATATTATGTTTGTTAAAAGCTGTAGCTCTAGCCAGAGATGTTGCCTCAGGTTGCCTTATGGTCAGCTCGGGATTCCGTCGCAAAAATCCACAAAGCCAGTCATTCCCTGCCATCATTTGCTCATCCCAGGTTAAAAGATGTGCAATGTTATTGACTTTCGCCATCTCGTACGCCAAAATACGAACGTTTTTAGTTGTGAGTCCATGGGACATTCTTGCACAATCTTTCAAGTAACTAGCAAAATCAGCTTCTTGCTTAGCTGTGAAAACAAGGCTATGCCTATAATTTGGTACGAGTCTAGTAGGCAGACCATTTCCTTCTCTGTCTTTTGTAAGATTGTTATTGAGGATAGAGCGAGCAATGCCGTACTCCCTTGCAGCTTTCCTCACTTTCATTCCATTTTTCACAGCATTAACAGCTTCTCTCATACGTTCCTCCGTAACGAGACCCTTGTTAGTGTTTCTGATGTACAATCTTGGCATCTGAAACAAAAGAGTGACAGAATTATATAACATTTAGAATGGTAGGCCTATCATTTGCAAAGAAATACTGATCATAGCACGAATGGCGTGCATCTTTAATAAATCACTGAAATCAAATTTGTTAACAGTTTTATTGGTCTAGATTTAGACCCCAGTATTAAAAAGAATCAATAATGCTGATATTCGAATGCAATCTTCAACACTTTTAATAACAACAGACTGCCTTGTCAATTTCTTCTATGGGGAGAAATGAACCATGGGGAGAAATGAACCGGTCCATTTCTCCCCCATCAATGTATTAAACTATTCAGCCATAAAGTCTCTTAAATCTAATATTATATGCTATATTTTTTATATGAACTCTTAAATAACAAGTAAATAAAGATATTAACGTAATTACCTTGTCCTGATTCCTGACTATGCGTCTGCTTTACGATGGTGTCTGGAACTGGAAAAAGAAACTTTAGTGCAGAAAATTTTTCAAACTTTGCGTGGGAACGACCTGTGCGGGAAGTCGATGGCAAATGAAAAATTCGGACTATGTTTGATGTGGAAAACAAACTTATTATGGTTTCACTTTCATTGCATCACAGCCAGGGGCCAGAGAGGGGGTGGTCCATTTCTCCCCTATGTCCATTTCTCCCCAGTCTCCCCTACGTGGCCCAACCACCGGAGGTCTCTGCTTGAGGAGGGTGTGCACTGTGCATCTGCTCTTTCAAGCACCTGTTTGTTTGTTATGTGGGAATACCACAATGTGATATACCACAATGTGATATACGAGTAAATGGGCATATTCTTAAGCAAGTGAATCGGTACAGTTATCTCGGAACAGTCATAACGTCTGATGGGTGGATGCCTTGAAGAGATTAGAACAAGAATCGCCATGGCGAAGGTAACCTTTTGCAAGATTAAGAACATCCATCCATCATGTGCCATGCCGATAAGCGTGGGCGGTCATGTTCTGCCATCTCACTCGATCACCAGAGTCGTGGATCAGCTCAGTGTTCCTGTCTCGACTATGCCATGTGGCCAAGCCATCCAGGTATTTAATTCTCGGTCTTCCCCTTGGTCTCTTCCCTTCGATCTTGCCAGTTGTCACCAAGTTTTCCAATAAAAAGATAGCAATTGAAACCAGAAAAATAGTGTTGAAGTGCTACATAGAACTTGTACTTTTTGTATGGACGTGAAGCGTGGACAACGTGCAGTCAAGCTAAAAACATATGATGGCTGTGGAAATGTGGAATACCATGGACAGACAGAAAAACAAATGAACAAGTCCTTCAAGAAACAAATGAAGATCGTAAACTGATTAGAGTCATTAGACGTAGAGAGTCAAAATTTTTTGGGCATGTTATGAGAAGAAATGACTTGGAGAACTTGGTGAGAACTGGCAAGATTGAAGGGAAGAGACCAAGGGGAAGACCGAGAAGCAAATACCTGGATGGCTTGGCCTCGTGGCATGGTCGAGACAGGAACACGGAGCTGATCCACGACTCTGGTGATCAAGTGAGATGGCAAAACAATACCGCCCTCGCTTATCGGCGTGGCACGTGATGATGATGTTGCTGGTGATGATATGATGATGATGATGATGATGATGATGATGATGATGATGATGATGATGATGATGATGATGATTAATTCTGGACGTGTCTGATAGCTGAAAAAGTCTCCTCGAGTGAACTTTCTAAAAATTATCCTGTGGAAGTAACAGAGGTGCTTTCGTGTGTAAACTGTAATCTGTTAAACCTATTTCTCTCTTAAAATGTCACGCCAAGTTTCTTGGACATCACGTAAAAGTCCACAAGTTATAATGAAATTTATAAGTGAATTACAGAAAACCACTATCATTATATCGATTTAGACGCAAGCTGTCTTCGCACAGTGTTCACACTCCCAACGTACTTTATCTGAAATTTGCTTCGAGGGTTTTCGGTGGTTCTCAATCTGTAGTTGTTTGCATATCCTTTATAGGACATGAACACCAGCATTTTTCAACAACAATCTGTAGTACGTTCCGAAATAATAATGTATGATAATCCTACTATATTACACACAGCCATTTTGGCATTGTCGCTTATTTGTTACCTAAAGGAAAGCATAGAGTAGTAATGCTGTAACCGACAATGCATGTCGCAAGCGGTGCCTAGGAAGGGTTAGCAAGGGAGTGGCTACTTTATCTTGTAGAAAACCCTTTTTGCAAAATCAAACCAATCCTGAACATGTATAAATATGAGAAAACTCAGCCAAACTAAAAGAAAAACGAGGCGCTTTCAGTTGCGCTGCAAAGTCTTTAAATCGAACTTACTTCATTTTACCTAGAAAAGTCTCAAGAATTGCAACTTGGAATGTAAGAATGGTGTATGAATTGGAAAAGACCGCACAAGTGATACAAGAACTGGTATATTCTAATATTAGCAGTTTAGGCTTGTACGAAACAAGCTGAAACGGAGCAGGCAAAAACTGCCAACAAATTCGGTTGGAGTCTGTGGACAATTCTTTACTTTACATAAAACCTGTGGAGAAAATATTACAAATATAGGCCTGTCTCAGTCAGACTACACACAAACCTTGCACGCACTTTGCAGGACTTGTGATAAACCCCAGGTTGATGTTGCCTAAGCAACTTTACGAGAAGTCAACATTTAAATCCATCTGATCGGTGATGAGGATGACCTCCCTACCCCACCATCAGGTCACGGAAAATGAAAGAGCTAGAACGGGTTTCTTCATTCGTCCACGCCAACTGCTAAACTGTACATGCTGTGCTGAGTCATGGCCTGGTTACTCCTAACAGGCTATGATGTAACGAAGGTATTGCGGAAGCATTTTGTAATCCCGCATAGAGCATTTGAAACACATCTACGGGCGATTTGGCAGCAGACCACCTAGCGTTGGTTTCTATAAAATGATATAGATACCAGTTGTTCAGAAAGCAATGGCAAACTTTTGAACGTATACTTGCCAAGACGGAACGCAGAATTGTTTCCAAGGCACCAGGGCCAGGTTTTATACTGGCCAAAACCTACTAACACGACCTAATCGTACGTTCTGGGCAACAGGTCCCTTCGGAGTCCTGGCTAACATAGTAGGATCGCTGATTCTTCCGAAGTCGGAAAGTATCTGCCTGCACGGCGAGGAACGACCAGTCTGCACACCAATAAACCATTTGCCAAGAAATCACAAGCAGCCAAACAAATTATGGGGTTGACTGCGACGTCCTGTAAAGGATATACAACTAACTTTTACTCCTAATGTGCCTCTAGTCAAATGTGACGATCCAGTACCGACCCTGCATACACCGCTGGTTTCTGAGTTTGGAGAAGAGAAGTAGAACTCATTAACACAATTCCCCTAGACAAGTGCCGTGGCACCGGCTGGGGAGGAAAGTGTCTACACCAGTCATTCATGAGCTGCGGGGGGCGACCCCTGGAAAACATAGAGACAACATGGAGATATAGAGACAACTGAGAAACTAAGAACAAGTGTAGAGGTAACACCAATTACTCATTTTACAGGACACCAAATTTCAGCCCAAATTTTGTGGTATTGAAATCTACATCTCTTGTCCCCACCACAGACTAGTTAAGCTGCTTCTTTTGAAGCACAATATAACAAAATAGCGTCTGTGAGGGCGCCAAGGTGCCAGTAGACACAGAACACAGACAAATTAAATGGTTCGGACTATTAGCTAGAATAAGTTAAACCACCGGCTACTGCGTTCTACGTGAGAACAAAGGGATACATGGGGAGAGGACAACTCAGCAAGAGATTGCACGATAAACTAAAAGAGACATTGAAGGAATCAAATATGACATTAATACAAACAATAAAACAGCGAAAAACAGAAAACCACATGTATCTTCTGCCCGCGACTCTTCATGCTAAAAGCAGTAGGACAAGAGAAGAAAAAAGAAATACCTTAGGGGATGGGGAGGTATGAATAACATTGAAATCAAGTGAAATACTGAAAAGCTTCTTTGCTGAAACACAAGCATTTAAAGACATTATTTATTGATAGCGGGTTTGAAAAACATCTATGCCACTAGGTAGAAAAAGAAAGAAAGAACAGAACAAGTTTAGTGAAATCAGGAACCGTTATCACAACATAAATATTCCTTCCCCATCTCCAGCAACCAGCTCTCAATATTGTCACATTTTTTTCCACATGATTTCTTCATTTATTAACTTCACTTAAGTTTTTTTTAAAGAAATCGTTATGCAAAAAGTGTATTTTGTTTACTCTATACCATAACACAAAAGCAGTAAATTTTTTTTTAAATATATTAATTTCACTTCAGTTCTTTGACTGCCAGACCAGGTGACAATGTCTGTCTCAGCTTCTCTGCCTCGTCTCTGTCCTGGATCATTGTGAGTACAAATATTTCCTGCATTGCACCTTCAGTTTGACATTGTCCTTGTTCTTCTTGCTTGATCTTGACAGATTTGGCATCTTTCCTTCCGTCTCTGAGCAGAAAATCTTCGATCTCTTGAGTCTGTTCAGTGATTATTGTCCTTCTACTTCCGGTGATGATTTGGATCAAACAATGATGAATGGCAGAAAATTTGAAGTATGGGTGTGTGACAGTTATGATTTAAAAGTTGCTAATTTGGTAGCAGACATGATGTATTATAACGCAATGACAACATTTTGGCGACATAACCCCATGGCAGAAAACGGGAAGTCGTTTAACACGATTATTCATCCCATTACACTTAATCAGTTAATAGTACAATTTGCAGTATGGCGATGTGTCCGTCTTGCTTTTGAATCTACAAAATGAAAGCAAAACTGACATCGAGAATAATAGATAAAAAAATACTAAAACCTATTATGATAACATATTAATACCATCATGACACAGCCATATCTTTGTAATCAATACTTTAATATCAATGTGATGGAGCACGCCACAGCCAGTTGCATAATTTTGTCACAGTAATGGAAAACTTAAAATCTCCGAGAGCTTACGGCAGATTAGAGGTTTTGTTTTAGAAATCTAGGGGAAATAATCATGGAATTAATATCAGCTATCTCATCAACTTCGCGAGCTCTACTTCCTGAAAGCGTGTAGTGTAATAAAGTATTTTTAAAAGAATATTGTAAAATCCTCGAAGTCATCACCGTAATATGAGTAATGCGTTATTGGCAGTAATGACATTGAAACAATGGGAAATCAGTAATTATCAAAGTATACAGAAGCCAAAAACAAGCTGTTGCACGATTTGTTGTTTGGCATATTTCGCTGCGTATCGCCAAGTGCACACTGTAGAGTTATATATCATTTAAAGTGAGCAAATAAATCATTACTGTGTGATTACCACATGTTTGTGAGCCGAGTTTATGTCATTTTCTCGCTGTGGTTATGAAATAATGTGATATTATTTATAAATCTGTCTCTGATAATTACAAAATCAATATGATTTCTCCTGATATCTGCGGGCTTTTCTAAGTATAAAATATTTTGAGGCTTTTTTTTTTTTAGGTGCTACAAATAAAAAGCCTGTTTTCTTAATATAATTGGATTGGTCTTCCTCCTGTTTTCATGTTTCTTACATATCCCATAATCTCCATCTAAGTTTCTGCATTTTCCTTTTCCGATTTTAGCATTCATATCTCCCATAACATTTATAAAAATCTGTGGGAGGGTCTGGGATGTCAGGCATTGGTAGTGCATTTGGTAAGGATGACTGTCATGCCCTTTTCAGGGCCCATCCCCCACTGATCCAAGCCTGACACCCAGTTCGCGCCTGTGGCTCCTGGTAGCTGTCAGCATGCGACAGCGGCCACCCCCGGGTAACAGCTGTGACAGGCTGGCTAAACCAGGCATAGGTAACCGATTCGGCCTCAAACCAATCGGTGAATTAGGGTATGCCTACCTAACATGTGAAGACAGGATTCGGCAGACTGCGCAGAAGAAATCATTGATGATTCAATGGGCAAGACAGCGTTTACCTGCAAAGCGTTGTGGAACGTGATGAGTATGACAAGGCACAGTGGTCATCCACTGCACCTGTTTTCGATTCCAATCGTCTTGACTTGTCTTGCCACTGGACTTAGGTGGACTCAGGCTAGAGAGTGAGGTCGACGAATTGAGCAACTCTTCCACACTTAAATCCAATTCATCGTGCAAGTCATTCTTCACTGCTCCACACTTTCAACCCCACTGAATGAAATGAATGGCCATCATCATTCTGGATGGACAAACAATAACATAAAATCTGTAAACTTCACAAACATAAAAGATGCCATGAGGTTTTCAAAGTATTCTTCTCTGTCGCTGTTATTGTTGGCTGCTCTGTGTGCACGTGACTGTAGTATGACAAAGTTATTTGGTTTAGCTATTAATTTTAATTACAGTTTTGTTGTTGTTATTATTGTTGCTGTTTAAAAAAGACCTCGTTGGTAATGTGATTAGTGCCCTTACCTGCCAAGATATTCGTCAGGGTTCAGTCCCCAGCAGATGCAGATTTTATTGTCTTCTCCGGAACAATACGCTCGGGGATCTACACAACCTCATAAATATAATTTTTTAACAGTTAGTTGTGTACAGTTTGTAATCTTACATAGTTGCATTCTAAACACAGCTGCTGGCGACTTGGCAGCAAACCCACTAGTGTAGGTTTGTTTTTAACGAAATAGTATGGGTGCCGGTCGTTCAGAAAGCAATGGCAAACTACTTAACGTAAACATGCCAAGAGATCATAACAGCAATAAATAAATGCTGGTGTTGACTGCAACGTCATGTAAAGGATATGCAACTAACATCCTTACACATGTTATGAAAGTGTCTCAGAGCTGTCGTAAATGATGCTGGATTACTTCAAGGGTTCCAAAGGAGTTAAACCAGATAAACCTTTAGGATATGTGTGAAGGCACGAAGCACCGGATGCACGCTGCTCTCCTTCCCAAGGGAGGGGTGGCTTGGTGGCAGGCACAGTTCACAGTTATGGGACAAGCACAAAGACAACATAAAGCACGAAGACAACACATCGTCTCTAAACATGGTTCGAAAACAGTAGGAGAAAGACACCCGGAAACATTACTCCGACTCCCTCGCTCTCCCCCCCCCCCCCCCCCCCCCCCCCCAAACACAGAGAGTTTCAGGAAGATAGAGCGTCCAAACATTCCGGGAATGAAGACTATTTCTGACGATCAGAAACCCACTGTCGTGTTTGCTGTACGGGGGAGTTGTTATCACTAAATCGGATGTGTCTGTCTATAGTCTATAGCTTTCAGTGTTTCTTTGTCTGGACTATACTCTCTCTAGTGTACCCTCGTGTTTCTACGTTGACTGCCATATCATCCACTATGTAGATTAATTTGATTTAACGTCACTAGGACAAACCACAACCACATGCAGCAGTTTGAGAATCGGTCCGCGCAAATAAAACGTTGCATACTAATCATACACACTGTTCAACCAAACACGTGTCAAGTCCATAACATGGAAACATATGAATATGAGTAACTAGTAACTTGTATGTGTATGGTTTCATGTAGAGTTGTTCACGTAGTTGTATCGGTGTGGTTTTGTTGTTTGTGTTTTAACGAAGGCTTTGGTTGCAACGTTCATCTTGTCACTTGTGACTGTGTTCTAGTAAAGCTGACCGATTCTACTTTTTGTTTTACTTCTTATTCATTCATATAATATGACTAATAATCATAGCGAGTAGCATCATAACATGATGTTACTTTTTAACTTTAACTTTACAAGGCGATCAATCAAAGGTTGGTTTTTTAAGTAATGTTACGTTCAAGCACAAGTCAGCATGCTTTACGAAAGATAATTCAACGTTTAAGTCCAACTTAATAATGGCACATGGAATAAACCCCAGTAGCCAAACATCAGCGCACTAGAAGTTTAATAACGAGCGCTATTATCCTTCAGCTAGGTCAACTTCTCTGCCCTGCGTCACTTAAGCGATCTTCTGTTATGGAGATAGAAAATTGCTCATTTGCATTGTGGGAGGTAAACAACATCACACCGGAAGTGTCTCCATAGATGATGGTTGATGTTGGTTTCCTGCAGACGTAAATATGGCAGATCAGTCGTGGCATACCCAGCACCAGGTATTTGCACAGACTGAAATTAACCCCACAGTTACAGGAAAACTTGCTCGGTTGTAGACAGTTTTGCTTGCAATATGCCAGATAATGCTACACTAAGACTAATAATATGTTTAGTTCTGGAGTAACAGCGTCGGATTTCCATCATCATCTCAACATGATTTTGTTTGATTTTTTATTTCACATTTTAATTTTACTTGAAATACTTGTGAGTGTTCAGTGTTCATTTCTTTCAACCAAGGTACCGTGTCCATATTAAAAGTTGTCTGTAATGGATCTCCGCCACTGTCTCTCTCACTGGTTATTCACTTTACCATGACTGCAGTTCTTCCACCCTGTAATGAAATCTTCCCGCCTGTGTAAATTAACTGTTGTTATGTTATTGTATGGTGGTGATTAGTGATTGTCCATCCCTGCCTTCAACTCTTTTCCTCATTTAATTATTTTTCTTTTATGTGTTGTCCATTGCTCTCCTGTCAAAACTCTCCTTGCGGTGTGTGGCAGAGGGGTCTTTGAGGAATTAAGGCCGCCTGGCTGGTAGTGCAGTCACCGTGAATTGTGCAGGTTAGGATTTTCTTTTTGCCTCCAACAGAAAAAAATCCCACATCTTACCAAGGATTCAAACTCTGGTCACCCGGAGGAGAATCCAGCATTCCAGCCACTCGGCCAACCGCTGTCTTCTGTGTTTTACATAATGAGGCCTCAGTCTTCACCATGGTAGCCAAATGTGTTCCCTATCATATCCTGCACATCTCTTCTTGTTCCCTATCATATCCTGCACATCTCTTCTTGTTCCCTATAACATCCTGAACATCTCTTCTTGTTCCTTATCATATCCTGCACATATCTTCTTGTTCCCTATCATATCCTGCACATCTCTTCTTGTTCCCTATCATATCCTGCACACCTCTTCTTGTTCCCTATCATATCCTGCACGTCTCCTCTTGTTCCCTATCATATCCTGCACATCTCTTCTGTGCCACACATTGCAGTTTCACTTTACAAACCGTTGATTTCATTCTCATTTAGTGCATGTTCTCTACAAAAAATATCAATCCCTGCAGTGTTCTTGAAGCCATTGAAAGAATAAATGAAATAACTAGTTCAGTTATGTGTGATATGTAACTGGCTCTTCCTCATGAAACCCAAACATTACATAATGTGTTCTCTTTCTTTATACATTTGGTCAGAACATACTAAAATAATCTGGCATTCCCAGTGACCATTTCCACTGTGAGTTTAGCCTCTTTGAAGCTAACCCACTCAAGATTGTCCGTGTGGTTATTTTCTTCCTTTAGTTAATTAGTCGACAGATCATCCTCATTGCATATCGAACCATTCAGTCCATAAGTGCTCAGATCCCCTCCTCAGTAAATCTTGTAGCGGCTCACGACACCAGTTCTGTGTTGGTTTATTAGTCTACATTTTGGTTTATTATTCTTCTTATTTCCTCACTTGGGTCTCTGCTATGAAACCTACAGGGACTAAAAGAATTAACAAGAATAGAATGGTACTCGTAAAAGACATAGGAAAGGCCTTGATTTCTACTTCAATCCCTTGTTTTCTATGAGTTCTAATTAGTACATTTACATTTTATTTCTCGTCCTCAGGTCAACTAGAATTCATGTCATGGCACTAGGGACACACCTTGTGCTCTGTTTCTCTCTGCAGGTGTCTGATTGCAGGGATCCTAATTGTAGGGACCCTGATTGTAGGGACCCTGATTGTTGCTGGAGTTCACTGATTATGAATGTCAATGTAATTTCTGATTGTGATAACACCTCATCATTGTAATGTGCTCTACCAACTGGCATAGATATACATATACTTCCACGGATCTTGTTCCTTGGTGTTCTGGTTCAGTTCTGTTTAGAATATGCCTCCATGCCAACATCCCTGGCCATCCAGCGTCATCTCTGGCCATCCAGCGTCATCTCTGGTCTGCATCTGCTACTGCTGGTCTTTCCGGTTGTCACAGTGAAAACACCAGCTGCTGCCAAAAGTGAGCCAAATGACAATAGTCATAGTCTGAGATGGTTTATCTCATTACTTCAAAACCCCCAATGACCTGAACAGTAATCCCACCTAAGATCTTGAAGTGATATCTATATAATTTAACCATTCATACCAACCTTATTAGTGATAGTCCTTCTATAGTTAACGACTGAGAGTCGTACTCTCTGCCAAGCAGAGCCAATGTAAATAACTACACAGTTAATTTGATTTTCTTGATGGAGGACCATTTCATTTCTTTGCCCAATCGAATAATGGATATACATCAGCTAAATATATATATATATATATATATATATATATATATATATATATATATATATATATATATATATATATATATATGTGGGTGGGTGGGTGTTTTTTTTTTTTTTTTGGTAGTTGTATCAGTTTTTATGTTTGTGTGCTGATGAAGGCTTTAGCCGCAACCTCCATTCTGTCACATATGATTATGTTCTTGTGAAGCTAACCAATTCCTATTCTCGTTTGATTGATTAACTCGATGTACTACTACTTCTGCTATTGCCAAAATATTATTTTAAAATGCAATTCTCAGAATGCATTTTAAATTATTTATTACCATGGGAAGACTTCCCGTATCTGCCATGGCCTTATATATCGCCAAAATGTTGTCATTGCTTTATAATACAACATGTCTATTACCATATTAACAACTTGCAGGTCATAACTGCGACACACCCATACTTCCCATTTGCCACCATCCATTTTTGTTTGGTCCATACCTGCTTATTGTTTCTCACTGAATCTGTTAATTTATATGCCAGAAGTGTTGCATGAAGCTTCAGTAATATAATCCAGACACCTACAAAAATGTGCTAGCCTATTAAGACAGGATTTTTTGTCTGATTAGTGCAGCACTGGCGCAACCCTGCTGCATATAAATGGGTACTAGACAATCTTCATAATTGTTTTTAGGAATTGTCTAGGAAGGAAACTGATGAGTAGGGGAACTGTCATGATACCTAATGTTTTGACCTGGGATATTCATAAGTTAGATAGTTATTTGTTGGGGTATTAACGTTGCACTTCAGACATGTCCATAGGATCTCTCCCCCCCCCCCCCCCCCCCCCACATATGTAACAGTGTACGGCGGCAAATAGCACCAATTCTGTGTTGGCTGGCAAGGGCTCTCATTCTTCCGATGTGCCTCTTGTGTCTGGCCATGAGAGTTCTTACTCCCAAGTCTCTCATTCTAGACAAAAATGTGGATTCGCTGACATCAAAGTCGTCCGCCCTCGATATCTCTCTTAGGGGAATAATAATATCGGCACGATCCTTAGGCTGGTCATCTGCAGGGAATGCAGAGCCAGCAAGTTTATCAGCTCGTTCATTTCCCTTGACTCTGCATATCCCAGGATGAAGATAAAGGTGACTCTATGAACAGCAGATCTCTGCAGAGATTCAGTCCACTGTCTGCGTACAGAAGCCGCACGACCCTTAGGATCATGCTCATTTAATCACTCAGGACACAAACATGGGTATAATTCTACCATTTCTACCATATGAAAGCCCGTGTCACTGTTATCACCTCCATCGTCAATGCTTTTCGCATTCATATATATATATATATAAAGGCCTAGCATTTCACAACCCAATGACAGTGTGTGCCATCCCGCCATCTTTACCTGTTTACCTCTCACTATCATTACCTGATTACCTCCCACTATCATTACCTGTTTACCTCCCACTATCTTTACTTGTTTACCTCCCACTGTCTTTGCCTGTTTACCTCCCACTGTCATTACCTGTTTAGAAACAGCAGGACCAAAATGTGTGGAGAGACATGAATTCCTTTGCCATTTAGCAAGAAACATGATGATGATAATCTTCCTAAAGTACCTTATTGTTACTACTATAGTATTGTTGCCCATGAGCTCCACACTAGTTTATTCATTATCATTTATTCTCTTAGTCTGGGTCTGCTGTTCTGGACATGAATATTGATGATATGGAGATTATAGATGATGGCCACAGTGATGCTTCAGATTACGACACCAGTTTTCAAGGTAGGGTAGTGTACACCTTGTTTGTATGCTTAGGATAAAAAAAGGTTAATTGTGTGTTCTTTTACAAGATGTTGCAACCAATCCCAACATTTACTGGCTAGTTATGATTTAATAGGCACTTTTTACGTTCAGTGGTTTACCATTTCTTTCTGAACAGCCAACTCTTGTATCATTAAAATCAATGCAAAGTGATCTGCTCAGAAATCACCTGCATTCACGAACCCCTAAGCCACAAACGCCAAGCTTATAATAAACAGCACAATAACCTTTTCAACCTTTTTTGAGGTAAACAAGCAAACGGACTGAATGGCTAGATCTGCACCCTCAGTGGGGTATTGGTGCATGATAAAGCAGACTTGGTCAGAAGCCTTTGGGATCATTCATATAATGAGAAGGACAGATAGATCATCATGGCCTGGAGAGAATGGTGCTGCAAGGAGTGACCAGAGGATCTGGCCGACACTCAGGACTGAGGAAAGGCCAGACGGACACATAATCAGACTGCTACTGGTACCATTAGTATTGGGACTCTTTGCTGGCTGTTGAAGATGAGTACAGAGCACGTATGGGAATGTCCCAAGTGCTGTGATGTTGGTTCTTGTCTCAACTCCACCTTTTTGTGAATCAGCGGTTCTCGTGACCTATTACATTTGTCTCTTGTCTTTCCTTTGGAAGAGCCGGTAAGAACGTTAGCAATATTTTACCATTAAGTGTAATTTTATTTTTCTAGCAGAAATATTTTGGAAGAGCGTTTAAAAACTAATTTTTTATTGTGTAATTGAAGAACATAACTGCAATGTGACAATTTCTTCTCTTCCCCCCCCCCCCCCCCCCTTTTTTTTTTTTTACATTGTAAATGATGAGAAATGTTATTTTATTTTTGGTGCATACATGGTTACTTACTTTTTTTTTAATAAATAGGAGAACGGTTCAGTAGAAGCAGAGCAGATGAAGGGAAGGGTGAAAAGACATTTGTGGACGACATTAGCCAGAAGATGGGAGAGAATGTTACACAGATGGTGAGTAACACAATATTTGTAAAATATAACACTGCATAAAGTACCTATGACCCAGGACATTTGAGTGCACCTAAGTGACATTTATTACATCACTTCTCTGCAACTGGAGCCATACATCACATGAAGAGAACACAGAAGAATGGATTTGAAATTACAATACATACATACAGCCTCAGCTATACTAAATTTTACTATAATGGTTTGATTCTGCCTTTCTCCTGAGGTGGATACAAAATCAACAGTTGTAGTATTAAAATGCCATGTGATGATAAAAGCAAGTGTGTATATGCATATGCATGTGTGTGTGCATGTTTGTTTGTTAATTGTAATTAAAATATATGTAATGCAGCATCTTTTTAAACATGTTCTTCCTGAAGGGTTTTTAAACTTTAACAAATAGTTTGACCTTATTTAGCTGTCTTTGTAAAACATAAAGAAGTGCGCAATTGTTTTTTCTATTTTACTTTTTCTGTGTGTGTCTATGGCAAGTCCCTACTAATATTGAAAGCTTGTGTTTGAAAACCAGTGGTACATCTCTCTGGCTTTGACTTTGGGTAATCAAAACTACATAACTTCAAAAACAATGCTAAAATGTACCTTTAAACTTCAAGAGTTGACTCAGAGATAACACTAATTGTTAAAACATAACCAGTATGTACCTTTACACTTCACTTCATGGGCAAACGGCACCTCTGAACTCCATGATATAGCCAAAGGGCATCTCTGAACTTCTCGATATGACCAAAAGTCAACCCTTCAACTTCTCAATTTGGCCAAAAGCAGTCATAAACTTCACAATGAGACTGAAAGGCCCCTTTGAACTTCATGATATGTCAAAAGTGTACCACCAAACTTCAAGACGTATCCAAACGGTAGCTCTAAACTTTAAGACATGGCCAAAAGGTACTTACAAACTTCAAGATTTGGCCAAGAGGTCCTCAGCTCATTATTTAACCAAAAGATACTTTGTTAACTCCAAAACATGGCCAAAAGGCACCTCTCATTTCTTTTAACATGGTTCTATATTGTTCTTCACATGGTCTACTGTAATTGTCTCAGAAACTTTGTCTGGTGGGTCCAGCTGGTAGATATCTTAAGGCTTTCATATCTCGAGAGACATCCTTGCTTCCACTCTATAGCTATACTTTCTATTTTATCTCTTCCAAATTACCCTTCAGCATTCAGTTTGTGAAACATAATATGGATTCATGATAAACCTGGGTACTATCTCTGCAAGAAATCCATCTTTTTGTCTTGTATGGAGAATGTGAAAACAAGATCTGCAAATGGCTGGCACTTTCGGTGATGTTTTTATGTTCCAAATATCCTGTTTAAATAGTTCCTTCAGCAGCAGCCACTGTGGTTCTGAGTCACATGCCTTATCAAAGGGCAACAATGGCTGAGAACTTCTTCAGCATTTGCCAGTCATTGTGTGCATGTTTTTCGTGAGAGATTTCACAAAAGGTCCTTTACGAACATTTAAGTTGAAGATACACCTGTGTTGACTTTTCGTTCAGAAAGCAATGGCAAACTACTGATTGTACAAGTTGCCTGGTAAATCACTAACAGCCAATAAACGGCTGGGGTTGATTGCAGTGTCCTGCAAAGGACATGCAATATTTATAAGTCTCATGGCAGATACTGCCTATGGAGCGTACAAGTTTAGGCCTTCACATATTCTAGGCCATGGAATAATGATGTGGGATCGCAAGTTCAAATCCTTACTGCATTTCCTTCCCATAAAATTCCACACATTATCTGATACACATTTTATGATGCTGTGTCAATCCTAGATCGATGCTGGTTGGGGACAAATTCCTGCCACTGGTGGGGATCAAACCCATGCGACTGCCTTGGCAGGCAAGTGCACTTACCACTCTGCCACCCACACAATGGGTGCCCACAAATATCCATCTTGTTTTGTGTTTTCATGCCTTCAAAATGCAAATACCTGTTGCAATTTTCATTTATCTCATTTATGGTAAACAATTTATCTTTACTGTTCAAATTTGGTTCAGCTTTAGAATAAAGCATTGAGGTGGACAGATCGATCATCAGGTGTCGAATTCTGCATGAAATATTTCTTGAAGAAAACAACAGGATTCTCTGTTTGTCTATGAACTTTTGCATTAGATACTATTAAAGGTCTCTGTTGTCATTTATTTAGTATGCTAGTTCTGACCTGTAGGGCCTCTGGCCCACAGTTTGGAATCATGTACTGACTGGTGCATGACTCTTTGAGTTAAGCCTGCAAGGAGATTTAATATTGAACCACCTGTCTGCCTCATCTGACTTTCTAACTGACCCATTGAAAGGTTGTTCCATAGTGAAGTGGTAAAACTGTGTGTCTCACGTCTTAAAGGTCAGGGTTCAATTTTTAACTGCCATGAGTGCAGTTTTTGCGGAGACCCCTAAAGGGTCATCGTTTGAGCTACGGTTTCATGCTTTGTGCGATTCTGTCAGCAGGTAGTTTGCCATTCTCAGATGAGAAACAAGCCAGATAGGGTGAAACCCAGTGCAATGAAGTTGATCCTTTCGCCTTCAACACTTTAATTGTTAATCCTTATATTTTCTTTGTTTCTTTTTTTCTTTTGGTAGTTTACTAGCATCATCAAAAATCCTCTTTCATTTAGTCATGTTGTTTATATTCCAAAAAGCACATGTAATCTCCAAAGAAAACATGACACAACTTTTAATCAGTCAACTATTCATGTGATTAACCATGATTTACCATAAAATATATGCATCTGACAGTTGATAAACAGTGTTGGCTTTTGGATTTTTTTGTGTGCAATAGATGTGGCAAGCTGGAACCCAGGGTGCAAGGAAGGCCTGGTCTGTGTATGGGAACATCGACATCCTCAGACCTTACTTTGATGTTGAACCAAAAGAAGTTCAGAGGAGGTGTGTGCAAGTTTTATTCAAGACAGTAACAGTGTGATGTGTGCAGTATTTTAGTTAGTGTTCTTAATCGTGTTTGTTTTCATGTAACAAATATGATGATAATGCCACACCATATAGCATATCTAACCATTGGAAGTAAGTAAGAGACCATTTTCATACTTTAAGGCACATTGGGCATATGGTGCTTGACCCATATTTTATTAGACCTGTCAGCACTGCCGGTCTCCCTGGCCAAGGGGTTAATGACATTGTTCGTAATGCCGTATATCCATGTGGGGAAAACAGCAGCGGTTCACGCCATGCTGGTAACTTATGGGGGTAGGTGAGCTGTCGTTCAGAAAGCAATGGCAAACTACTGAACGTAAAACTTGCCTAGTACATCAACAGCAGCTGAAAAATGCTGGTGTTGACTGCAACGTCCTGTAAGGGATATGCAATATTTTTTTTTTTAATTAGTCAGGACTCCTGGAGGATGAGGTCAGTATCATGGCGACCGTCTCTACTTCCCAAGTCATTTCCTGTTGCCCATTTTTGGCTGGGTCGACCTGGCAGCCCAGGTCAATTTTTTAAATTTGAATCTGACCCGAAGCAGATCGAACCCATGACCACTGGTCTAGTCACTACACCACCACTGTTGCCTATATTTACCCATGCCACCACATTATTCGTGTTTACTTATTGTCAGAGAGACCCTGCGTAGAACCATCATTAGAGAAGGTTCATTCAATGGCCAAGTAAATATCCAAGATCTACAACAGATAGCAGCGAACCGCCAGGCATGGAGAGACAGGACTTCTGCCCTATGCGCCGCCTTAGGCTCAAGAGGAAAGACTAACTAACTAACTTATTGTCAAAGCTTTAAATGGGGTATTGGAGTTTGACTAAATGAGACATGGCCATGTATATTGAGAACTTAGACTTAGACCGTCTATTCCACTTTTCACATTGGACAGAGGGGAGTATTTTGTGTGATATTCGCTGGCACAGGAATGGAGCATAATGGGGACGACCCGTTGCCATGAAGTTGGAACCTCGACTAACTAACTAATTATTGAGAACTTAGAATTCTTGATGCTGTTTTAACACATTGTCTCTTGCATTGAAGCAAATGTTGTTTAAGGGGAGGGGGGGGGGGGGGCCAAAAGAGAAGATATTAGATAGTTTAACATCATGACATAAAGGAAGATCAGTATCAGAAATAATTGGCAGTGCATAAGACAGAAGGCTGTGGACAGACATCATCATCAGCACATGGCATGGACTATGCATCAGCTACCAGATATTGTATATGGGCACCTTCAAGATGTCTCAAATCAGTTTTACATTGTCACTGTCCCAATAAATCCCACATGGCATGGACTATGCATCAGCTACCAGATATTGTATATGGGCACCTTCAAGATGATGTCTCAAATCAGTTTTACATTGTCACTGTCCCAATAAATCCCACATGGCATGGACTATGCATCAGCTACCAGATATTGTATATGGGCACCTTCAAGATGATGTCTCAAATCAGTTTTACATTGTCACTGTCCCAATAAATCCCACATGGCATGGACTATGCATCAGCTACCAGATATTATATATGGGCACCTTCAAGATGATGTCTCAAATCAGTTTTACATTGTCACTGTCCCAATAAATCCCACATAGCAAACAAAATATGAATATATGGTGACACAATTATCACAATTAGTGACGGTTCAGTATGGGTCATATTAGTATACAAGAAAATTAAATCTTTGATAATCCACCTCCAAAAGTTGTGGGTTCAATTCGGGGTTACGTCTTATAGTTCACGAATGCATTTTTCTCGGAAACTCCTGGGGGGGGGGGGGGGGGGGGGGGGGTCATCGGTGGAGCTACAGAGTTTGTGCTTTGTGCGATGCTTTTGGCAGGTCTCCCTGTGGAAAGAGATCAGCCATAAGGGATAAAACCCAGTGCAATGAAGTCGATCCTCTCAACTTTTAAGACAACATATTTTATTGTAAACAGTAAAGGTTAAAGGACCCTTGTACACGCCTTGAGGTGTGTGTGGGGTATGTGATGCTGTCCCCATGTATGTATAGACCAGTGGGCACTCACAGGAGGATATGGTCAGTATCTTGAGATGTGTGGGGTATGTGATGCTGTCCCCATGTATGTATAGACCAGTGGGCACTCTCAGGAGGATATGGTCAGTATCTTGAGGTGTGTGTGGGGTATGTGATGCTGTCCCCATGTATGTATAGACCAGTGGGCACTCACAGGAGGATATGGTCAGTATCTTGAGGTGTGTGGGGTATGTGATGCTGTCCCCATGTATGTATAGACCAGTGGGCACTCACAGGAGGATATGGTCAGTATCTTGAGGTGTGTGGGGTATGTGATGCTGTCTCCATGTATGTATAGACCAGTGGGCACTCACAGGAGGATATGGTCAGTATCTTGAGGTGTGTGGGGTATGTGATGCTGTCCCCATGTATGTATAGACCAGTGGGCACTCACAGGAGGATATGTACCACTGGGCACTCACAGGAGGATATGTACCACTGGGCACTCACAGGGTGATATGGTCAGTATCTTGAGGTGTGTGGGGTATGTGATGCTGTCCCCATGTATGTATAGACCACTGGGCACTCACAGGGTGATATGGTCAGTATCTTGCTGGCCACCTTTACTTCTCAGGACATTTCCTGGTACCTACTTTAGGCTGGCTCAACCTGGGAGCCGACATTAATTTTAGGAAATCCGCCTTGGTGGGGATTTGAACACCATCAGGCAAGCATGCAAGGTACTTTTCTACCATAGCTTTCATATTATTATAATACACTGGGTTATTTCCTCGTTTAGTCAGGTCTTAGATATGACTGAGCTACCATATAACAGTAGATGGTACTACTTGCTTTCTGTTAGTGTCAAAAATTGGGCAGCGTTCACCAAACCCAACACCCCCACATTGTGCCATCAGCTTCGGGTGGAGGAGCACAGTTGGGAGGGTGCAAGCCTTACCCTAGTGCGGGGAAATGCAACCTGAAGAGTAAATGTCATGGCAGGGCAAACCAGGCCCTAAGTCTTGGTCGACAATTTGTCTAGGAAGGAAGCTCCGACAGGCGAACAGTTAAAGCATTGCTTTGCTGATCTAGCAGCTTCTTATTCCAGATGTACTAGTGTTACCTTTTTCTCTGAAGTAAACTAGGCAGGTAAAGAGAGGGACCATGCTGCATGGGCTACACAAGGGCATGGGAGCTTCCATCCTAGGCCATTTGCCAAAAGTGGTGCACTAGCCATGGTTAAATGGTAAACTAAAGTCTGATGATTGTCTTCATTCATCTTGCAGGTTACTATACTCCCTGATCCCTCTCAGACCCACTGATGAACGCCAGCAGGTTTCAAAAGAACTCTATGGCCCAACTATGGTGGTCTTGACCCTGATTGCACTGCTTCTGTATCAGATGAAAACAGCAGAACACAAAGTGGTGAGTGTCCATCTCCTTTTCTTTTAGTCTGTGTGATATTTTAATGTTTTTAGTTTTAAAGCCTTGATAGAACCTGATGAATTAACAAAATGGGTGCTCCACTTTGGACCATCATCACCACACTATGAAATTATCTCTTAGTACTACACCTTGGACCATCATCACCACACTATGAAACTATCCCTTAGTACTCCGGTTCCTCCTTGAGATTACAGCAGGAATCCATGCATACTGCAGCAGCGGTGAGATTCCAACGTTTGTATACTAAACTCCACATGTACAATAACTATTCTGTCGTGCACCAGTGAAATTCCAATGTATGTTTACCAAAATCCACACATACAGTAACTATTCTGTCATGCACTGGGAAGATTCATATGTATGTATACCAAAATCCACGTGTACAGTAACTATTCTGTTAGTAGGTTTTATGATTTTGAAATGTGATCTGTACAGCGGGCTGTATCATTTCCAAATGCTGGAGAATGTTAACATGTGCACTGTGTAAACCAATCATGTGCAATGAAAGTGATCCTTTACCTAAACCAATCATGTGCAATGAAGGTGATCCTTTACCTAAACCAACCATGTGCAATGAAAGTGATCCTCAATATACTTCATTTGGTTGCAATGAAAGTGATCCTTCATAAAATAAAAACCCTTAGACACATATGATCTCAACTGGAACTATTGTTACATGATGACTTAAGATGATAAATTGTTAGTTGAAACTATAGTGTTATATAAGTAAAGTAAAGGACTCGTTTACACATCTTAAAGCGCATTGAATTCAAACCCATAACAACTGGGCTGGAAGCCACTATGCTACCTGGACTCCTGCATGACTTGAAACTATAATATTATATGATGACACAGATAGATAGCTTTGGAAACCTTTTTTTTTTTTCAGGAGGAAGGCACGCTGATGGGATCAGCGTTTGGCGTGTGTTTCATGTACTGGCTGGGAGTGTCCAGCATTGTATGGTTTGTTGCTTATGTTTGCAATGTTCGAGTCGCCATCTTGCAGATTCTCTCCATGATGGTAAGAAATCAATTTAGCTCTTTCTCCCTCCACGTCAAAAATACTGTGTTCGTTACATTCTGTATTGCCATAATCTGTTACAATCATTTTTTTTCTTCAAATTTGCATGTTTTTCACTTTTTTAACATTACTGAAGGTCAGATAATTAAAGTACTTTGGCCATAAACAGACTAGCTAAAGGGTGTGCTGGAGGAAAAGGTGGAGGGGAAGAAAGGAAGAGAGCAGGATATGGGGTGGAAAACATCAAAAAATAAACTGGAAGAAGTCTGCAGAATGCACCGGGACAGAGTGTTGGAGACATAATGGCCGACCTGCAATGTAGAGATGGCATTTGATTGATTGATGATTTTCTATTAGGTTGATAGCTTGGTTTGTTAAGTCATTTTCAGTGTTTTGTTGTAACCTATGCAGAAGTATTAGATACCCCTGACAACAGTTTTGAACTGAAACATTGGATAAATTGTGCTTCTCTTAGTTGTCTCTTTTTAACATATAAGGGGCGTTCATTTGAAATCCGTTCGTGCCGCACCACGCGTAATTGCATACGTTGAACATGATCATGTCATAGTCATGTGATAAGTACTGACCAATGAATAAAAGAGTAAGTGTCCTGTCGTCCCATGATGCATAGGTTCTGTTTCTGACCGTTGAGAAAATTGCCGGGTTGATCCAAAATCCGTCCAAAGAAGCTCAACGAGCAGTGATTCAGTTTCGTTCATTTGAAGGATGTCGAGCAGTGGACATTCATCAAAGAATGCAGGCAGTTAACGGTAACAAATGTGTGTCAAAGACAACAGTGACAGACTGGGCATAAATGTTTCGGAAAGGACGTCAGTTCACGACAGATCTTCGACGGCCGGGTCAAGTGCATATTCTTGCAACAGAAAAAACCATCGCCAAAATTGATGCAGCAGTACAGATGAACCATTGTCGAAGTGTACGTTCGCTAACAAAAGAATTTGATGTGTCAATTGAGACAATTCAAAAGGTCGTTCGTAAGAAGCTGCAATATCAGAAGGTGTGTTCACAGTGGGTACCACGGATTGACCGACCACCAAAAAGAGGAACACATGGGATGGTGTTTGAACCACTTGTTGCATTACAGAGTGGAGGGTGATGCATTTCTCTTCCGCATAGTGGCAGGCAATGAATCATGGTGTCACCACTTTTAGCCGAGCAGCAAAAGAGAAAGCCTGCAATGGAAGCATGCTGGATCACCAAAAGCCAAAAAATTCAAGTTACAGGTTTCCGCTGGTAAGGTTATGCTGAGCGCATTTTTTTACCATGAAGGGCTATTGTTGGCCGACTTTAAAGAATCTGGTGTCAACATCAACTCTACACACTACTTACAAACACTAGACAAGCTGCAAAAAGCCATCAAGAATAAATGACCTGGCATGCTTTCTCGCGGTGTGATTTTGTTGCACAATAATGCTCGTCCGCATGTCGCAAAGATTGTGCAGGAAGCATTAGCAAGGAAGAAGTGGGAAATTCTGCAACATTCAGCCTATAGTCCTGATTTGTCACCATGTGATTTTCATTTATTCGGACCTCTAAAAAAAACGCTCTCAAGGGGCAACGATTTCACACAGATGCAGACGTAATGAACGTCGTAAACACTTGGTTTAGTGAACAACCACAATCCTTTTTTGTGGACGGCATTCGCCGCCTACCTAAGCAATGGGATGCTTGCCTGAATGCCTATGACCACTTCTTCTGACCAACCCATGGTGCATAATTCATTCAAAATGAATGCTTTGTTTAATTCTACCACACCTGTTAATGTTTCTTTCATGCTTTTGTAATAAAGCCATTGGAACGGGTTTCAAATGAATGCCCCTAATATATGGTTTTTCTTTCTGTTTTTTTTTTCTTCTGATCCATGTGTATACATGCCTGAATAAAATTATATGATTCTCATTAAAAGTCATATTTTATTTAGTTAAAGTGATTTAATTAACTTAATTTATTTAACATTTACTTGTCATTTCATAATGCCAGAATAGGCCAGATATATGCATAGACCAAGAGAGCAGATGAGGTCAAATAACCAGGAAGTTGTTAATTGTTTTAGAATGGAGGTAGCATGGCTGATTGAATAAGAGCACTCGCTCTTAAACTTCTGATATGCTGATGCTGAGGTCGTGGGTTCAACTATTACACCGGTCAGCTGGACTAAAATGTTGACTCCTCGTCCTTGACTTGGGGACATAAATTACAAGTACTTCAGAAATCAGAGTGGGTTCATTCGCCTGATGAAGAGGTAATAGGGAAAGCTAATTCACACACAAAAATTAAATGCACTAGTAGTAGTAGCACATGTGTGGACTACGTTTTAGTTCAAAGCGTGTGAACACACACGTACATCAACGCGCGCGCGCACACACACACACACACACACACAGTCAAGAGAGAGAGAGATTGTTTTGGAACATATAGTTCACTAAGTTCAGTTATGATATTCTATATTTCAGGGCTATGGTTTGTTTGGCCATTGTGTTGTGCTTTTCCTGGGTACAGTCATTCACACATCTCATGACCATATGTTCTTCTATTTCCTAGTGGGCTACTGTTGGAGGCCTCTCAACCCTTAGAATGGTTTGTAACATTTATTTTAAATTGTATACTTTTGTAACTGATAAGAGAAGTAGCAGCTGCAGCAGGATATAACAACACACAGTGGAAATAGTCAGGTATGTGAGACTTCTGTGAACAAGTGAGAGATAATAAACACAGACTCAGTGTACATACTTTACAACAAACGCAAATCCGGCAAACAGAAATCACAGTGTAGAAATAACGATGATAAAAATAAGTTTACGCCACACTGCAATGAATTGTGTTGTTACTGATGAAGATCACTAAGATAGAAACATTAATTTATTATGTTTGTGATGTAATTTATTTTATCTTATTTTTACGTTATTATCATTGTTATTTTTACACTGTGATTTCAGTTTGCTGGATTTATGTTCATTGTAACATTGTGTTATCATTTTTTTTTAATAGACTCATTCATAGTTTAAATGTTCTTTCAAAGACTTTTACAGACTCAGTATGAAACTAAATGAATAAGAATATAAATGAAATGGGCTCAACTGCGGTAAAGTTGTGGAAATTTTAACAATTTAACAACATGAAGTGTACGGTAGCTTTACAAACCACAATTGAAAAAAAATACAGAGGATGTGGTGGTGACAACCCTTCATCAGCAAACAGAAAGAAAAAAATTCAACAACACTGAAGGAATGGAAATGAGACTGCAGTGACTACATTAAGGCTAATGTGGAATCATATGAAATAAAAACAGACAGAATAAAATAAAATATGCGGTACTTAAGAGTCTCCAAGAGTGTCATATCTGTGGGTACAGTCATTCATAAATCTCATAACTGCATTTTCTTGTACTTCCTGTGAGGTACTGTTGGAGGTCTCTGAACTCTTAGAATGGTTTGTAACATTTGTGATGAGTCATACACTTTCATAGACTTTTACTGGTCATAAGTTACCTCAGTAACTGCATGTTCGGGGCGATGGCAGATGGCTATGTCCCAGACTTGACCGGTGTTTGCCTTAGGCAGAAATGCGTGGCAGCTGGGCTTCTGGTTGACTGCAACTGCCATCGACGATGAACTGTATTTCGTGGACTTTGTGGGTGAACATCTAAGAAACATCCAGATGGGAAAATGACTGCCGATTCCATCAGAAATGAACTGGGTGTTTTGTGGGGGACTATTGTGTTGACATTCTGGTGGCAGCATTATGCAGAGTGTATCTGTGCGGGCTGTTGTTTGTCGAGACTCCTATCTTTTCCACTTTTCACATTGGGTAGTGGGGAGCATTTTGTGTGATATTCACTGGCACAGGAACGGAGCATAATGGGGACGACCCGCTGCTGTGAAGTTGGAACTGCGACTAACTAACTAATTAACTACCTCAGTAATTAATAATACCTCTGTCAGGGTCTTAACTTTGGCTCGCTAACCTAACACATGTGAGACAGTACAACGTGATTTGACGTAAGACTCAACGACACACCGTTCAATGGATTTATTCACGGATCAAATACATTACGATGATCACAACAATATATACTTAACACTTCAATACACTTACATCCACAATACAGCTCACAAGTCTAACATTCAAGATGTTCAGACAC
Source organism: Cepaea nemoralis (assembly GCA_014155875.1). Classification (NCBI taxonomy): domain Eukaryota; kingdom Metazoa; phylum Mollusca; class Gastropoda; order Stylommatophora; family Helicidae; genus Cepaea; species Cepaea nemoralis. The sequence continues at coordinate 555,989 of JACEFZ010024692.1, read as the reverse complement.
TCGACTTTCAGCACAGAAACCACACAACGCCTTTCTCTCTATCTTGCGTCCGCCCAAGTCTGTGTCCCAGAGCTGTCTCCCGCTAGTTCGCCACTTGCCTCCCACCTCAGGTGGCTTCACGAGGCATGTGTGCGTTTAGCGTCGTCCTGGCCTGACCGCTGGTCGTTCGTCAGCCAGCAATCTTGCAGGCCGGTAACTACCACTCGCCTGGCGGCGTAACGAAGTTGCTGCCTCCCTGCTGGGAGCTAAGTCGCCTGGCGGGCGTAACGATGTCTCTGCATCACTGTACCCTTTCTGGACTCTGACACGCTCCCCCGGCAAATTCATGAAAGATGTCATCTTTCATGTATAATATATGTACATACTGGGTTAATATTCTAACCTTGTCAGAGTCTACCCTTCTGTTGTTATATACATTAGTATCAAAATACACATAAATACACATATGCCATAGAAATATATAAGAAATGGAAGTTGCATTCAACGACATGTGGTGTTCAACCTTTAACACATGTCAGGTTTCATCCTCTCGATGGCTGATTACCTCAATTGCATAAATGACCCAATCAGATCGGTAGTACCAGCTTCACGCATCTACCTCGCAGCATTGAGAAAAAAGACGTAATAATATGGTTCTTGAAACAAAAACCATCTAGCTAGACCGAAATGCGGCTGTATATAAGTCGCATAAAACGCTCAAACTCTGACCTTATTTGGCCAGTAGCTCTTGTGTTGGTCTGCAATGTCGGCAACCCTTTGCCATGCCCAGTAGATGGCTACCTGTTGTGTCAATAATCTGGCAGCACTTGGCTATTTATACACAACACATTAGAATATACATTTCAAATTATGGCCCTTTGTGAATTGATGTAATAACAAATAAATGAAAGGGAAATAATTTTCACATTAATGAAATACAATAATTTACAATAATTATCCTATTTCTTAGCGTCATTGCTTGACGTTTCTTCATATTAACGAGAAAAAGTCGGTAATATGAATACATGAATCAAGATATGATTCTAAGATTACACTACTTAAATATATAAACACACAATTTGTGTATTTAACTTTGTTGATTCCTAAAGATTTTAGAATCGTCATAGCTTTTTAAATTTTTATTTGTCGTCTGCTAATTTTGCTCTAAATTTCTAACTAATCCGGAAGTACACACGAACACTAAAATCAGCTGATGTTTAAGCTTGCAGAACACACTTGTTCCGGTCTGATCTAGTTACGGAAAGTACCATGTTCTCACAGTTCATGTGTCGGATGTTTCACTACAAAACCTTCTGGATTACGATTGACTGTTCATGTGTTGGATGTTTCACTACCGAACATTATGGATTTCGGTTCACTGCCATGGTGTAGCTGTCAATGTTTAGTTTACACGTTCACACACGTCTTTAAAATATCCCTGGAATGTTCCACACGCAGATGTCACTGTTAAATTGGATAGTTCGCTTACGGTAAGTTTTTGAGCGAATGTGACACTGTTCTTGTTCTTGGTATATACAATTAATAAAGTTCGCTTTCTACCACATACTACACAATTATACACGACAATCACTACATGAATTAGTAAAATAAGAACACTATATATAATGGGAGTAACCCCTATCACAATATTGTAGACATTTGCACAGCTTTTTGTGAATAGAACAAATATATTCACTGATAAATGGCTGTGTCGGTCTGAGTGTATTTGTACACACTGCACTCAGACATTGGTGCTTACTGGGTCGGTTGGACAACGGGACAAAAGATTGGCAATTGAATTGGATCTGCCTGGGATATGTCGAACCTCAAAGCTATAATCTTGAAGTTTCAAAGACCAGCGTGCTACCATATGGTTTGACTGTACACCAGAATTTATAAAACGCAACGGGCTGCTGTCAGATTCCACGATGAAATGCCGTCCTAGAAGAAATCTGGACAATTTGGTTATACCCACCACTAAAGCTAGGGCTTCCAATTGAGGGATAGACCATGCCCGTTCTCTGGGCTTTAGTTTCCTGGATACGAAATACACTGGATGGAGGATGTTATTGTACTCTTGCAACAAGACTGCTCCAATCGCCACGGAGCTAGCATCTGTACGCAATCTGAAAGGTAAATGGAGGTTGGGCAATTTCAGGATGAGATTATTTGAACTGTTATCAGAAAAACATGCTATTACTTTATGGAATGCAATTTTTAGGCATTCATTGTGTACAATTTTATCTGGTTTATCTTTTGTTAGTAAATTAGTAAACACTTCGGTCAGTTCGGAAAAATCAGGAATGAACTGCCGGTAATAGTTTATCAGTCCCAACAAACTTCTGACTTGTTTTTTTGTAGTCGGAAGTGAGAGTTTTAGTATCTTGGACACAATGTTATCGTCTGTCATGACAAAGCCGTTGGATATTTTGTACCCCAAGAAAGATATTTCCTGGTAGGCTATGTCTACCTTCGCAGGCTTTACAGTCAGTCCGTGCTGTCTAATACGTTCAAATGTCTGTTCTAACGTCTTAATGTGCTCTGTCATCGTCTCTGTGTGAACACAGATGTCGTCTATATAGCAAATTATGTTAGGAATGTCTACAAGAAGAAGTCGTGTCATACGTACGAAGGTGGCTGGGGCATTGACTAACCCAAATGGAAGTTTGCACCATTCGTACAGTCCCCACGGTGTGGCAAATGCTGTCAGATGTCTGCTCTGTTCGTCTACTTCTATCTGATAATATCCTTTAGTCATATCTATCTTCGTGAAGAACTTAGCGTCTGTCAGTTCTGTCAGAAGATCGTCAGCGTTTGCCATTGGCTCCAAATCTAGAACAGTTATTTTATTTAGCTTTCGATAGTCGATACACAGTCTTATTGTGTTGTCCTTTTTGCGTATTATCACCATTGGAGATGAGAAGTCTGATTGGGATCGTCTTATGATGTTGTTTTTCTCTAAGTTGATGATCTCCTGATGTAAATGTTCTTTGTAATGTAATGGGATGGTGTATGGTCTGCATCTTATGGGTGTGTTTGATGTGAGTGTAATATGATTCTGTACTAATTCTGTTTGTCCTGGGTTGTTGGAAAAGATGGTGTTGTACTGTTGTATAAGCTGTTTGCAACTGTTTGTCTCTGCTTGAGTCAACTTTGGGTTGATTTTGATCTCCTTCAAGCAGTTTGTCGTGTCTAATGCAGGTGTTGGAATCTCGTCACTAACATCGTCATCTTCGTGATCTATTACACTGTACAAGCTGTCGTATCGTCTTGTTTGTTGTCCCTGTTGTGGTATGGTCTTAGCATATTTATGTGAAATATTTTGTGTTTGTCTTTTATTTGGATTTCGTAGTCTACTGGTGAAGTCTGTCTCGTCACTTTAAAAGGTCCCTGCCAAGAATCAGTCAGTAAGTGTCTGTCACTAGGTAGTAGAAGAAGAACGTCCTGTCCAGGTGTCAGCGTTATTGTCCTGTTACCTTTGTCAGCATACTGTCTATAAGTAGCACCAGATAATTTTAGTGCATTCTTTGCAATAACACAAGATTTGATGATTCTTTCACGCAATGATGTAACATTTACGTATGATGATATGGGTTTAAGTACTGGAGTAGAGTCAGTTAACATTTGGTGATAAATGGTCAATGGGCCACGTGGTTTGGCACCATAGATAAGTTCAAAAGGAGAGAAACCGGTACTAGAATGTGGTACCTCGCGATAAGCAAAAAGAATAGCTGGTAGATATATATCCCAGTTATTGGGGTGCTCTTGCGTTACTTTTGTAAACATGTGCTTTAGATCCCCGTTAATTTTTCTATTACTCCACTACTGTGAGGATGGTACGGGGAATTGAAACATTGCTTCACTCCCAACATTTTGGTGAAAGCTTGGGTAGATGCGGCAATAAACTGAGTGCCCCTATCAGATTGGATAGTATCTGGAAAACCTATCCGAGAAAAAATATGGAAGAACACTTCCATTATATCATTGGCAGTAATGTTCTTTAGCGGAATAGCTTCTGGCCAGCGACTACATTGATCAATGACAGTTAGAATATATTTATTCCCTCTAGTTGTTGTATGATTAAGAGGGCCCACTATGTCGACAGATAGTTTTTCAAAAGGTCGACTGGCTAAGTCAGTAACTTGCAACTTTGCCTGTGGGTGTTTACCTTTTTTTACCAGTTTCTGGCAGGTGTCACAACTTCTGCAATATTCTTTAATGTCATTGCAAAATTTGGGCCAATGAAACTGTGTCAATAACCTTGATCTGGTCTTAACGTATGCCATATGCCCTGCAAGAGGTATATCGTGGGCAAGATGTAAGGCTTGCTTGCGATAATTTGTTGGCAAAACAGTTTGCTCTGTTGTATTGTCACCTCTGGTGTAATACCTGGTGAGTATATCATTTTTCACAGCAAAATGCCATTTTGCATTCTTGGTTACCTTTGGCTTTTGGCCGATCAGGTTAAAGTATTTTGACAATGAAGGATCAGCTTTTTGAGCTGTTACAAACGTTTCCTTCATAGTGTTAGTAGGTAGTGATACTGGGCTAAGCATTTGTATAGCCTCAGTTTGATTAATTTCATCTTGCACTCTAGCAGTAGATCTAGTTACTGCGTTCACACATTCAATGATATCAGATGGTGATGGAACAATGTTATCAATGATGTCATGAGATGTTAGTGCTACATTAGCTACCATACAATCAATAGGTGGTGTGACATTCTCAATGATGACATTTGATGGTGATGTTATGGTATCATCAATACACAACGATGTTATGTCATGAGGTTTATCATTCACCTCTGGTAAATTTCCAATAATTACATCACACACTGGGTTTGTTAATGCAGCGCACTTTACTTTCCCAGTGAGGAAAGGTGTTTCAATATATGCCCATGCTAATGGGTATTTCTCAATATTGCCTGAGAATGTTCTGCATGTTACGTGCCTGCCTGTATAGTCTGTAGGCATTATGAACGTTCTCTTCAGACCAATGAGTGAACTGCCCGTATCACGAAGGACGGTAGCTGACTTGCCATTCACATATCCGTGATGGACGATTATCTTGCCTTTTGAATCTACTACCAAATTAGCTTCTTCATTGGCAATAGGGATGGCGTGACCGCATGTTAAAATACCATCTTCATAGAAGGTGTTACAAACAGAGCATTTATTTGCGCTAAACATGTCAAAAGCCTGTGCTGAGTTCACAGGATGTTTCTCTGGTTGTTCTTCATCTGACGACGAACTATCAAACAAGGCGGCATTTGCTTTGTTGGTCATTTGCCTGCCTTTACAATCTTTCCGATGGTGTCCGTACGCCTTACAGAGGAAACATTTACGCAAACTTCTGAAGGATTTACGCTCCTTATCTTGTCTGTTTACCATGTTTAGTAGGTAAGTATGGTATCCTGGGTGCTTATCGCACATTTCATTCTGATGATGTGAAAATTTACAATAAGTGCAGTGATTAAATTTCTCAGAGGTAGGCCTATGAGGTTTCTGCCTACTGTAGGGTTTGTCATAGTTAGCCGCTGCTACAAAATTAATGTCAGTAGCTTCAGTGGCAAAACAATGTTTGTTGGCTGTGTAATACGCCGAACCACGTCTCTCAATCTCATCTACACTAGTGCATTCATTCTCTTGCAAAAATTTAGAAAATGCTGATGGAATGGATGAAATGATTTTATCTCTAATGATCAGATCTTCTAGTCTCTGATAATTTTTGTCAATTTTAGCTGCTGAAGTCCATTTGGTAAATATATCTCGGACTAAGCAGAGGTAATCAGAGAACGTTTGAGTCGGTTTTGGGCTCAATTTACTTAATTGTTCTCTGTAACCTGCCTCATCTAACATAAAATGTGCCATAATCTTAGATTTCAGATAATGGTAATCTTTTCTGAGGTCTTTGGGGATGGTTTCAATGACTTTAAGAGGTTCCCCTGATAAGCTCCTCATATAAACAATATTCCATTCAGACAGTGGAACTTGGTAATGTTCCATTAAAGTTTCAAAATTTTGGGTAAAGGCTGCGATGCAGTCACCCGAGGTATAATTACGTACAATACCTTGATATTTCTTGTACTGGTTTTCTTTCTCCAGTCTCTCAGATTTCTTAGACTCTTTGTTAATGGCAGTCTCAGTGTCAAGTTGTTTCATTTTCAACTGTAACTCCAGTTCTTCTCTCTTACTCTGAGCTGCTATTTCTGCCTTCTTCAATTCACTATCTATCTCAGCTTGCTTTGTCTTTGCAGCCAGTTCTAATTCGGCTTGCTTTGTCTTTGCAGCTCTTTCTGCTGCTCTTTCATCGCATTCATGGTATTCAGAGTATTTCATCATTTTGGGCTGCACGAGAGACACCAGCTGTGTAGCAATGAGATACCTCCTTGACTTCCCGACAATGGAACACAGGATCAAGATCTGGAGAGCTCGTGCATACTTAAAAATAAGTGCAGATGAGCAGCACCCTCTGCATGACGCTGTATTCAGAGAAAAGGGTGACAGGCTAAAGAGGGGCAAATCATGGATGGGTCGGGCGGAAGATGTCGTCGGACAGGTCTGCAGTCTTACCAGTATCAACCCCGGCAAGGAATGGGTGCCGGTGCCTCCAGCTTTTAAGTGTACCTTCTCCTGCATTATCACACTCGACAGACGGTGCAGAGAGCAGAACCCTGCCGCTGTCAATGCAGAGGTTAACGCGCTCATCTATGATCACTCAGATAGCCCCGAAGTGCTCATCTATACAGATGGATCTGTTGTAAAGCAGCAGAGAAGTGCGTGGGCATTTACAGCCCGTTCAGCGGGCCGAACCGTTCAAGAATCCAGTGGTGCCCACTCTATGACCACGAGCAGCATGACGATGGAGGTGATGGCAGTTACACAGGCTTTCATATGGCTGGAATCACAGCATTATACCAACGTGTGTGTACTAAGTGATTCAATGAGCATGATTCAGAAGGTCGAAGCTGGATCTGTACGTAGACAGTGGACTGAGTCGCTGCGGAAGTCTGTTGTCCGCAAAGTCACCTTCATCTTCGTCCCGGGACATGCGGGAGTCGAGGGAAATGAACGAGCTGATAAATTGGCTGGCTCTGCACCCCCTGTAGATGGCCAGCCCATGGATCGTGCCGATGTCATTAACGCCCTTAAAGATATGGCGAGAACAGAGGATTTTGACGCCAGTGATTCCACATCGCTCTCCAGGATGAAAGACCTGGGAGTAAGAATCGGCACAGCCAGACGCGAGAAGTACATCGGGAAAACAAAGCGCCTCGTCAACCAACACAGAACTGGCACTATTAGCCACCGGACGCTGATGCATATGCTGGGGGGAGGATCTGAGCACCTATGGACATGTCCGGAGTGCAACGAAGATACCCCAACTGATAACTGATAACTGATAACCGGAACCGGAAGAGTATTTCTTCTCACTCCATTTTGTTAATTCATCACCTGTCAACTGTAATTTTATCCCCATATCGATGAAATCATTTAATGAAGACATGATGGAAAATGTCAATGAAATACCAGCCACACACAATATGTTATAAGTGGTTAGTAATGAACAATTTACAATTGAATTCTATTGACAATACGTGCCTAAAATTGCATCCTTAAAGTAAATGAAAAGAAAAATATACTCAAGTGCCCTGGTTGCGGTGAAGAATGGTTGGAAATCGGGCTAGGAACTGTAGGGTCGCTACTTCGAAACACAAATGACCTCTACGGCAAGGTTTCGGATGGTACGGAAAACCTGCTTTGTTTTTGGAGGAAAATAAATTAGTGTCTATTTGTTGGTGTGTGCCTGCTTGTCACTAAGTGTTGATTAGGTTTGTATGGCGTTGAGTGTGATTGTAGGTCGTAAGTTTGTCTGTCAACAATTTTTTTTTCAAAACAAGTTACTTTCTTTCCAAAACTTTTTGCGTTCCAAAAACTCAATGCACAAAGACAATCTACATGTATCTCAACACTCTACAACATTGATGACACATCACTTACATCAAGATGACATTCAGTAAGGACATAGACATCAAGTTTACAAGATGGCGACAAGGTCAAAATGGCGACAAGATCACAATGTCGACAAGGTCAAAACGGTGACAAGTTTCACAAATCACAAATGTTTTACACGATTACAAGATCAAACAATATGTATGCACTGTACGTTTACAAATAGTCTTACACATGTTTAAATAATGTAGTAATAAATCAAAATGAGCCTTCCACGATCACATATACATGTACTATAAAGTTTGACAAAAATTCTAAGTTCACAAACTCTAGTTTTAAATCGTTAATCACATAAACACGTTCATTTCAAAGCCGGACGAATGCCACCACGTTCACACATGTCAGGGTCTTAACTTTGGCTCGCTAACCTAACACATGTGAGACAGTACAACGTGATTTGACGTAAGACTCAACAACACACCGTTCAATGGATTTATTCACGGATCAAATACATTACGATGATCACAACAATATATACTTAACACTTCAATACACTTACATCCACAATACAGCTCACAAGTCTAACATTCAAGATGTTCAGACACTCGACTTTCAGCACAGAAACCACACAACGCCTTTCTCTCTATCTTGCGTCCGTCCAAGTCCGTGTCCCTGAGCTGTCTCCCGCTAGTTCGCCACTTGCCTCCCACATCAGGTGGCTTCACGAGGCATGCGTGCGTTTAGCGTCGTCCTGGCCTGACCGCTGGTCATTCGTCAGCCAGCAATCTTGCAGGCCGGTAACTACCACTCGCCTGGCGGCGTAACGAAGTTGCTGCCTCCCTGCTGGGAGCTAAGTCGCCTGGCGGGCGTAACGATGTCTCTGCATCACTGTACCCTTTCTGGACTCTGACACCTCAGTATTAAACTTAATAAATAAAACGCGCTGGCTGTGGGGCTGCAGTGTCATATTGGTTAGGGTGCTTGCTTTCCAAGACAATCAGTAGTTGGTGGGTTCAATACTTCATGCCTGAATGTATAACATAAACAACAACCCTAAGTTCAGACAAAGAAAATACAGAAAGGTGGAATGAGATAGCAGTGTTGAAAAATGAAATAATGCACATGAAAAATATTCAGAATTTATATATGTATATCACAATGCTCAATATTGTTGGGTTTAGAGCACTTAAACTATGAATGAGTCTATTTTATCAAAATAAGATGCATAGTATTGTCACTGGAGTAAAATTTTAAGGCAGTAACAGAAGTGCCTGATTCACTTAAGTGGTTTGGGAAGCCTCCTTAGGGATGTCCATAAGATGTTGATGGAAATGATCCTCTAACTTCCTACTGGTTTCACCAAAATATGCCATGTTACATATTTTGCAAGTGATGGTATAAACTAGATTATGGGATTCACATGTAGATGCTTCCGTAATTGAAACACGAAGCTAACTGAAGGGGCCTTAATAACAAACAGAATGTTTTTTACCAAGTGCAGGAGCATTTGGTAGGCCCTATAGGAAAGGCTCGCCTGTGTGTTACGGGAGGTCTGTAAGGGAAGCAAAAAATAGGAACACTGTAACCGACCATGCATGTCATAAGAGATGACTAAGGAGGGATGGTGTAAGACTGGCTGCTTCATCGCATAGAAAAACTGTATCTGTTAAATTTAAATATTGAGCACAACCCACTACTGGCAACGCTGATCGTATTCTGGTATGAACCTAACGCCTATCCACGTCAATATGGACGTGGATAGGCCTTAGGTTCATACCAGAATACGATCAGCGTTGCCAGTAGTGGGTTGTGCTCAATATTTAAATTTCAAATCCCGAAATAACCAATAAATCTATCTGTTAAATCCAAGTAATCATGAATAAGTCTACAAAGGGCTTGCAGTGAGTTGCTTGGGGCCTGTACTCTACTGGGAGATAAAAGACAGAAGAAGGAAGGAAGGGTTATATGATTTGAGAGTCTCCTTCTCACGAGTGTGTCCTTCTGGTTTTGGTCTTGCCTGAAAACCACAGTAAGGCTGTCATTGGGGTTCTCTGGATGGTCAAGACCACAGGTTCTCAACCTGTGGGGATTTTAGGGGGGGGTTAAGATTATTTTGAGATCCCATTAATACAAGAACCGATTACTTGATATTGTTGTTCCCTCCATACTTTGCAGTTCTGTACTTCTCGCCCTTCTGAAATTCATTTTATAGCGTAAGTAGCCCCGCAAATCATGTTTTATGTAGACGTCTAAACTTGTTTTAGTATGTGTTATTAAATTTAGCTTCCATTTTTGCATATACTGTGTGGGGGGGGGGGGGGGGGGGGGGGGGGGGGGAATTTGTAGGGAGGAAATACGAAACGGGGGGAATGACATTCTGAACATATGGTGAAAGGGTGCATGGGCCAAAAAAAGGTTGAGAACCACTATTCTACAGTTTGCTGGCTTAACTTTGTGCAGTTACTGATGACTAGACCTGAACCAAGCTACGTAGACAGCTACTGAAAGTCTAGAATTCTCTCAATATGACCTCTACACATAAGTGTGGAAGAGGAGCAATCATGCACAATTATAAACTGCTTCAAGAAAATATTGTTGATATGAAAATTATATGTTTCTACTTGCTTTATGAGCCGGCCTCTCTGGCCGAGGGGTTACAACACTTTCTCCGTAATCCCGTTTATCACGCAGAGTCTCGTAGCAGAGCGAGAGCTGGGAGCGGTTCGACCCCCGCTGGTGACTTGCGGGATAACTGAGCCAGCCGCTCAGAAAGCAATGGCAAACTACTGAGCGTAATCTTGCCAAGAAATCAACATACAGCTGAAAGATGCTGATGTTGACAGCGATGTCCTGTAAAGGATATGCAAAAACATTTTTACTTGCTTTATGATGTGTTGTACGGGGTTGTATCAAATTCTAGAAATCACTTGTGTCATTTATATTCCTGTAAGGATAAGAGAGCTGGACGATATAGAATGTAAGATTCAGGGCTTCGGATACAAGTGCTACAGAAGAACTCTGTAGATCTGATATAAAGATCACAAATTCAATGTTCATAGTAAAGAGACAAAAGCCGTGTACACAGGTCAAGAAGAACCACTTCCATCAATAGCAGACAGCTTGCATGGTTTCAGGATGTTACCTGTCATGTATCCCTTTGAAAAGCACATTTCAGTGAATAGACTTGTTCAGATCAAAACTGTACATGGATGTCTTCACTTTCCGATAATGCAGGAGGAAGTTGTTGAGAGAATGAGCTGCCCTACACCCCTGTATGCCTTGTTTTTATATGTGTCTTACCTGCTGAGGGATTTGTTATGTGCACATAGGTCCTCCTAGTATTTTTCCCATATCTGAAAAAACCAAATACCTAATCTACTACCATAAGATCACAGATAGTTTATCATCTAGGCCACTGCCCAGGCTCAATTTTGTATAGAATTATTGGAAACAGGCCACCTTGTGTTGATTTTTAACCTTGGTATGAGTGTTGGTTGTTCAGAAAGCAATGACAAACTACTAAACGTAAACCTGCCTGGTAAATTAAGAACAGTGCTTGGGTTGATTGTGACCAGTTAGTTGCTCCTGGTACCTGGCCACTGGAGGCTACATATTTTGTAGCTTTGCCAAGAAGGTTTATTCTCTGCAATTTACTTTTGTCAATCGTGGTGAGAAAAATAGTTTTCAAGAGTTATATTGAGCCAATCCTGATGTGTAGGAGTGAATCATGGACAGCTAGCAGACAATGAGGAATTATATGGTAACTATGGAGATGTGGTTTTATAGAAGAATGATGAGACAACTGTATACAGATAGAGGACTGGACATATTTAGAAAGAAGTTAACTCACGAGGAGAACTGGTTTCTGGCATCAGAAGAAGACTGTCCACATTCTTTGGGCATGTCGTCACAACGTGAAAGTTTGAGGGGAGGAGAAGCAAGAGGAGATCAAAACAGAAGATGCTAAACAGTCTAACATCATGGCATGGAGGAACGTCGGTTTGAGAAATGATTGACAGCACAAGAGAAAGAAGGTTGTGGACAGACTACCAACAACACACGGCATGGACTCTAAGAAGGAGAAGAGGGCTTATTATGGTTCTACATATTTTCAGATATTTTCAATCCCCAGCAGAAGCAGAATTATTTTTTCAAACAGTACATCTTAAAGTTTACATATACTAAATCATTAAAGAGTGAAGACAGGGTGACAGTTATCCTTCCGCACCACTTTTAGTGTGATAGTGTTGATGTGTATTTAAAATGTTTTTCTTCTGACCCCAGGCTTGCATTATAATATCTCGGACTCGAGGGAAAACAGAGCGCCTGATTGTAATTGGTACAATCGCCACGTTTCATCTTCTCTTTCTCCTGTATTTACACTTTGCATATCACACTATTGTGGAAGGTAGGTGTATTTCATCATGTTTTATTAAATGTGTTGTTAAAACTGCAGTTGACGGCTGCTTAACATTGACCTCCTGACCCCACGACCTTATTATGTTGCATAAGTAAAACTAGGAATTAGGAATCAGTAAATGTACGTTTGGATAGGATCAGATAACACGAGTTTGAAAAGATCATGAGGAAATACAAACTTGAGGTAATGTATGAATGCAGGCACCAAACCCATGTCATCCTTGTGGCATTATGTGTGTAGTTCCATATCAACTACAGTGATGTGCTCACTTTACAAATATTTTCTTTTTCAGGAAAAGTAGTTTGTGAATGTTTTATTTCGTTATTGGCAAGTAAAAGTTAATGAACAACCTTAGATATGTTGATACCACAGTGTTGCTAGCAGAAAGTGAGCAGGAGTTACAAGACCTAAAGGAGTAAGTAAATAAGTGCAGTGCAGAACAAGGCTCTGTGTTGTCGGGATCAGTAGTCTGTCACTGTGAAGTGGAGAAAGGAATCATGAATTGTGGCCTGGCGGCAAGAGTCGTGAAGTGTGTAGTAAAGACAAGAGTAAAGAATTGTGTGTGGCTGGAGGCAAGAGTCATGAAGTGTATGATAAAGACAAGAGTCAGGAATTGTGTAGCAGAGTATGAGAGAGTACGATGAATTAAGATTATAACTAATCTAAGACACAGTATTACTACCTAATAGTCACACGAGCTCACAAAATTTTTCCAGCCATCTTCATTCAGTCAATTGTTTTCTCAAACAGAAATTTCAGATGCATTACGAGACAACATAGTGCCACTGCCTGTAGCTGAGAATGACAATCAGCAGATAAACAATGCGGTTGCAGAAAACAACATGGTCTCACAGAGTCAGGAAGGTGAGTTAAATATTAGCTGCATATCCTTTACATGACGTAGCAGTCAACCCCAGCATTTCTTGGTTTGTGATTTCTTGGCAAGTTTACTTTCAGTAATTTGTCATTGCTTTCTGAACATTCAGCACTCATACCATTGTATGACAATCAATGCAAGGAGGTCTGTTGCCAGACCGTCCACATTTGTGTTTCGAATGCAGTAAGTGGAATTACGAATTGTGTTCAAAACCCCTTCGCACGGATCCAGCAAAATGTGTACAAAATAAATTCTTCTGAATTCTGTTGCATTTGGTGGTTGCTTGGTCAGTTTGTATAGACTAAGGCTGCTGAGTTTTCCAGTAGATACTCATTATCCATTATCTCTATGAAGATTTTGGTAATAAACCATTATTTGTTTCTCTTATAAAACATGGGCAATGCAGTCCAGGGTAGAATTGAAGTCTTCATAAACTTTTTTATAATCACAATAAACATTTATAATTATATTTTTTTTTTAATTTGGTTTCTTTTTTTTAAAACTTAAAACTTTTTTGTTTATTGTTTCCATCCTTGCTGTATGTTTTACAAGGGGGTATTCTTCATGTAGCATGCTTGCCTAATGGCCCAGTCATAATCTGTTTGAATCCCCATCGAGGAGGGGATTGTTCTTTTACATTGACTTGGACTGCCATAGCAACCCAACCTAAAATTGGTACCAGAAAACGTTCTGGGAAGTAAAGATAGCTGATGTGATATTAACAACATCACCTGTCAAGTGTCATATGGTCTACAACAATAAAGGGATAGCACCGTGTACCAACTAATCCTCAAGGCATGGGAAATAGTCCTTGACTTATTCTTGTGCCAGAGCTTATGTACATTTCATGAATGAAGTTGAGGTGAAGTGGTCACGTTACAACTAACAGTAAAGTGCAGCATAACCGACTTCTTTTCACACCATGAGGAGTATTGGATATTTGGTGCTAGTCCCAGAATTTTTCTAAACCAATTGGCTCTCTACAGGTGTTAGGGTCTTTATCAGGCCTGCCACCTTTCATTTCAAAGGTAATTTCCTGGTATCCATTTAAGGCTGAGTTGATCTATGAACCCAAGTTTAAAAAAAATGCCATCTCAAGTGGATTCAGACACAGGACCACTGAGTGGGCAGGCTAGCTGGGTTACAGTTACATCTGCTTCTTTATTAGGCAGCTTTTCTTGTTTGTGAGAATTTGTTTTTCTCTGAGATATTTGTGAGAGAGTGGCTGTTGCTGTGATAAAGATTGTACACTATGTTAGTACGACAGAGAAACATGTTTGTTTTCTGATAGATTTGTTTGCCTTGAGATTGTTGAGAACTGAATGTTAAATGTCCTTTGCCCTGGCTGGTGCCACACAGTGCAGACTACATTTTGTATTATATCTTCAAATAGTTCTTCTTTTTTTTCGCGCTCACTCGCTTTGAACTCAAGTGTATTCCATACATGTGCTACTATTTCTAGTGCATTTGAATAATTTTTGAATTAGCTTTACCTATTACCAGTGTCCCTCAATATTAGATGAACCCACTATGACTTCTGAGGTACTTGTAATTTACGTTCCCACGTCAATAGCGAGAAGTCAACATTTTAGTCCAATCTGACCAGTGTAGGGGTTGAAATCCGCTACCTCGGCATCAGCACACTGGAAGTTTAAGAGCAAGCTCTCTTATAATTCGTCCATGATGACCTCAGACAGATTTGTGAAAACTCTTGACCTGATCCAGTTTGAGATGTTGTGTCTACGAGTGTGTGAGACTGTTACTTCATCCAGTCTGCCTGCCATCCTGCTTCTCCCAAATGTCGGGCCATGATACATGAATCTCTCAGTTATAAAATCTTCATACCATACATTGGCAATGTTAAATAATGATAAAACAATAGTTTTATTTGTTTAAATGCTCTAATTCTATGTATGATCTGAATTTGACAGTTGACTATTTTTAAAGCAAGATCACATCATCAGTTTTTTATTGCACACAAAAACATGACAGATTAAAATTTCACCTACATCCTAAGTATGATTTTTGTGACAATAGTGCTGCCTGACTTACAGTAATGAATGTAAACAGAAATGGCATAAACAAACTTCCTTATACCAACAACTGTACAGGGATGCCATGAACCTGAAACTAGTTATGCTTTCATTTGAAGTCATTAACATTCAAGTCTGAGTTCAAGAAGGAGAAAAGAAGCAGGCTGAGAAGAAGAAACAGAAGTATTAAAAGAAGAACCAGAACATCAGTATTTGCTGTAATTTGGACAGAAAGTAGTGTTGGGAGGGTTACATATTACTGGCAGGTAGCACATCAGGACGTGGCATAACTGACTTGCTTTATTATGTGGTAAGAGAAGACAAGGCAGCAGGGAAAGGGAGCTAGAATAAGTCGTTGTCTTCTTCCTCACGAATCCTTTACAGAATGTTGATTGCACTGTCTTTTAAAAGTGAAGCAATGGTATTTGTGCCCTTTTGCCAACACAAGTTTCACCAGCAAAATATTAAATG
This sequence comes from Cepaea nemoralis, assembly GCA_014155875.1. Taxonomy (NCBI): domain Eukaryota; kingdom Metazoa; phylum Mollusca; class Gastropoda; order Stylommatophora; family Helicidae; genus Cepaea; species Cepaea nemoralis. The sequence goes on along the minus strand of JACEFZ010024692.1, from coordinate 540,257 downwards.
AAGAATGAAAAATCTGTGGCTTAACAATATGATTATAGAGAAATTTTATACCATTAGACAAACTGACATTTACATAATATATCTGCCTAAATCATTTTTATTGGTGTCACAGTCTCACATTATACGGTAAACCAACATAAGTTAATAGACACTGGCGAAGGGCTACAACTCCCGCCCAAGGGAAAGAAGTAAGACACTCGAAGGCCAGAGTAATCCAGAGCCTTCTCGAAGGACTGGTCAGTGAGTCCACTGACCAGTCCTTCGAGAAGGCTCTGGATTACTCTGGCCTTCGAGTGTCTTACTTCTTTCCCTTGGGCGGGAGTTGTAGCCCTTCGCCAGTGTCTATTAACTTATGTTGGTTTACCGTATAATGTGAGGCTGTGACAATTGGATGTCAGAAAGAGAGTGTTGAAATGTGATCTAGAACCTGTTCTGCTCTATGGCAGTAAATCTTGGAATGTGAATGGACAAGCTAGTTGGCAACGAAGATCTGATTTCTGAGATGAATGTTGTGAATACCTTGGATGACCATTGTAACTAACAGTGATTGCCTGGGAGAGACTAAAGATAGCAGAACATTATACACAGCTATAAGAAGGATATAAAGATTGGTCTTTAGTAAAATAATGAAAAGAGAGACACAGGAGAACACTGTGATGACTGGAGAGATTAGCAGTAAAAGAGATCGAAACAGAAGATAGGAGTTGATGCTTGATGGCAAAGAGGGATGTCGTCAATAGAATTGATCCAGAACACCAGGGACCAAGATCTTTCGAGAGATATACAGACCTATGTCACAAGGCCAATCACATGATTATCTTTACATTATCTATCTGTGTATTATCCGTCTCATTATTGATGATGATGATCTATATATTATCTATCTGTACATTATCCTATCCCCATATTGATGATGGCATTTGGTTCATATCTGCTGTTCAATGAGTATCTTGTATCTTGAGACAAATGTATCAACACCTGAATGCATTGGGTTTCTGCTTGTGTAGTAGATCCAGAATAGAATCTATCCGTATGATTTTTTTTTTCTTCTGCAAGTCAGCGGCTAAAGCTGTGTTAGCTATAGAGACAAATCAATAGTTGTTTGCACTTCATTCTAACAAAATGTCGAACGACTATATTTTTGTGTTTGTTTCTCTATCAATTCACTGCAAGGGTACCTATCTGTGTTGTATCTAATGTTAACACAACATATTCAACAATATGCATACACCTGAAGAGTTACTGACATCAGTTTTCGGTATTCAGTTTCTTTAAAATTAGCAAACATTATAAAATAACACACAGTAATGCAGCCTTATAGAACACAATTACGGAAAACAACTGATGTTGTGGCAAGTAGCCTTCATCAGCAAACAGACACACAAAACACAACATATAAACATGGGGAAGGCACTACAGTGATTATAGCATAATAACTAAATGAGAAGATTTTAAAAATGAGAACAATGAAAAGAAAACATGAAAACACTTGCTACTTATCTAAGACTCCCACTAACATGAATCTTGACATTGATACTTGTATATAGACAGCTGTGAGAGTCTGTGATGTAATAGGAACAGTGGTAGAGAATTGTAATGGTCTTTACAATTAGTATTATGTTGGGTTCAGTATGTACCTCATATGTCTTTTTCTGGAACCATACATTGTATCTTTGCATCACTATATTAAACTACATTTCATATTAATATATAAACCATCATAGTGAGTGAATTGATGTAACCATTAGTGATGTTAAACTGATAGTGGCATTATGGCATTGGCATGGTTGGGCAAAAGTTTGTGAGTTATTGTTGTTCACTACAGGAGAGACTAATCACCTATTCCTGCGTGCACTCAGGTCTATAAAATGTGATGGTCCTCACACTTCACATAACCACAGCAACTTCCTACCACGGGACTTGCTGGTTTATATGCACAAACTTTAATAGTTTATACCTACTATCTGAATGCCGACAATATACAATAACATGTCTGTCTGCACTTAAATAGTTTACAGCTACAATCTGAATGCTGTCAATATACAATAACATGTCTGTCTAAACTTAAATAGTTTATACCTACAATCTGAATGTTGACAATATACAATAACATGTCTGTCTATATACTTAAATAGCTTACACCTACAATCTGAATGTTGACAATATAAAATAACATGTCTGTCTATATACTTAAATAGTTTATACCTACAATCTGAATGTTGACAATATACAATAACATGTCTGTCTGTATACTTAAATAGTTTATACCTACAATCTGAATGTTGACAATATAAAATAACATGTCTGTCTACACTTAAATAGTTTACACCTACAATCTGAATGCCGACAATATAAAATAACATGTCTTAACATGTCTGTCTATATACTTAAATAGTTTACACCTACAATCTGAATGCCGACAATATAAAATAACATGTCTGTCTATATACTTAAATAGTTTACACCTACAATCTGAATGCCGACAATATAAAATAACATGTCTGTCTATATACTTAAATAGTTTACACCTACAATCTGAATGCTGTCAATATACAATAACATGTCTGTCTATATACTTAAATAGTTTACACCTACAATCTGAATGCCGACAATATAAAATAACATGTCTGTCTACACTTAAATAGTTTTTGTAACTTCATTTTTAATTCACCAATTAGTTATTCTTAGCACTGACCTAGATCTGGTGGGATCATCGATTTTCAGAATAGGGATAGTGGGATTGTTTTGCAGCAAGTTGTACCCAAAACCGCATGTCATTATCTTCTCAAACTGTCCTCCGGACACGTTAAATATGACCGCAGACAGATGTGACATACACAAGATATGACGAGTAGCACATGATATGGATATACATCCCAATGACAGTGAGGGCCCTCGCCGGCCGAGAAACATTTATTGCGTTCATCAATCGGTCTAGCAGTCCACCACACACTCAACCGGAAGTGATTGACAACACATTCAGTTCATATGATTCTTTATTGCACAGAGTTGTTCACTTCTAACTAATGATCACACCCCCATACACAAGTTGCACTGTATATCATCACACCCCTACCCCACTGTGGAATCACCCTGATGTCACAGGATTTCCCAGGAACTCCTTGGATTGCTTTGTTTGCGGGGAATTAAAAATGAAGTACTTAGTTTTCACCTACAATCTGAATGCTGACAGTATAAAATAACATGTCTGTCTATATACTTAAATAGTTTACACCTACAATCTGAATGCCGTATGTACATGTGATTGTGCTGTGACGTGCTTCTAACACCTCTGGTTAATCCACGCTTGACAACTGATTTCCCAGTCCAACCACTGCCCGGGGTGGTGCACACAATCACTGAGGCCTTGAAGGATCTCCTGCCACCAGTTGTGAAGGACCAGGAGCTGGTTAACACAACTATCAATGCCACACAGAAGCTTCAGGATTCTCTTGCAGTAGTGCTTCCAGACTCAAAGACTGAATCTCAACTCCTTACAAGGCTGAGAAACAGCGAAACTATTGTGGCCTAGATTCACTGAGGATTTTATGCATCAGATTCATGATTGTTAAATACAGGTGGACATTTTCTCCCAGTTTTGTTTCTAATTTCTGTCACTTTCCGTTTTGCATATTTGTTTCTTGTGGCTTAAGGGAGTAGCAGATTTTCATAATCTGGTTCTTGTGACCCTTAACGTTTATTTTTTTTATAAAGAGCTTGAAGTCAATGTTAGCAGTAGATTGTCCTCAATTTGTCTGTGTTACTATAAGTAAATTATTTATATGTACAATTTCACACTATGTGTAAGTGGATTTATTTATTTATGAAATGTTACTACACTGAATGTAAGTTGCATTATTTATCTATACAGGGTCATGGTGTGTGAAAGTAAAAACAACAAAATTACCTACTTATTTACACATACAATTTCACACTGAGTGAATGTCAGGGCTACTTATTTACACAATTTCCTACCATATGGAAGTCTGCTGCTCCACCTCACCCCACTCTCTCTCTCTTTCTCTCTTTCTCTCTCTCTCTCTCTCTCTCTCTCTCTCTCTCTCTCTCTCTCTCTCTCTCTCTCTCTATCTATCTGTCTCTCTCTCTCTCTCCTTCCCTCATGGTCCCTCCTTGTCTCTCTCTCTATTTTATGAAGCGCACTCACACGTGTGGTTTATGTGTGTTAAACAGAAATTATTACATTTTATTGTTAATTCAAAATTACTTGATTTGGAGTTAAAAAATTATTAAAGGTATTGTTATTTTGTATGAATTAGCTTATAATCAGGGTAATAATAAGAATTAGAGGAAATAATGATCTTAAATGCATGTTAACGTTCTGTAATATACTGCTTACCCCACTAATTACTTTGTCCAATATACTGATTACCCCACTAAACTGTTTCCTAGTATACTGATTACCGCCCTAAACTTTGCCCAGTAAATACTGATTACCCAGAGTGCAGGTCAGCATGGTCGAATGGATAAGAACATGTATTCTTAAACATCCGATATGCTGGTGGCGAGGTTAGCGGTTCAACCCCTAAACCGGACAGCTGGACTAAAATGCTGATCTGTCGTCCTTGACTTGGGGATGTAAATTACAAGTACCTCTGAAGTCAGAGTGGGTTCGCCTGAAGGCGAGGGACACTATTAATATGGAAAGTTAATCCACACGCAAAATTCAATCTATCACTAATATAAATAGTGTGTATGGACTATGCTTGAGTTTAAAGCGAGCGAGAGCAAAAAAAAAAACAATACTGATTACCCCACTAATCTTTGTTCAATATACTGATTATCCCACTAATCTTTGTCCAATATACTGATTACCCCACTAATCTTTGTTCAATATACTGATTACCCCACTAATCTTTGTTCAATATACTGATTACCCCACTAATCTTTGTTCAATATACTGATTACCCCACTAATATTTGTCTAATATACTGATTACCCCACTAATCTTTGTTCAATATACTGATTATCCCACTAATCTTTGTTCAATATACTGATTACCCCCACTAATCTTTGTTCAATATACTGATTACCCCACTAATCTTTGTTCAATATACTGATTACCCCACTAATCTTTGTTCAATATACTGATTACCCCACTAATCTTTGTTCAATATACTGATTACCCCACTAATCTTTGTTCAATATACTGATTACCCCACTAATCTTTGTTCAATATACTGATTACCCCACTAATCTTTGTCCAATATACTGATTACCCCACTAATCTTTGTTCAATATACTGATTACCCAACTAATCTTTGTTCAATATACTGATTACCCACTAATCTTTGTTCAATATACTGATTACCCCACTAATCTTTGTTCAATATACTGATTACCCCACTAATCTTTGTCCAATATACTGATTACCCCACTAATCTTTGTTCAATATACTGATTACCCCACTAATCTTTGTTCAATATACTGATTACCCCACTAATCTTTGTTCAATATACTGATTACCCCACTAATCTTTGTTCAATATACTGATTACCCCACTAATCTTTGTTCAATATACTGATTACCCCACTAATCTTTGTTCAATATACTGATTACCCCACTAATCTTTGTTCAATATACTGATTACCCCACTAATCTTTGTTCAATATACTGATTACCCCACTAATCTTTGTCCAATATACTGATTACCCCACTAATCTTTGTCCAATATACTGATTACCCCACTAATCTTTGTTCAATATACTGATTACCCCACTAATCTTTGTTCAATATACTGATTACCCCACTAATATTTGTTCAATATACTGATTACCCCACTAATATTTGTCTAATATACTGATTACCCCACTAATCTTTGTTCAATATACTGATTATCCCACTAATCTTTGTTCAATATACTGATTACCCCACTAATCTTTGTTCAATATACTGATTACCCCACTAATCTTTGTTCAATATACTGATTACCCCACTAATCTTTGTTCAATATACTGATTACCCCACTAATCTTTGTTCAATATACTGATTACCCCACTAATCTTTGTTCAATATACTGATTACCCCACTAATCTTTGTTCAATATACTGATTACCCCACTAATCTTTGTCCAATATACTGATTACCCCACTAATCTTTGTTCAATATACTGATTACCCCACTAATCTTTGTTCAATATACTGATTACCCCACTAATCTTTGTTCAATATACTGATTACCCCACTAATCTTTGTCCAATATACTGATTACCCCACTAATCTTTGTCCAATATACTGATTACCCCACTAATCTTTGTTCAATATACTGATTACCCCACTAATCTTTGTTCAATATACTGATTACCCCACTAATCTTTGTTCAATATACTGATTACCCCACTAATCTTTGTTCAATATACTGATTACCCCACTAATCTTTGTTCAATATACTGATTACCCCACTAATCTTTGTTCAATATACTGATTACCCCACTAATCTTTGTTCAATATACTGATTACCCCACTAATCTTTGTTCAATATACTGATTACCCCACTAATCTTTGTCCAATATACTGATTACCCCCACTAATCTTTGTCCAATATACTGATTACCCCACTAATCTTTGTCCAATATACTGATTACCCCACTAATCTTTGTTCAATATACTGATTACCCCACTAATCTTTGTTCAATATACTGATTACCCCACTAATCTTTGTCCAATATACTGATTACCCCACTAATCTTTGTCCAATATACTGATTACCCCACTAATCTTTGTTCAATATACTGATTACCCCACTAATCTTTGTTCAATATACTGATTACCCCACTAATCTTTGTTCAATATACTGATTACCCCACTAATCTTTGTTCAATATACTGATTACCCCACTAATCTTTGTTCAATATACTGATTACCCCACTAATCTTTGTTCAATATACTGATTACCCCACTAATCTTTGTTCAATATACTGATTACCCCACTAATCTTTGTCCAATATACTGATTACCCCACTAATCTTTGTCCAATATACTGATTATCCCACTAATCTTTGTCCAATATACTGATTATCCCACTAATCTGTGTTCAATATACTGATTACCCCACTAAACTGTTCAATATACTGATTACCCCACTAAACTGTTCAATATACTGATTACGCCACTAATCTTTGTCCAATATACTGATTATCCCACTAATCTTTGTTCAATATACTGATTACCCCCACTAATCTTTGTTCAATATACTGATTACCCCACTAATCTTTGTTCAGTATACTGATTACCCCACTAATCTTTGTTCAGTATACTGATTACCCCACTAATCTTTGTTCAATATACTGATTACCCCACTAATCTTTGTTCAATATACTGATTACCCCACTAATCTTTGTTCAATATACAGATTACCCCACTAATCTTTGTCCAATATACTGATTACCCCACTAATCTTTGTCCAATATACTGATTATCCCACTAATCTTTGTCCAATATACTGATTATCCCACTAATCTTTGTTCAATATACTGATTACCCCACTAATCTTTGTCCAATATACTGATTACCCCACTAATCTTTGTCCAATATACTGATTATACCACTAATCTTTGTCCAATATACTGATTACCCCACTAATCTTTGTCTAATATACTGATTACCCCACTAATCTTTGTTCAATATACTGATTATCCCACTAAACTTTGTTCAATATACTGATTACCCCACTAATCTTTGTCTAATATACTGATTACCCCACTAATCTTTGTCTAATATACTGATTACCCCACTAATCTTTGTCCAATATACTGATTACCCCACTAATCTTTGTTCAATATACTGATTACCCCACTAATCTTTGTTCAATATACTGATTACCCCACTAATCTTTGTCCAATATACTGATTACCCCACTAATCTTTGTCCAATATACTGATTATCCCACTAATCTTTGTCCAATATACTGATTATCCCACTAATCTTTGTCTAATATACTGATTACCCCACTAATCTTTGTTCAATATACTGATTATCCCACTAATCTTTGTTCAATATACTGATTACCCCACTAATATTTGTCTAATATACTGATTACCCCACTAATCTTTGTTCAATATACTGATTATCCCACTAATCTTTGTTCAATATACTGATTACCCCACTAATCTTTGTTCAATATACTGATTATCCCACTAATCTTTGTTCAATATACTGATTACTCCACTAATCTTTGTTCAATATACTGATTACCCCACTAATCTTTGTCGAATATACTGATTACCCCACTAATCTTTGTTCAATATACTGATTACCCCACTAAACTTTGTCCAATATACTGATTACCCCATTACCCCACTAAACTTTGTCCAATATACTGATTACCCCACTAATCTTTGTTCAATATACTGATTATCCCACTAATCTTTGTCCAATATACTGATTACCCCACTAATCTTTGTCCAATATACTGATTACCCCACTAATCTTTGTTCAATATACTGATTACCCCACTAATCTTTGTCCAATATACTGATTATCCCACTAATCTTTGTCCAATATACTGATTACCCCACTAATCTTTGTTCAATATACTTATTACCCCACTAATCTTTGTCCAATATACTGATTACCCCACTAATCTTTGTTCAATATACTGATTACCCCACTAATCTTTGTCCAATATACTAATTACCCCACTAATCTTTGTTCAATATACTGATTATCCCACTAATCTTTGTCCAATATACTGATTACCCCACTAATCTTTGTTCAATGTACTGATTACCCCACTAATCTTTGTTCAATATACTGATTACCCCACTAATCTTTGTTCAATATACTGATTACCCCACTAAACTTTGTCCAATATACTGATTACCCCACTAATCTTTGTTGAATATACTGATTACCCCACTAATCTTTGTCCAATATACTGATTACCCCACTAAACTTTGTCTAATATACTGATTACCCCACTAAACTTTGTCTAATATACTGATTACCCCACTAAACTTTGTCTAATATACTGATTACCCCACTAAACTTTGTTCAATTATACTGATTACCCCACTAAACTTTGTCTAATATACTGATTACCCCACTAAACTGTTCAATATACTGATTACCCCACTAATCTTTGTCCAATATACTGATTACCTAACTAAACTTTGTCCAATATGTTAATTACCCCACTAAACCTTGTCAAATATATTGATTACCCCACTAAATTTTGTCCAATATACTGATTTCCACAATCCAGAGACACAATACAGAGGCATTTCACTGTTGAGTCATACTGAGAAAATATTTTGCAAAATTCTTGAAAAAAGATTACAAACTACTTTAGAACCCCAGCTAAGCGAAACACAACTTGGATTTAGGAAAAACTAAAGGATGCACAGATGCCATTTTTGCTCTTATACACTTATAGAAAAATCAATCGAATTCAGTGAAACACTCTACTTAGCCTTTGTCAACCAAGAAAAGGCATTTGATAGAGTAGATACAAACAAGCTGTGGGATATTCTTAAAAAATATGGAGTGAGTACACATCTTACAAACCTATGTAGAAGTTTATACAACAACAGTGAATGCATAGTGAGAGCAACTGGAGGACACTCAGAACCCTTCACCATGAGATCTGGAGTACGACAAGGTTGTGTCCTGTCCCCTCTCTTGTTCATAACATATATAGACAACATATGTAAAGAAACCAGCCAAGCAGAGACAGCAAGAATACAGCATGATGAGAACACACAAGAAGAACCATCTGCAAATCTAACAATTATAGAACTCCTGATTGCGGACGACCAAGCACTAATAGCAAAATCAAAAGCTGAATTACAAGACCACATGAATAGTCTTAAACGAAATGTGTAGGGAACATAACATGAAAATTAGGACAAGCAAAACAGAGGTAATGACTATAACTAAAGAAGAACAAACAACAACAATTCACCTAAACGAACATCCCTTGAAACAAGTAAAGAGTTTCAAGTACCTAGGAAGTATAATATCATCAAATGGCAGATCAGAAGACGAGATCGAAAATAGGTGCAATAAGGCAAATCAACTCATTGGACAAATGGCACCAATACTAAAGAACAAACATGTATCAATAACTACTAAGAAAGCACTTTACAACATAATCTTCCTACCAACTCTATGCTACCAATGCCAAGCCTGGACAATGACAGAAAAAGAGAAATGAAAAATCACAACAGAAATGGGGTTCCTGAGAAGAATACTCAACGTATCAAGAAGAGATAAGATCAGAAATGAAATCAGGACTAAAGTGGGGGTTAAAGCAGCACTAGATTTTATTAGAAAGCAGCAAGTCAAATGGTTTGGCCATGCAAGTGGGTTACCAGTCAACAGCATACCACAACAAGCAATGATGTACAGACCAGATGGAAACAGAGGAAGAGGCTGACCACGTAAACGTTGGATGGAGGGAATAGCAGAGTCAATGGGAATATTGATACATGAAGCCCATAATTGGGCACTCACAATGTTTATACTTCACCTCGACACTGCAGGGTACAAGAAGAACATGATGAGATGAGATACTGATTTCCCCACTAAAGTGTCCAATATACTGATTACTCCACTAAATTTTGTAAAATATATTGATTACCCCACTAAACTTTGTCCAATATACTGACTACCTCACTAAACTTTGTCCAATATACTGACTACCTCACTAAACTTTGTCCAATATACTGACTACCTCACTAAACTTTGTCCAATATACTGACTACCTCACTAAACTTTGTCCAATACACTGATTACTCCACTAAACTTTGCCCAGTATATTGATTACCCCACTAAACTTTGCCCAGTATACTGATTACCCCACTAAACTTTGCCCAGTATACTGATTACCCCACTAAACTTTGCCCAGTATACTGATTACCCCACTAAACTTTGCCCAGTATACTGATTACCCCACTAAACTTTGCCCAGTATATTGATTACCTCACTAAACTTTGCCCAGTATATTGATTACCCCACTAAACTTTGCCCAGTATATTGATTGCCCCACTAAACTTTGCCCAGTATATTGATTACCCCACTAAACTTTGCCCAGTATATTGATTACCCCACTAAACTTTGCCCAGTATATTGATTACCCCACTAAACTTTGCCCAGTATACTGTTTACCCCACTTCCAGCTTGTCCAGCATGAAAGATGATTAATAGTACCAGATTTTGAAATGGAGTGAAAACAACATTTATCAAATTTCCTAATAATTTTAGACAACACATTGTTGTAAAATTCTTCATAAAAATTCATAATTTAATTTTTAACATCTCATAAGTTAACATATTGTACTTGCATTCAACATTGGTACTGTATACTTCTGGTCACCTAACCATAACTATATATCCTTTCAGTATTAGCATGCTGTACTTCTGTGCAATATTTGCATAGTATACTTCTGTTTGATATTAGCATATTGTACTGTGTTAGTATTAGCAAATTCTACTCCCATTCAACACTAGCATACTATACTATCATTCAACATTAGCATGATATACTTCCATTCAACATTAGCATGCTATACTTCCATTCAACATTAGCATGCTATACTTCCATTCAACATTAGCATGCTATACTATCATTCAACATTAGCATGCTATACTATCATTCAACATTAGCATGCTATACTTCCATTCAACATTAGCATGCTATACTTCCATTCAACATTAGCATGTTATATTTCCATTCAACATTAGCATGCTATACATCATTCAACATTAATATTCTATTCTTCTATTCAACATTAGCTTGCTATTATTTTGTTCAATATTAACCAAGTTCAAATTGACACCCCCAACATTCTTCTCAATTTACAGCTAATCTAGCTCAGTTGGTACAAATAGTAATTTTAACTGTATAAACTACCTTTAAATCAATTTGTAAAATTCATGTATTCATAACTTTAAATTAATTTACATGTCAACTTATAAAATCTTGTACGTAATCTTGACTTTAAATTCAATCTACATCAGCTTGTAGAAGTGCATGTATTTAACTGTAAAGCTAATCTTTTTGTCATGGAGGTGAGTCAATTTTCCTGGTGTGTTTAAATGGTGTCAGTTAGAGGTCATCCCATGGTCGATACACTCAGAGTATCATGAAGAGATCACACATACTAAGACATAGCCTTATGAGATGAGGAAACAGCTCCCTTTATCACCACCTTACTTTCTTAGAGTTCAAGTGTCAATGATCCAGATGGCATGTAACGCCATTGCTCTTGTATTCTGCAGAAGGTGTTGGTACAGGTAAAAATAATCCCTTGGCAGAAGTGTGAATTGTTGGGCCCTCACATATTCTAAACCATGGCATAATGAGATGATGTGGACACTGCCTTTCCTCGCCAACTTTCCTTCTCAGATTATTCTGAAAAATATGCAGTCATTTTATGAATCTGGGTTGACCCCAATGCCATGCCGGTCAGAAAATTGAATCCTGCCAATATTAGGGATTGTCTTGATAAGCAACCACTATTGTGAGGGCTAAAGAAATCAAGGCTGCCTACTTGCTTTAGCAGCCATCACATTGTTCAGACTATTGATTTATTTTGTTACCTCCTAGGATGTACTGTGTTACCTCTAACAGACAAAAATTCCTTGTCTTGAACAAAATTAGAACCTTGCACACCTAACTGGTTCTGTAACGACTCGGCACACATTCAGGAGGAAATGCCTTGGGAAGTAAAGGCAGCTGATGTTATGCTGCCACATCATCCATGGAGTGCTGGTTGATCTATAAAGTACATGCTTAGCACCATATGCCCAGGGTGCTTTAAGGAGTGTAAACAGGTCCATTTTTACCCAATTTGGAGCAATGGTTGAGAGATTACAGGGTCTGCTTTGGGCTCAACAAGTGTCTCATCATAGGGCTGGATATTTGTCCAACAACCATTGGTTGGTCTTTATCTCATCATAGGACTGGACATCTGTCCAACAACCATTGCTTGGTCTCTATCTCATCATAGGACTGGACATCTGTCCAACAACCATTGCTTGGTCTCTATCTCATCATAGGACTGGACATCTGTCCAACAACCATTGCTTGGTCTCTATCTCATCATAGGACTGGACATTTGCCCAACAACCATTGTTTGGTCTCTTATCTCATCATAGGGCTGGACATATGTCCAACAACCATTGGTTGGTCTCTTATCTCATCATAGGACTGGACATTTTTCCAGCAACCACAGACCTCTGTTGACACCACATGCTGCCCTGATCTGTTGGGTGGTGAGATAGATCCCTTATATTCTCAGATAAAGGTTAAAAAACAGGAAATCCCGTATGCACATTAAAAATCCTATGATAGTTAGAAATTGCAAAGATTATGCTGTGGGGCCACTGCCTTGGCAAACTTGTTTGAAATGAAAACCTACCCATGTGCAGACAGAGCCTCTTACTTTTCACGCTGCTAGCCATTGCCAATTGAATCCATTTCTTCAAGCATGCCAGCCTGCATTCTCAGAACGCATACTGTACAGATCTTAAAACCTAATTTATTGTTATATTAAAATAATTACTTGTAATAGCTTCAAAATTGATTTATAAATTAAATCATTACATCCTATTTGATAAACTTTTTGGTAACACTTTCAGAATGAAATAGTTCCATCTAGTATGTCATTTAATGGTAACTTTCAGAATGAAATAGTTTCATCTAGTATATCATTTTATTGTTATGTCACTTTATTGTAACACTTTTAGAATGAAACAGTTCCATCCAGTATGTCATTTTGTGGTAATACTTTTACAATGAAATAGTTCCATCAAATATGTTATTTTATGGTAAGACTTTCAGAATGAGACAGTTCTGTCTAGTTTGTCATTTTGTGGTAATACTTTCATAATAAAATAGTTACATCTAGTATGTCATCTTATGGTAATACTTTCACAATGAAATAGTTACATCTAGTATGTCATTAAGACTTTCAGAATTAGATAATTCCATCTAGTCTGACATTTTATGTTTATATCAGTTAAAAGAATCACATTTATCAACTTAATAACAGTTTTCCTGCATATTTTTTAATCAGTCTGTCCACTTCTTCTTTGGCTGTTGTCAGAACCTCCCAAAGATAAATATGATATAATAATAATTCAGTGATATTATTTTAGTGCACTGTAGTGTTGTAAAATATATGACAAAGGCTGCATTTGTCAAGGTATTGACTGTAAATAAATATTGTTTGTGGATATTTACTTATCCTTGGCTGGGTTTTTCTCTTGTGTTATGCTTTAACTGTGAAACAGAATCACCTTTATCACCTTCTCATAGCATGTTGTGGTGGTATTCATTTTCATTTTGTCCCTATGTATTTTATTCATTTCTTTTTGACACTTTATGGATTGTGTATTTTACACAATGAAGAGCATCTTATGCAATAAATCCTTGTCATTGGAAGTTGCAAAGAGGAATGTTTATTCTTACATAGAACCAGTTGTTTACATTTGGCTGTAAGTCCTGGACAATTAGTTCAGTTAGTTGCATGTCCTGTACAGAGGGTCGCAGTCAACTCCAGCATATTTGACTGTCTGTGATGTTCTAGGCAGTTTTACCTTCAGCAGTTTGTTACAGAAACAACTCAGGGCGGTCTGCTTATGCATCAATTGCCACTGAGTTTGAACCTGATGTGCTGGATTGTGAAAAATTTATGCTACCTGTTGGCCACAGAGTGTGGCAGACAATTAGTACACAGTACACAATTAGTACACAAACAGTCAATGAATGAATCACCAAAAATGTGAAGTACATTGTGAGCTTTACTAGAACACAATTACAAGAAACAAACTGGACGTTGCGGCTAAACACACAACTACATGAAAAACACTACATGAAAATACAAAGGTTACTTACCTGAATTCTTGTTTGGCTGAATGTATCTTAAGCGCTTAACGCGATTGATTAGACACAAACAGTTAGTATACAGTACACAATAAGTGCACAGTTAGTACACCGTACACAAGTACACATTTAGTACACAATTGGTGCACAGTTAGTAAACAAGCAATAACAAAGCACCTAGAAGCATCAGAGGTATGGTTTTATAGAAGAACGCTGAAAATTCCGTAGACGGACACAAAGAGATTTAAGCATTTTGAAAGAGGCTAAGGCACACAGACAACATCACAAACAGAAAGAGCCTGTCATCATTTTCTGGCCACGTTATGAGAAGACAAAAACTATAACACATTGTGACAACTGAAAAGATTTGTGGACAGAGAGATAGAGGAAAACAGCAAGAGAAAATTCTTTCAAGCTTGTATCATGGCATAAAAATGGTGTCAGCGAACAAACTGATACATACGGTTGGAGATCACAAGGTGGAGGGAAGCATGATTGCCCATGATAGTCGGAAAGGCATTTGGTGATGATGATATATTGATATGTATGTCATTTAGGTGAATAATAATCAAATGCATATGCATTTGTTATAATACATGTTAGTGTAACAGAAACCATCTAGAACTCCAAGGATTGAAGTGGGTGGAGAGACATAAACATTACTTTTTTTTCCTTTTTAACATAAACATTACACCGTTTGGCATGATGCATTTATAACTAGATATTTTAAACACAGAGGCCACACACAGTAGATTACACTATTTATTGCCTGGCATATTTCACTGCATCTCATCAGGTGCACGCTGCATAGTTACATATCATGTAAAGTGAATAGATAAATCATAATTTGGCCCAAAGTAGATAATACACAGTCACTAATACTGTTCGAATTTGAAGCATTTGCCATCCCCACAGTAATCGTAAATACTGTAATTATTTGATGCCACTTCGAGAATGACATAGTTCAGTTTAGAATTAAATTTCCTGATAATACATTAAGAATTAGGTCATTTCTTCTAAAATGATATTTTGTAACATTTTAGAATAATTATATTCCATCTAGCATAATATTCAGTGATAAGATTTTCATAATTAACGACTTGACGCAGAGATGTTTCCAAGGCACCAGGGCCGGGTTATATACTGGCCAAGACCTATTAATGCGTCCTCGTCGTGCGTCCTGGGCAACAGGTCCCTTTGGGGTCCTGGCTAAAGTCAGTAGGATCGCCGATATCCCGAAGTCGGAGAGTGTCTGCCTGTACAGCGAGGAACCACCAGTCTGCACACCAATAAGCCAGACATGGGACAGCGGATACTCACGCAAACCTCAGGTCCTGTATGACATCACACTGATGTTGGACAACAGGATGCCTTCATCCGACATACAGGACTTCGCGTTGGAGCTCAAGCCAACGAACACAAGTAAGCAAGCATAATTAAAGACATCCTTGCAATATGGCATTTTGTGATGTAATTTTCACAATGAGATAGCTCCATGTAGTGTCAGACTTGGAAATAAAACTTACTTTCAGAGTTAAATAGCTCCATCTAATTTGACATTTGATAATAAAACCTTCACAATTAGATAATTCCATGTCGTTAGTATGACATTTCATGATAAAATTGTCATAATTAGATAATTCCATGCAGTGAGACATTTGATGACACTTTCAGAATGAGATAACACAATATAGTATGACAGTGGATGACAACACTTTTGGAATTATCTAAGTTCAGTCAGTACATATGACATACTAATTGACTTGGAATCTGTTGACAGTGAAATATCTCAAACCTGTGTAGCAAACGTGACCAGCCCAGGTGTAATCCCCACCTGTCCGTATGTCACCTGTGTGTTCCCAGGCCCCATACAGGAAGCAAAGAATTGCACCTACCATGCAAGTCATAAGAGGCCACTAAGTGCCGGCTCTGGCAAAGGGGCTATGGATTTAGTTCGTAATCCCGCATACCGGTGTTCGAAACAACTGAGTGCAATTTGGCAGCAGACCGTTTGTGTGAGTTTTTTACGAAATGGTATGGGTGCCAGTCATTTAGAAATCAATGGCAAAGTACTGAACATAAACTTGCCAAAAGATTACAATAGCAAAAAATGCTGGTGTTGACTGTGATGTCCTGTAAAGGATATGTAACTAACTATAAAAGAGGGTTCAAAGTGAGATTGGTTACCTTTTTGTTGTTCACACACTTTGAGCTCAAGTGTAGCCCATACATGTTCTTGTGCACTGGACTGATGTTTGCGTGTGGATTAGTTTTCTCTATTACCAGTGTCCTTTGCCATCAGTCAAACCCACTGTGACTTCTGAGGTACTTGTCATTCACGTCCCCAAGTCAAGAACGAGAAGTCAACATTTTAGTCCGGCTGACCGGTGTAGGAGGTGAACCCGCTACCTCGGCATCAACACACCAGAAGTTTAAGAGCAGGCGGTCTTATCCATTTGGCCATGCTGACCTTCAACCAGCTCTATGCTGCCCGTGTATTACCAGAGCCCATAAAGCAGGCCAAGAATTGTGACCTATTGTGTCATAAGAGGCAACTTAGGAGGATTCATATGAGACCAGGTACCTCTTTGTGTCAGAAACTTAAGCAGAAACTAGTCACTTGACAGCATAACTCATGATGTAGTATATGTGAAGCCCTGTCATTCAACACCCTTACCGCAGTATCCATCGTGGGATTGTTGAAAAATTAGCTGCATATCCTTTACAGGGCATCACAGTCAACCCCAGCATTTTGTGGCTATTTGTGATTTCTTGGCAAGTGTATGTTGCTTTCTGAATGACCAGCACTCATACCATTGTATGAAAACAAGCACAAGGCAGTCTGCTTCCAAATTGCCCGCAGCTGTGTTTCAAATGCAGGATCAAGAATTGCGCTTGTAATCTCTTCGCCACAGTGTCGCTTCGTGGGAGATGATTGGTCTGTAAATCTATGGGTCTAGTAACATATGCCCACTGCGCATTAAGACATGTTTTTTTTTGGTCCTATATTTCTTGTACTATTTGTACTATTTCTTGTTGTTGCTATTGCTGTGACTTAATGACCAAAATAAAGCCTGTATGCTTTGTGCTGTGTTTCAGGTTAGCCAGTGAGAAAGCCATCTTCATCTCCACGCTGCCGAGTCAGAGTACACCATTGTGGATGTTATTTATATACTATCTATCCAGCCTATAAATATACCTTATTTGTAAATGTTGTTTGGAGTGGGTGATAAATGTCTAGTCTCACAACTTGGGGTTGTGAATAGACATGATCACCGATATCTGCTGGATTTGCCCATGTTGATTAACTATTATAATGATTTGTGTTTGTTTTTTGTTTTTGTTATGTCTTGTTTGCTCGCTTTGGGTCAAACATAGTCCACACACTGGCTTCTGGTGGTGAGTGCACTGGGTGCATGACACTTAGCTTTCCCTTTTACCTGTGTCCCTCACCATCACGCGACCCCTCTCTGACTTCTGGGATACTTGTAAATTATGTCCCTAAGTCAGTCAGTCATTTTTCCATTACCTCTATACCCAGTTCAACCTCAGAAGAGAAGTTATAATTAGGGCCCATCCCAGCCTCAGATTAAATCCTGTGACCGCATCAGCCATATTTTGGAAATTAATATGAAAAGAATTATTGTCCATAGCAGGTAATGACTAAGATAATCCCCAAGTCAAGAAATGATTGTTAAAATAGGCAGGGGAGTGTGACACTGAAGGGCTATGATGTCACTCTCACACATTATGGAGCACAGGTTTAAATGCTTCGTAGGGCAAGGAGTTTGTATCTCTTGGAGATGACATCCGTCTTCTACCCCATACTGAAATCTTATATAGAGCCTATTCACTTGTATTGTTTCCTACCTCTTTCTCACCTGCCTGTGGTTTTTATAAGAATGTCATGTCTTTTAATGTGGATTGTTCTAATTTTCTTTTTTGTATTTTTTCAATCAGCTGTCTTTCGTATCCAGCCTCTCTTAGATCTCTATATATTTATTTCTTTTTGTGTCCATGAATTGCGACCTATTTTTGTGTATGCCACATTTCTAGAGCTTCAATTCGATGTTATGTATGTTTGTTGATGCTGCAGACTTCAGCTCCATCCAGAAGTATTGAATATATATATATATATATCTCGCTCTCTCTCTGTGTGTGTGTGTGTGTGTGAGAGAGCGTGCGTGTGTGTGTGTGTGTGCACTGAAGTTTTATTGAAAAATTATGAGAACACCATGAACAGATAGACAAGCACTGAGGATATCTAGAAAGAAACTAACTCACAGAGAGAACTGATTACTCGCATCAGAATTAGATAGACAAGCACTGAAGATATCTAGAAAGAAATTAACTCACAAAGAGAACTGATTACTCGCATCAGAATAAGACAGTCCATATTCTTTGGGCATGTCATGAGAAGAGAGAATATTAAATATGTCATCACAGTAGGAAGTCTAGGGGGACAGAGAGGCAGGGGAGACCAAGAGAGAAGATGCTGGACAGTTTAACATCATGACATAGAGGAAAGCCGGTATCAGAAATGATTGGAAGCACAAGAGACAGAAGGCTGTGGACAGACAGGATCACCACTGCCACATGGCATGGGCTGTAGACATACCTGCTAGTTAGTTAGTTAGTTAGTTAGTCGACAGATCATCCTCGTTGCACATCGAACCATTCAGTCCATAAGTGCTCGGATCCCCTCCTCAGCAAATCCCGCAGCGTGTAGCGGCTAACGACGCCAGTTCTGTGTTGGTTTATCAATCTTCTTTGGCTTCCTGCGTAGTGTTCTTGTTTGGCCACCCCTCTTTTAATTTGCTGCTCCCGCAGTCTGGCCATTGTTGTAGATTCCCAGTCATCACTTGGTTCTCGCAAAAGTCTCACTTCTCGTAGAGCATTCAGAATGTCAGCCTGGTCCATGGCGCGTCCGCCCTCCACAGTAGCCTCACCTGCGAGCTTGTCAGCCCGCTCATTTCCTTGTACTCCCGCATGACCTGGCACGAAGATGAAACTAATCTTTGCCAGCCTAGACCGCTTCAGAGGCAGCAACCACTCTCTTCGGATCGACCCCTCCTCTATCCTCTTGATCATGTTCATTGAGTCGCTAAGGAAACAAGCCCTAGTGAATGTCTGTGTCTCGAGCCATGTTATTGCTTTACTTACTGCCATGACTTCCATGGTCAGGCTACTTGTGGTTTCAGTGAAAGCACCAGAGTCCTCCTTCACAATTCTCCCTCCGGCCCGAGCTGTAAAGGCCCATGAGCTTCTCACATGTCGGACGACCGACCCATCTGTGTAGATGACCGCGTCACCGTCTAGCGAATTCTCGAAAATCAACGCTTGTACTTCAGCCTCAACAGCAGCCGGATTTTCTTGTCTGCATTTTCTATCTAGTTGGATGCAAACTGAAAAGGATGTGCAGAAGTCTGTTGGCACTTGCACCCACTCCTCGCCAGGTTCTAAGTCCTCAAGTGAACACACCTGTTGAAGAATGTCTTCGGCTTGACCCATCCACGACCGTCATACATACCTGCTGCCATCAGGGACCTGGGGGCAGTGAGTGCAGTTTGACAATCTCAACATACAAGACTTGAAATCAGCCACAGGGGATTTGAAAGCAGGCCGCCTTGAATTGATTTTCACAATGTTATTAGGTCTGCTATTAAGAAAGCAAAGGCGAACTGCCAATTGTAAAATAGCTTAGAACATCACAAACAGACAATAAAATGCTGGGGTTGATTGTGACATGCTGTAAAGAACATGCGACTAACTGTTATTATATATATATATATATATATATATATATATATATATATATATATATATATATATATATATATATATATATATATCACATTTGACTATTCTCATTTTTAATGTATAGTTTATCTATCCAGATGTGAATATCTTTTTCAAGCTGAATTTGTTGTTAACCATTTCTATTCTATTTTTATTTCTAATTCATTTCTGCCATCACCTGTTGTAACATGTCCAAGATCAGAGAAACTTATCACTTGCTCTAGTCTCTCTCTCTCTCTCTCTCTCTCTCTCTCTCTCTCTCTCTCTCTCTCTCTCTCTCTCTCTCTCTCTCTCTCTCTCTCTCTTTCTCTCTCACACACACACACACACTGTATTTACTCTGATATTCGTTATTAGCCACTCCTTTGCATTGCTAATTCTTATAGTTTTAGTTTTGTTGAGTTGGGTTCAGTTGGGTCAAGAACGGATATCACAGCACTGAGGACATCCCCATACGTGCTCCGTCCTCATCTGCAACAGCCAACGAAGAGTCCCAATATCAATGGTACCAGTAGCGGTCTGATTATATGTCCGTCTGGTCTTTCCTCGGAGTTTTGAGTCTGGTCACTCTCTTTAGCACCATTCCCTCCATGGCCTGATGATCTGTCTGTTCTTCTGCACTATACACATGATCTCAATGGGCCCCAATCACGTCTGCCTTATCATGCACCAATACCTCACCAAGTGATGCAGACCCAACCAATCTGTCTGCCTGCTCATATCCCACCACACCAGCATGGCATGGGAAAACATCCAACAGGTGCTTTCTGTGTCTTTTTGGTACAGAAAGAGTTAACAGATTCTGTGCCAAACAAAATGTAGGTTTGAACCAAACAAAACAGGAAGACGGAAACTGGGAAGTGGGGGGTGTGTCACAGTTATGACTTTAAAGTTGTTAACATGGTTGCAGACATTTTGTATTTTAAAGCAGTGACAACATTTCAATGATATATAAGCTCATGGCTGATGCGGGAAGTCACTTAAGACAATTAATCATCCCATGGCACTTAATCACTTAATGACCTGTTGGCAAATGACACTGAGTCACCAGTCTAGTGACCCTGTAGTCACTTTGAAGACACTTAACTTTTAACGAGGTGCTCTGTACCTTTCTTGTGTCAGCGATTTGTTCCACGGTTGTTGCAGGATGTTTTTTAATCTGTACTGATCTATAGCTAGGCTAGCCTGATAACAAACAAAAGTGTGAGAAAGAGAGATGGTCACCTCACTGCCTGATGTAGTGTATATGAGTCCGAACACTTCGCATTACTACAACATACATGCCTTAACCCCTTATTGTTTTTTTTGCATTTGCATAAGAAATGTTTTTTTGTTTTTTTTAGGAAACCAGTTATATCATGTTTTATATAATTACATGTATGTACTTGCTTTTTTTTTTTTTTTTAATCTGTGTACAAAGTGTGATCAAATGTTGTTTGTTTCATTTTCATGGTTTCATTAATCTCTTGTATGATTAATGATATTAATTATTGGCTTGACCACTTGGCCAAGTCTGCTGTTTTATGTGCTAATGTATTATGAACTGGGGTTTGAGCATTTGGGATTTAGAGTTCTGGTGTTCACTAATCCAATCGGGGATATTGTTTCAGTGTATAATGGTAGTATCTTTATAAGACATGTAAAAATTAACAAAATAAACAAATATCTGTGGTTAGATCTTATAAGTCTGTGTTCTGCTTGTTACATTTTCTGGTATGGCTGTCAGTACTTAGATTTATACTGGTACCTTGCCGAGTTGACAGACGATCGTTACTGTCGTCCAAAAAATGGTATAATCTCTCCATACCACAAAGCCTGGCCTGAATTGTAGAGATGATGTGTTGCCCATGCAGCAGGATCCATCTTTCGGCCTGCTAGTTAACTCCAGAGGACTGATAACACCAATACATCTTGAACAAGACAAGCTGCCAGATCAGCCAAGCAATGCTCTATCTGCATGTCAGAGCTTTGATCCTGGGCCTGGTCTGCCCTGCCATGACATTTAGAGGTCAGATTGCATTTCCTCGCAACAGGATAAGACTTGTACCCTTCCAATTCTGCCATTAGCACAATATAGCGTTTTGTGAGCGCTGCCCAAAATTCGACACTAACAGAAAACAGATAGTACAGTCTACTACCCACGGTAGCTCAGTCATAACACCTGACTAACACTTAGATTTATACAATAACATTATTGATGTCTTGAATGTGATCTAACCTAAGTTCTTAGACCTCTAATTATGCCTTGACTTGAGATTAATAGCATACTAAGCCATGCAAAGCTGCGTTTCAGAAGATCAAAAGTACGAGTATATTATGAAATATGTTCATTGAATGCTGGAAAGAGAGTGCTGAAATATGTTCTGGAGTCTGGCAGTGGATCAAGGAATGGTAACGAACAAATTAAGAACGGCTTAGATGCATCCCGTGGCATTGTTTTTGTCAAGCCTGTAGCTCAGCAAATCCAACTTCGACAAGCATATGTTCGGGTTTGCTTTCCATAACCTTTTACTGTCCCCGATCTACCTACACGGCAGCAGGTATGTGTCTCTCTTCTTCTTGTTCCTATCCCTTGATGTGTCTGACATGGGAGACCCTACAAGTAGCTGCTACCGTCGGCATAGCTCATTGAATTACTGGAACACGCACACCCCTCAACCTCTGCAAGTTGGAGACATCAGAGGAGGGTGTCTGAAATTAATGTTTCCATGACCTTGGATTGCTATAATAAAAACAACTGACCGGAAGAGACTGGTGAAAGTAGAGCCTTGTGTGCAACTGTAAGAAAGCAATAAGTAATGTTGTTTGGTCATATACTGAGAAGAGCAGCATTGGAGAACATCGTGATGACCGAAAATATCAGCACTAGAATAAGTACAGGCAGACCTAGAGAAATGATGCAGGGTGTGCTAAAACGGTGGCTTGGGCAAATTGCATGATCGCCACGCGTTGAGTGATGGTGGTCAATATCACACACCGGCCACCTGGTCTTCCTAAGACATTTCCTGGTACCCATTTGGGGGCCAAAGGTCAAGTTTCAAATTTGCATATCGATGCGGATTCAAACCCACGACCACCAGGTCGGCAAGCAAGCTTCTGGCCACTAACTAGCACGGCTTCCCACAATAGTGTTGTTATTTCGAACTGATTACATCTCAACGTGTAAAATGACACGCTTAAAGAGAGCGGTTAGTGTTACAGAAGTAAAACATGAGAAATTTGGACGTTGAACGGCAAGCATTAAATTGTTGTTCTCTGACAACGTGTGCCCTCCAGCATATCAATGATATATATAACTGTAATAGGGCAACACGATGGTTGCATAGCAAACTAGAAGATCGCCAATGGACAATGGGCGAGACAGAGGAGCCCGTGCAACGGCTGATAAGTAAAAACTGCCCACCAAGTGATGAGATGACATAAACAGATGGGTCTGTGATGAAAGGTAACAGGGGCTTCATTGCAACAATTAATGGACGCTGTTTAACAAAAGATAGTCTGACGTATGATATCGCGACTTTCAGCATGAAATTGGAGGTGGAAGGTTGACGGGAACGTCCTGGTAGCTGCAGAATTACATGTTGTGTTTGTGATAGACTTGAAAATCATGCTTCGTAAAGTAAAAACTGATGTTCTGCAGAGTACCGGTTTGCATTACTCGAAAATATGAAGGTCAAGAGCATATCACAGCTTTTCTACCCACGGCACGCGGGTGTGGCGGGAAATGAACAAGCTGATAGACTCGCCGCTACCGCCCCTTTTGGCAGAAAACTAGATTATGACAAGAAATGTATTCCCTTAGTGACTTTAAAGAGCAGAAGCACAAACAATAAGTTGCACGATTTATTGCCTGGCATATTTCCCTGTATCTCACCATGGGCATGGTGCATAGTAAAATATCTTATGAAGCGAATAAATGAATAGTACTTTAGCTGAAACAATTAAACACATAGTCACGGGTATTCTTCTAATGTGGAACATCTGTTATCCCCATGGTAATTTAAAATTTAACACGAACTCTTTCTCTTTGCACAAAACTGGCTGGAACAGTCTACTTACCAACGTCTCATTATATGTGTGCAATCGCTTATTGTTCGTCGAATACAGTATTTACGTAACGCTTATTATTTGTTCAAGTTACGGCCATATTTTATGAGATGTTGAGATATCGACGACGACGGCGTTTTCTAGCCTTTCAACTGCAATGGGATTCCTGAAGACTGATTAACTCTCTTTTCCACCCACATTGATATATGTTCGACTACTCAATTTGCTAATTGAAATTGTCTTTCCGTTGTTTTAAGTCGATCGTGTATTCGTTTGATTACGTCATCTCGAAAGGTCAGCTTAATAAACACTTGAACTTTGGGAATAGATGATTCTGTGGGGGTGGTTTTGGAAGGCTGGCATTGATGCTTAATGAAGTCGACTGGAGATCCATTTGTTTTGATTTCACCATTACCCCTACCCTGTTAAACTTCAAGGAGAAGTTATAGTAGGGTCCATCACCGGCTCAGAATGATAGTCCTGTAACTAGTCTGCCACCAAAGCAGCTGCCCATGGTTTTACCCTCACAGTCCTAATAATCCGAAGGTGATTGTTGTTCATATGGGGTAATGGACTATGGAGATCCGTTAGATTGTAGTCTAGTTAAGGGTGTCCACTTTCTCTTTTAGTGTGTCATCGGGGAAAATTTTTTCTGACCCGATTAAACGGGGTCCTTGCGGGGTATCGCTTATATTGGATAGTTTCAAAGCAATTGAAATCCATGCATGTACCCATCTACGTTTGTTTTTTATAGACTGTGCTTTGGGTCGTGCCATCATCTCGATGTCGGATTAGGATGTCTAGGAATGAAAAGGTGTCATTATGTTCGCGGTCAACGGTTTTAAAAAAAAATGTTCTTGTTGGCTTGATTCATGGAACGATTCTACTTGTTGCCTGGTTTCTGTGATGAATAATATACCATCCACATAACAGCGGTACAGAAACAAGCCCTTGATGTTCGAGGCTCCTTCTAAGTGTGCCATAGAGATGTCAGCTAGAGTGAAACATAGAGGACTCCCCATGGCCACTCCGTCAATTTGGTGGTAGTTGTTTGAAGAAAATTGAATTTAATATTGGATGTGCACAATACTAGTATTTTCTCGAGTTTGGATGTCGGTAAGGTAGGCCTAACTTCAGTTTATTCTCTTTTATGCGATCACAGATTACCTTCACTGTTTCTTCCAGGGCAACGTAGGTGAAAAGAGACGCAATGTCCACTGAAGCCTTATGCTTTTGTTTAAGATCGGTGGTGTCCAACAGTTCGACCAGTTCAAATGATTCTTCTAGTAATAATAATAATTAATGATGGTGGTGGTGGTAGTGGTGGTTTTTGGGTTGTAGTCGTGGTTGGAAAAGGGGGGGGGGGGTGGACTGAGTTATGGAGCAGAAGAGCAGAGGAGGGGGCGCGGATGAAGAAGGAATCGGATCAGAAGAACAACAACAATAGCAATAACCACTAGAGCTATTTATCCTGAATATGTTATCACCGATATTCAGATTACACGAAGGTAACTAGCGCACAAACAACGTGTGTTAAACGTTGTATAATTTGCCGGATATATTAATATAATTGCAACTGTTTATAGCAATTTAGAGATGAAAGCAGAATAAGCCCTGCAAAGGCAGCATTCCATCAGAAGATCATTATGTGCAACTTATTCCTAATCATGGAAGTCGGAAAACGAGTTGCATGGTATTACTGCCCTTACTATTGAATGTGAATGCCCGTGAATTATACATACTGAATAAAGAGAGTTCAAAGACATTGGAAGCAATAGAAGAGTGGTGTACACTGGGTGTATAGACGAGAAGGTCGACTTCATCGCAACGGGTTTTATGTCTCGGTCATTTTTTACGGGGGGAGGGGGATCCTGGGCACCGAAAGCGGCTCACAAAGCACCAGCTCTATAGCCCCAGCGACAACACCCAGGGTTCTCCGGGAAAATTGCACTCGTGAACATAACGACGAAGTCCAGAATCGAACCCACGACCTTCTGAGCGCGATGCAGGCTACTTAAACCTCTTCTTTCCGGAGACACCCCCCCCCCCACACACACACACATACACACACACACACACACACACACCTCACGAGGTGTGGTTTCTCCGTGTGATGCTAAGAACCCAAGGATAGCAAAGAAGACCATTATCCAGGCACTTTTTCTTCTTCTTTGGCTCTTTATTTCCCCACTGGAGTATAGCGGGACCTTTAAGGGAAACAAAAAATTGCAACGCTCTAATCTTATGTTAGATGCATATCATTTACAAAGCGTCGCATAATTCTCAGAAATTTTTGTCTGTTTGTGATTTCTTGGTAAATTTACGTTCAGTGGTTGCCATTGCTTTCTGAACGACCAGCACGCAAACCATAGGAAACACGACTTCCACCTTGAGACACACCATCACATAGCAGTCGGTCCAGCAACTAGATCTGTTTGTGAGTTAATTTCATTCAAAATATCTTATTTACTCTTTCTATCCGTCCACAGCGTTATTGTCATTCTTTTATAAAATAACATATCCTCAGCTTTTACATTATTTCTCATTTGTCTGCTAATCGTCCTTGACTCGCTTCTGTAATCATAACATGGAAAACTGATAATTTGTAAAATTACCTGGCAAGGAAATCTGGCGAGGAAGAGTAGTTACCACCCCACTTCATTATGCCAGGGCCAAGAATATGTGACGGCCCAACACTTCATATCCCAGTACCTGCCATGGAACAACCTTGACTCTTTAAGAATGTTCCCGTAACTCACAATAACATTTTATAGCAGCGCAATAATCTGCCAAACACACTATTGACAGAAACGAGCTAGCGGGGTGCATGGTTTACTTTCCTCCCGCGATGATATTTCTTGGCACAACGTGTCGAGTAGTTGTCTTCTTTGGCCTCGTGAACATTTTGGTTAATTCTAACCATATGTCTCTTCACGTGAGATCTGCTCAGCGGTAACCTTTCCTCGCTCTGATGTTTCTGCCAACTACAAACTGAAGGGTGTCAGACATATTGCAGGGTTGGCTTTAAGCGCTAGAAGTGTGGGCCAACAAGTTTGGTGAGTTATAAAACGCATCATCATCATCATCATCATCATCATCATCATCATCATCATACAAATGTTCTTCGCAGAGAATGGGGATGAGTGGTCTCGAGGTATGGTGTCCGCCTCGAGTGCTGGAAGTCCAGGGTTCAAGCCTCGGTGAGGGCAGGACTTTTTCACGTGGACTTCTAGTAACAAAAATTTCCCCTGGTTTCTGGGTAGTGAGATCGGACGCCCGTGTCTTGTTGCGCACGTAAAAGTCCCTTGGCAGTTGGAAATCGAAAAAGAGTAGCCTAACGGCAGCTGCCCGGGCAACATTTCGAGTTAAAAATCTACCCAAAGTATTTCAAGATCTTCGCCGGTGCTGCGGAGTTCCTGCACTGAGCAGATATTCTCCGAGCTCAGGCCTGAGTTAGGAGTAGAACGGAGCACTTATGGGTTACATCCGTGTACCGTGATGTTGATCCGTCGAGTAAACTAAACTAGACTAAACTAACTTCACAGAGAGTCATTCTTATTCCAACCCACCAGAGAGATTCTACACCGTTCTTCTGTCTCATGAATGTGTATGCCCAGGGTGTCTTTAATATCCCGTTTCGCCTGTCGTGTTGGTCGACCACCTCCTCTTCTTCCTGGAAATACGCCTTCAGTTATCGTTCTTTCTAAACCACTGTGATGTTCGGCATTTTTTTCGGAGACTCCTGGGGGGCCGTCGCTGAAGCTACGGAGTTGGTGCTATGTGCGACGCTTTTCGCGCTGCGGAAAGAGACTGAAGCCATATGGGATAAAATCCCTGATGCAATGAAGTCGATCCTGTCGACTTTTAATCGACTTTTTTTAAAGCGACACTGTGATGTTAACATGGCCATAGCATTTCTGTTTCCCCAAGCGCCATGCTGTTTATCAACCAGTTAGTTGTCTTCTCGCAGAATATCAGCCACGGTATTCTAAAATATAAAATAAAAAAGTTTTATTTGAGCAGTACCTCGGTTTTGATATTTGAAAAAAAAAAATATGACATGGTTGAGATAAGAACACAGATAAACACACATAGTATTGTTTGGCGCTCATAGAGTGTGTTTCTTATGTAACTGTCTTAATGGCCTCAACGAGTTCCCCTATTGATTTCATGTGTAATAAGAGCACAGAGCTGATCCACGACACAGGTGATTGTGTAAGACACTCTTATCGGCGTGTCCCATGACGGTGATGAACCCCATGAAATATTTGCCGTAGGTGTGGGAATTATTATGCCTTCACATATTCTAGGTCAACGACATACAGAGTTCTCTTCCTCTCTGGCTTCCTTTCCTAGACAGTTCCCTGACAGTTGTGCGGTACCCCGGGTGCGGTGTGGGGATGACCCCAGCGCCACACACCGCCACGCGGGTCGAACAAATAACCCTGACACCGCAAGGGATGGAACCCCAACCACGATCTTGGCAAGCAAGTGAGTAACCTGCGCTACCGCAGCTTCTGTGTGTGTGTGTGTGTGGGAGGGGGGAAGGGTGTCAGTGTGTGTGTGTGTGTGTGTGTGGATGTGTGAGTGTGTGTGTATGTGGGTGTGTATTTGGGTGTGGATGTATGTGTGGGATTGTGTAGGGGTGTGTGGGTAGGTGTGTGTGGGGGGTAGAAGGTGTGTGTGGGGTGTGTGTGTGTGGTAGGGGGTGTGTGTTTGCGTGCGTGTGTGTGTGTGTGTTTGTGTGTGTGTGTGTGTGTGAAAAAATGTTGCCTGTCCTGTGCAGGATATTGCGATCAACCCCAACACAGGTTGATATACAAGACAACTTTATGTTCAGTAGTCTGCCATTCCGTGGCTAACGGCCTACAGACGCTATTCGTGAGCCCGCTTACCTGCGTTCGAAACACAGCTGCGACCGATTTGGCAGCAGACCGCGTCGCACTGAGTCTTAACGAATTGGTATGGGAGCCGGTCGTTCAGAAAGCAATGGCAAACTACTGAACGTAAACTTGCCAAGACATCAACAACAGCAGTAAAATGCTGGTGTTGACAGCGATGTCCTGTAAAAATGATATGCAAATTACAACAAAACAAAATAAAATAAAAAGTATGCCATTGCTTTCTGAACAGGAAGTCAATGTTGAATCCCATTTACCGGTGTAGGGTATTAACCCTCAGTCAATGCACCGGAATTTAAGCGCATTACACCCCGCGGCCCCGCAGATCTCATTATGTATGTAACTAATATACCATATTTGGCTTCCCGTATCGCTATGACAAGTGGCAACTGGCACCATAACCACATTTATCACCCAGCTGTCTTACTCTTCTCAATCTCCAATGGCTGCTGATGTTGTTTGTATGGTAAGCATCATGAGATCTGTTTCTCCGTTGTTTTTCGTAGTTTCTCTTCATTCTTCAATTTCTTGTTAATGGAAAAAACATTGCGAGTTGCGTCAACCAACGGTTCTCCGTATGTTTCTCATTGGTATTTCTGCTACTGATTACACAGTCTATGGCCAGTCTATTATATTTAAGCATTCTGCTCCGATCAGTTCGCCGAACCTGAATCAGCTACCCCATGTATCGCCAAAACGCTTTAAGTTTTAATTACTCTGAGTTCCTGTTAGCTATTATTACTTTCATCACCATCTCATCTTCATCATCATAACCTCATCTTATTCCTCTTGTACCTGGGGTTATCGAGGTGAAGCATAAGCAGCAGATGTGTGTCCGTTTATGAGTTTCATATATCGAGATTCCAATGGACTCTGTTATTCCATCTTACAATGGTCGGCCTCTTCTTCTGGTTCCATTTGGTCGGTGCATCATTGCTTGTTGTAGTACACTTTCAGTTGCTAGCCTTGTTATGTGACCGAACCATTTCACTTGCATTTTTCTAATGAAATCTGGTGCTTCTATTTCTATCCCCCCCCTCCCCGCCCTCCCCCAATTGGTCCTGATTTCGTCATTTCTTATTTTCTCTCTTCTTGATACGAGGCGTATTCTTCTCATGAATCTCATTTCCGTCGATTGCAATTCTTTTTTTTCTCCTTTTCTATCATTGCCCAGGTTTGGCATTAATAGCATAGAGTTGATAGAAAGATTATTTTCAACTGATACGTGTTTGTTGTTGTTTATTTTTTTTAAAGCATTCGTGCCATTTTTATATTTTTTTTAGTATTTAGTGCCATTTGTCCAATTAGTCGAGTGTGCCTTTTTGTATCTACTCTCGATCTCGTCTTCTGATTTACTCTTTGATGATATTTGCAGCTATTACTTTACCCTATTCATTTTTAGCTGTAACTTTACATCACTAGTTTTTTACCGGTTTACTGTAAATCACCGACTTTTCAACATCACATGTTTAAAAATTGAGCACAACACACTAGTACTGGCAATGTTGATCGTATTCCGGTACAAACCTAAGACCTTGTCCACTTCAATATGGAAGCACTAGGCTTGAGTTTCGCTCTCATTTGAGCTCATCATGTAGTGCATAATCCTTGACTGGACCCGGGATCAAATCCCAGATCAGTGGCGTGTGAGGCGGGTGTGTAATCACTAGACCACGCGGCACACGCTAGACACAACCACATTATCACAATAGAATATCGCAACGTCACTCATCGTAGGCTATAGCTCAAAATTTGCCCGATCGCCGCGATGACATCCGCCAATGGATGTGGCACCGAATGATCAGGATGAACATCACATGTCTCGGAAAGTGGACTACGTTGGCCATAGTACACATCACAGTGGGTTAGAAAGAACAGTAACGGAAGAAGAGGCAGAAGTCGACCAGCACGACAGTGGAAACTGCTATGACTCAATTTATCAGTCATGGCATAGTTCGAGAGTTAAGGTTGTGAGCGCTGATCACGCAGCATAAAACATGCCTGGGAAGTCACTGAGTGAGGGAACAAGGTCTTCTCCAAGCACTTGGGATCATTCGAACTATGGCTGTTGTCTGGGCTGGACAGGCACGCTTTGATGATGGCAATGAGCATGAATAGTGCCGCCATTAGTCTTAGATATTTTATAATTGTGACATATGGAAATCGTAAATTGATTCGTGAAATTAGACGTAGACAGTCAAAATTCTTTGGACATGTTATGAGAAGAAATGAATTGGAGAACTTGGTGACAGCTGGCAAAATTAAAGAGAACAGACCAAGGGGAAGATCGAAAAGTAAATACCTGGACGGCTTGGCCACATGGCATGGTCAAGACAGGAACACTGAGCTGATCCATGACTCTGGTGATCGAGTGAAATGGCGAGTCATGACCGCCCACGCTTTCCGGCATGGCACATGATTGATTGATTGACATAGAAATGTTTTACAACTGTGATAATGTGAATATGTGATCATATGACGATGTAAATGTATGGAAACTTCGTATGGTAATAGATTATGAAAACAGAGTCGGAGGTGTGTTATAACAATCATTTGTGGAGTCGTGTTAACAGTCGTGTAATGTGTAGAATGAATGAGTAACATCCAAATCGTCTCTCACAGCCAGCTCTACCAATAATAAATCGGCTATATCATGCAAAATAATGATGATGATGATGATGATGATGATGATGATGATGATGATGATGCTGATTATTGATGATGATGATGATGATGGTGATGATGTTGATGATGATGATGATAGAGGATAGCCAGGTATCCTAGGCGTTTTTTTTTGGGGGGGGGGCGGGGGGGGGGGGGGGGTCCTGATTAAAAAGTGTTCCTAACCCTTTTATAACCAGGCGCAGCGTTTATATAGTTGTGGGAAACACTTGAGGTTTAGCAGCATTAAAAATAAAGAGAAATCGTATATTACTAAACACATGAAAACTGCACATTCTTTAAGAGTTAAGAAAGGAAAAGTGCCTTACATTTATAACGTCTGCGACTTTCATTAAGGTTATTTACAATAACAATGTCAAATATTGGAGCTTCTCAAGATCATATTTTGGCCATCTGTGTATGTATGCATACTTTGTTGACGTAGTGTCGAATGCACTGTTCAGGCTATACTTCTTGGAAGATAGCTGTCATCCAAAGAACATATTCTATTGACAGCTGCCATATGGTACATGACAAATTAGATACGATACAGGGTGTGTGGAGGCGAGGCAGGCAAGCGTTTGGCTCAGACACAAAATTATGGGCGGAAGGACAAGGCCATTGCCCGCTAAAACGGAGATGCGCCAGAAAGCATTATCTTGAAACGCGAAGAGAAAATATCCATCCATCCATCCATCATGTACCATGCCAATAAGCGTGGGCTGTCATGTTGTGCCATCTCACTGGATCACCAGAGTCGTGGATCAGTTCCATGTTTCTGTCTCGACCATGCCACGTGGCCAAGCCATTCAGGTATTTACTTCTCGGTCTTCCCCAGCATAAGGATCGGAGTATTCGCAGTTTTTGTTAGTTTACTTGTTTAATATACATTTCTTATGCCTGTTGTGCTATGCAAATTGCTAGGTACGAATTATGTCCGTATTTCACAGTTGTGGGTGCAGGTTGATGATAGTCTTCGCCAATGAAGACCCGTTTCTTAGAGATGTCTAGTTGGCTGGGAGTCTAAACACGGATGTTTCTTCAGCGCTGTCGTCGTGTGGTGTCGGCAGGTTTCAATTCCAACTGGTACCAAGCCTTCCAGCGCGGCAATACCTGTGAATTTATGTCTAGGGCTACTCTAGCAAGCGGAGCAGAATCGAGGCCGTTGATGGACCAGTGTGTTCTGTGGCAGGTAGTTTCCTGCTACAGAGCCATATTAACCTACAGACAGGAATCACCGAAAAGAAACGTAATATTACATCAAAGGGAAATGTTAGCACAAAGTGGATTTTGTTAGGTTAATAAGTTCCTGGCAACGGATTCATTGCCTCATTACATCTGCTTGTCAACTGTGTCGCTGAATGCGAAAGCACTGTGACTTCCATTCCTGGGACATCTGGCCGTTTTTTTAAATTGTAAATCCCGAACCAGGAACCCTCCATTGCAGTGTTTCCCAACCTTTTTTGTGCCATGCCCCACTTAAGTCCTTTCTAAAATTCATATTGCCCCCCTCCCCCGCCCCACGCCCCCCCCCCCTCAACATATACATTATTTTTAATATTCAAAAATTGAAAGGTCCACTAAAGAAACTTGAATGATAGGTTTTAGGAAGAAATCACTAGGTAATTATTGAGCAAACACAGTAAGTAAATTTTCAAAACATATAATGGAGAACTGAAATTCAAGTACAAAATAATTTTAATGAAAGATTTTTCTATATTTTAATTATTAGTAATTATTTATTATTTAAATTTAGTGAGATCCTTGCGCTTGATGCTTGCTGCAAAGAGATCTTATGTCAGGTTCCAATTTAGTTAACTTCAGTCTCAAGTCTCCCCGTTTTGTTATATTCAGCCGATTTCTTCCATTTTCGAATTGCCCCCCTTAACAGTCAAATTGCCCCCCCCCCCTGTGGGGCGTGGGCCCCACGTGGGAAACACTGCTCTATTGGCCTGTGATGTGACAGTTTATCACAGTGGTTCTCAACCGGGAAAGAATTCCCCCTTTAAAAAAAAAAGGGGGGGGGGGGGGAGAGGTGATTAAGATTATTAATACAATAACCAATTACTTGATATTGTTTTTCCCTCCATACTTTACATTTCTGTACTTCTCGGCCTTATGAAATTCGTTTTATAACGTAAGTAAACCAGCAAATAACGTTTTATGTTGACGTCTAGACTTGTTCTAGTGTTATTACGTTTAGCTTCCATTTTTACTTAAACTGTGTAGGGGCGGTGGTGGGGGGTTTATAGGTAGGAAATATGAAAGCGGGGGGGGGGGGGGTGACATTCTGAACATATGGTGAAGGGGTGCAAGGGCCAAAAATTGGTTGAGAACCACTGGTCTATCACATTTGGTAGGTCTGAATACATAGAGGTATAGGTAGCCATCCCGTTCCTCTGTTAGCGGACGACGGATGCAGGCGTGGAACCCTGGTCCGCGCTCATAACATCAGTGTACCACCTTACTGACGCCACTAACTCACCCGCCTGTCTGGCCTGCTAAATTACAGTGAAGTTACAGATCAAATCAACTTATCAAATCAACTTTATTAGGGTCACAAATTGGGCGCGCAGGCCCGTCTTACATTCGGCCCTTCCAATCACTCGTCTTTCGTTCATCAAGAGCATTATACATTTACATAGGAAAAACAAATAAACATTGTGAAATGAATGTTGTAAACATAAACAAGGCTAAACATGGAAAAAAAATATGTACATAAAAAGTATGTGACTTAAAAGTAGTGATGCCAGCGTGCCCCCCCCCCCCCCCCCACACACACACACACCACACTCTCTCTCTCTCTCTCTCATTCACTCTCATTCTCACTCATTCCCTCTCACTCATTCACTCACACACACACTCTCACTCATTCACTCTCCCGCTAACTCATTCACTCTCACGCTCCCTCATTCACTCTCACGCCCACTCAATCTGTCTCTTCCACTCACTCATTCACTCTCCCGCTCACTCATTCACTCTCCCGCTCACTCATTCACTTTCCCACTCACTCATTCACTCTCACTCATTCTGTCTCTCCCGCTCACTCATTCACTCTCCCGCTCACTCATTCACTCTCCCGCTCACTCATTCACTCTCACGCTCACTCATTCACTCTCCCGCTTACACATTCACTCTCACTCATTCACTGTCCCGCTCACTCATTCACTTTGCCGCTCACTCATTCACTCTCACGCTCACTCATTCACTCTCACGCTCAATCATTCACTCTCCCGCTCACTGATTCACCCTCACGCTCACTCATTCACTCTCACGCTCACTCATTCCTTCTCACGCTCACTCATTCCTTCTCACGCTCACTCATTCACTCTCACTCATTCACTCTCACACTCACTCATTCACCCTCACTCATTCACTCTCACGCTCACTCATTCACTCTCACGCTCAATCATTCACTCTCCCGCTCACTGATTCACCCTCACGCTCACTCATTCACTCTCACGCTCACTCATTCCTTCTCCCGCTCAATCATTCCTTCTCACGCTCACTCATTCACTCTCACGCTCACTCACTCTCACTCTTTCACTCTCACGCTCACTCATTCACTCTCACGCTCACTCATTCACTCTCACGCTCCCTCATTCACCCTCCTGCTCAATCATTCACTCTCCCGCTCACTCATTCACTCTCACGCTCACTCATTCACTCTCCCGCTCACTCATTCACTCTCCCGCTCACTCATTCACTCTCCCGCTCAATCATTCACTCTCACGCTCACTCATTCACTCTCACGCTCACTCATTCACTCTCACTCATTCACTCACACACGCACACTCTCACTCATTCACTCTCCCGCTCACTCATTCGCTCTCACGCTCACTCATTCACTCTCCCGCTCACTCATTCACCCTCACGCTCACTCATTCACTCTCACGCTCACTCATTCACTCTCCCGCTCACTCATTCACCCTCACGCTCACTCATTCACTCTCACGCTCACTCATTCACTCTCCCGCTCACTCATTCACTCTCACTCATTCACTCTCCCGCTCACTCATTCACTCTCACGCTCAGTCATTCACTCTCCCGCTCACTCATTCACTCTCACGCTCACTCATTCACTCTCACTCATTCACTCTCACGCTCACTCATTCACTCTCACTCATTCTGTCTCTCATTCACACTCACTCACTCTCTCACTCAAACTACAGTAATAAACATAAGTTTAGATTATACATGATAAAATCAAATGGTATTTAACTGATAATATGACAGATGAGAATACACAAACATATGGATTCACGTGTTACATAACATTCGTGTTACATGACATGCATCTGCTCAGCTCTCTCTCTCTCTCTCTCTCTCTCTCTCTCTCTCTCTCTCTCTCTCTCTCTCTCTCTCTCTCTCTCTGTATTCTTTCATATACACACACTCACACGCATGCGTACGCTCACACGCACACACACACACACACACTCTCTCTCTCTCTCTTTTATTCACTCTCACTCTCTCACTCTCACTCATTCACTCACACACACACACACTCTCACTCATTCACTCTCCCGCTCACTCATTCACTCTCACTCATTACAGATAGGATACTGAGGTAGTTTAGTGGCTAGATGGCCGCCTGCCAGATTAGACTTTTTCACTAACTCACCCGTCTGTCCGGCCTGTTAAATCACAGTAAAGTTACAGATAGGATACTGAGGTAGTTTAGTGGCTAGATGGCTGCCTATCTGACCTGTTAAATTACAGTGAAGTTACAGATGGGATACTGAGGTAGTTTAGTGGATAGATGACCGCCTGTCTGGCCTGTTAATTCACAGTGAAGTTACAGATAGGATACTGGGGTAGTTTAGTGGATAGATGGCCGCCTGGCCTGTTAAATCACAGTGAAGTTACAGGTAGGATACTGGGGTAGTTTAGTGAATAGATGGCCGCCTGTCTGGCCTGTTAATCACAGTGAAGTTACAGAGAGGATACTGGGGTAGTTTAGTGGATAGATGGCCGATTGGCCTGTTAAATCACAGTGAAGTTACAGGTAGAATACTGAGGTAGTTTAGTGGATAGATGGCTGCCTGCCAGATAAAACTTTTCTTCAAATTGACGTGGGCTCGCAGGTTGACCCAATAACCTGGGGACCATGAAATGTCTGGGGGGAGGGGTGGGCGGAATACTGACCACACCACCCACCGATTTATTTATAAACACAAGAGTTAGCCCCATATGTCTAATTTTCCCTAAGGCCTGTAATCCATCCATCCATCATGTGCCATGCCGGTAAGCGCAGGCGGTCACGTTTTGCCATCTCACTCGATCACCAGAGTCATGGATCAGCTCAATGTTCTTGTCTCGACCTTGCCATGTGGCCAAGCCATCCAGGCATTTACTTCTCTGTCCTCACCTTGGTCTCTTCCCTTCGATCTTGCCAGTTGTCACCAAGTTCTCTAATTTATTTCTTCTCTTAATATGAACAACAAATGTTGACTGTCTACGTCTAATTTCTCTAATTAATTTACGATTTGCATTTGTCTCCTGTAGTGCTTGGTTGTTGGTTTTTCTGTCTGTCCATGGTATTCTTTGCATTTTCCTCAGAAACCACATTTCTGCAGCCATCAGATGTTTTTCAGCTTGACTGCTCATTGTCCAAGTTTCACATCCATACAAAAGAATAGGCTCTATGTAGCACCTCAACACTCTTTTTCTCGTTTCAATTGGCCTCTTTTTATTGGTCAGTATGTTTTTCATCTTGCAAAGGCTACTTTCGCCATGGCGATTCTTGTTATAATCTCTACAAGGCATCTCCCATCAGATGTTATGACTGTTCCGAGATAGCTGTACCGATTCACTTGTTGAAGAATATTCCCATTTACTTGTATATTACATTG
The DNA here is from genome assembly GCA_014155875.1 of Cepaea nemoralis. Taxonomy (NCBI): domain Eukaryota; kingdom Metazoa; phylum Mollusca; class Gastropoda; order Stylommatophora; family Helicidae; genus Cepaea; species Cepaea nemoralis. The sequence continues at coordinate 502,150 of JACEFZ010024692.1, read as the reverse complement.
TATTATTTCGTTCAACCTAGTGCCTTTTTTACAATTTAATTATAATCCCAGTTGTTCACTGTGTGCAACAATCGCATCTACTAATTGTTGCAGATCCTGCTCATTGTCTGCAATCAATACTGTATCATCTGCATAGCTAATGTTATTGATGTTTCATTCTCCGATGCTGATTCCATTTATGTCTTCTACATTTCTGAAAATATTTTCATTGTATAGGGAAAAAAGATCTGGAGACATTACACATCCCTGCCTAACACCTATCTTAATAGGCTGATATTGAACCTTATGAGAATAAAACCTGGTAATCAACCGATAAGATCATGCTTTCACTCTCTTCTGCTGCGAAACATTTCTGACACCGACATTCCTTCTTGCGACGATATCAAACGGTCCAGCATGTTCCATCTTGGTCTCCCCCTGCCCCTCTTCCCCGCGCATATCTTCCCCTCCAGCCTTCCGATTGGGATGACATAACCAGTGAGTGTAATAACAAATTAGTTGCATTTCCTTTACAGGACGTTACAGTCAACACCATCATCTTTTGCTGTTGTTATCTCTCTGCAAGTTTGCGTTCAGTAGTTTGTCATTCCAGCACCCATAACATTTCGTAAAAAAACGACTCAAGACAGTCTGCTGCCAATTCGCCCACAGCGGTGTTTCGAACGCGGGTATAAGGGATTACGAACTGCGTCCGTAACCTCTTCGCCAGGGAGCTGGCTAACCAGCGATACCCTAGTAAAATATGTATATGTGGTTGCTTTTTTTAAAATTGTTTTTCGGCAGGAGCTAAAAATACCTTTTTGTTTCCTTATATAGTATAAAAATATGTGTCTAACACTATTTGCCCTTGCTCTTTAAGGCGTGTTAAAGAATCCTTTTTTTAAACTCTCCATTGCCGGCAGAGATAACGCAATTCTGTGCATCGTGGAGACAATTCTGTTTAGGGATTCTCAGCTAGAGGCTTGGAAAAGGACATCTGATCAGAGTGGACCGTGTAAGTCTACAACCTCAAGTATGGCGACGAGATGGCGGCGATCACCACGACTCTGACGTGTCCGGCGGGTATTTGAGTCAGAGGAGCAAGCATAATGTCTGGTTCTCGGTCCGTAGTGAGTCTAGTTCACGGTGACAAATCTGGTGGCATGAGTGGGCACCGGGCATAGAAACTTCTTTCTCTCTTACGAGAACTTACGAGAATGTAGTGCCCGGGTGATACTGGAGCGTGGAGCAAGTGTAACGACCAGCGGATCTGTTGGTTTCAAGAGCCGCATTAGATGGAACACTCACGATAGGCATGGGGATATTTGGTAAACTATCAATGATTGTTAACTTAAGATACAATAATAGATGAAGCAATATATGTAAAGATGCCTGTCTTTGGATTTACGTGTGGTCACAGCGAGAAGTCATGCATGAGGGAACAAGTCTGACGTGTTGGTAACGAGTGTGTTATTGAAACAATCGGAACCTACACCTTGCTTTTGTTGAAAGAGACGGAGTATCTTCAGTTTTCCCAGAGTGATATGGTTTTATCATAAACCATAAAGCAAACTATGATTTCTATTATTATGTTTGCTAATATGCACGATGTAGCGTGGTCCATATTTGCCGATAAGCTGATGGGAGAGTGGAAGTTGTCAGACTTGAGCCACATGTGTCCCCTGTCCTGTGTATTTGAGGGATGTGCCTTTGGTAGCTTGAATCCATGCTATTGTCTTCCTCTAGCTCTATAACTAGTGATGACTGAGTGAATCTGTCACCTTGATCAGACTACAAGATCCTCAAGTAAAACGGCTGAAGTCATACAAGAAAGCTATGCACAGGCCATCGAAGAATAGTCAACACAGAACTGGTGTCCTCAGCCACTACACGCTGAGGGAGATACTGAGAAACTGATTCGAGCACTTATGAACTGATTGGTTCGGTGTGCAGTGAGTATAATTTGTCGACTAATTCGCCCTATAGTCACATATTCTTTTATTCTGTGCATAAAGTCATATTTGAATGTGCTTCGTCCTGACACGATATCAGAATCACTATTTGTTCGCTCTCTATAAAAGCTTCTTTTTATAGTTCATGTCCTGTGGCGTTGGAGATCATGTCTCTCCACAGCCTTCTGTCTCGCACACTACCAGTCATTTCAGATACCGATGTTACTCAATGCCATGATTTCCAATTGTCGAGAATCTTCTCTTTCGGTTTCTCCCTACCTTTGTTCCCATCAGCCTTCCTCGTTGTCACAACGTACTACAGCTTTCCCCATCTCCCGACGTGCCCAAATATTGTAGATTGCCTGCTTGTGATGCGAGAAACCAGTTCCCTTTCGGAGTTAACGTCTTTCAAGATATGTTCACTACGCTATTTATCTGTCCGTGTCCTCATCATTCTTTTTTAACACCACATCCCTGCAGCTTCTTAATTCCTCTCTAGTCTACTAATTGTCCATGATTCACTTCCGTAAACGAGAATTGGCTTGACATAGCTATTAGTAAGAACCCTTCCTCTTACCTCGATAAATTCACTAATGACATAATTTCAATTTGTCTCTTCTAATAAAGCCTATGATTTTTCGCAGTCATTTTATTTCACGTGTAATAATGTTTCTCTCTTACAGCGTAGACAACTGCCATATTTAGTACTAATATATTGCAAACACGTTTACATACAGTATATTATTGCATTAGACAGAATGGCGACACACCAGTCATTGTGTAGACCAGTAATAACACCCATAATCTGCCGCATTTCGAAACGATATGGCTAATTGCTGTCAACGCACCATGAACTGAGGTCAGCTTAGTCTGCCTGTCACTCAAAGAAAAAAAATTAATAAATTCAATATTAGCGGCATTTCCTTTTCATGACGTCGCAATTAATCCCAACAATTATTGGCTGTTTATTATTGTGTAGACAATTTTACATTCAGCAGTGTACCGTTGCTTTCTGAACGGCCGACGCTCATATTATTGTTTAAATCAACGCAGAGCGATCTGCTTCCAAAACGCCTGCGGCTGACTTTGAACTACGTATTTCGGGACTGTGAAACTGCGTTCACTCCCCCCCCCCTCCCCCAGGCCACAAACGACAACAGATAAATAATGACCTTACATTTAACACTATAGCCCGCTCCGTGGCGAAGAGGTTACGGACGGAGTTCGCAATCTCGCATACTGCAAATTTGAAACAAGCTGCGGGCGATTTGGCAGCAGACTGCTATGTGTTTGTTTTTTAAATAATAAAATGGTATTTGTGCCGGTCGTTCAGAAAGCAGTGGCAAACTATTGAACGTAAACGTGCTAAACGATCACGAACAGCCAAAAAATACTGGGCTTGACTGCGACGTCATGTAAAGAATATGCAACTAACTTAACATCGCACCTTTGTTTACACAATTGTTATGGTATGGTTTTCGGATCATCACAACTTTAACAGGTAACACATCTTTTGAAGAAAGTCTTTTCAACGTTTGTAGAAAAGACTCTCGACCAGTTGCCAGTTATTTTGCCGTATCCTGTCTTTGATGACCCGTGTTCATCTTCGCGTTGGTTGGCCACTACCTCGTCTCCCATCAGCCATAATTTCCATGACTGTTTTCTTTTCCAATCCACTGCGATGTTTGATGCAGTCAAATTATTTTACTTGTGAAGACAGGCTACGATGTATGAACCAGTTTTCTTGATTGTTCAGATATTGTATTAGGTAATACAATTAGTGAAACTGGGTAAAGCTGTGGAAATGTAAACAATATAAAATAACACAATGTAATGCAGCTTTATAGAGTGAGTGGCACCTTGCAGTCTTGACAGACCAAAGTAGGTGAGTTGGAATGTGGCCACAATTCTATCACAATGCCTGGGCTGAGCTTTAGAGAACATGTGGTGCCCAAACGACATGCTCCCTCTCTCGGCCTTGCCTTGTTTGATTCAAAGGAATGGGTAACCAATACGTCTGGACGGATAACATATAGGATAATAATAGGACCTTGTGGCAACTAGCCTTCATCACCAAATAAATACACAAAACACAACATATAAAAACGAGGACGACAATAGTTCACTATAATAACTACATTAAGGCATAATAACCGAATGAGAAGAAAGGAAAGAAAATGAATAAAATGTGCTACTTATCTCAGAATCCCAGCTGTAATGTCAGTATGTTATTTTTCCTCATCCACAGTGTTCTCAGCAATGTCCTGTCCAGTTAGTTAGTCTTTCCTCTTGAGCCTAAGTCGGCGAATAGGACAAAAGTCATGGCTCTCCATGTCCGTCGGTCCGCTGCTACCTGTTGTAGATCCTGGATGTTCACTTGGCCGTCCTGTCCAGTGTCGGCTGAAAATTCTAAATTTATTCTTTGGTGTTTATGATGTTGTCTATGAGTCACACCCGTATACTGCCACAGACAAAATTCATGTCCTCAAAATTGTTACGTTCATTTGCTTGCCTGTGTTGTGTCATAAGATCTTATTATGCCTAATACTAATATTATAATAGGTTCTCTCAGCCTGACTATCGAAGGATGTGACCTTTGAGTTGAGCAAGAAACTACCAGCCTCATAAACCAGGTTTTCAAATATGTAGTTATTGTTGTCATTACTTTCTTTGATTTATTTGGTTGTTTCGGGATTTGAGGTTTAAAGATTGAGCACAACCCACTACTGGAACGCTGATCATACTCCGGCACGAACCGTGGGCTTTGTATACGTCGGATTGGAAGCACTAGACTCGAGTTTCGCTCTCGTTTGAGCTCGTCGGTAGTGCACATCCCGGGATCGAACTCCTGATCACTGGCGTGTGAGGCGGGTGTGCAACCACTTTACCACGCCGCCCACAGAAGACTCGACAACATTATCATATTAGAATATCACACCCCGTGGCTTAGAGTTACCTATGCGAATCGTGAGCCCGCTTAATATATATATATATATATATATATATATATATATATATATATATATATATATATATATATATATATATATATATATATATATATGAATAACGAAGACACAAACAATAGATTGCACGATTTATTGCCTGGCATATTTCGCTGCATCTCGTCAGGTACATACTGCAGAACTCACACAACTTACGTGAAATTAACTAGATAAATCCTTCAAGTTGAAATATACACAATTTCGCACAGTAATGTCGATTGTCTACCACGGTAATTTTAAGCTGACTAACATGTCTTTCTGTTTACACAATTCTGGCTTGCGTTGATAGATCATAATTGCTTCTGCAAATTTTAACAAGCGAGTATTCTGTGTTCTAAACAACACGCGAAATGCAGTCTCTCTGGACACAACATGGCGACTGGCAACAATGTGCTTGCCGATTGAAGACGCCGGGAGCTTCCGGTGTGTCGGCTCCTCGTGGCTATCATCTCCTGTGTGTTGTATCTTGTTGACCCATTGAGGTATGTGTTCTAACACCCGTTTGTTAAGCTGTCTCTCCGTTCGGCCAATGTAAACGGCCTGGCATCTACATGTGAATTGGTAAATACAATTGTTTGTGGCGTACAGAGGAACAGGCTCTTTGACTGTTGGTGTAGGAATGGGTACGGTTTTACATCTAATGACTGGAGTTGCCGCACAGAATGTTTGACCTACTGCTGTAGTAAGCCGGTCTTGTAGACGTTGCATTACGTCATCCCCTCGAAAGGTTAGCTGGATGAATACCTTGAGTTTAGGGACTGTAGTTACGTCTGCTTTGGGTTTGGGCTGTTGGCAATGGCGCTTTATAAATCCTGTGGAGTACCCATTCAGGTTTAAGACATTCTTCAGAGTTTCAAATTCCTCTGTCAGTGTGTCCTGGGTGCATATCTTTCTAGCACGGTCAAACAAGGTCCGTACTAAGCCCCGTTTGTACTGGACAGGTGTGAAGCTCTGAAAATTTAGGTATTGGCCAGTCCATGTTTCTTTGCGATACACCGATCTTTGAATTGTGCCGTCTGCTCTACGTCTCATTAGAATATCTAGGAACGGTAACGCTTCGTTGTGTTCGTGTTCCATAGATAGAGAGATGTTTTTTATGCGTCTTGTTCATTGTGGCCTGAAACGATGTTGCTTGTAGCTCGTCTGTGGTGATGATTAGTATATCGTCCACATAACGCCGGTAAAAGGCCAAGTTGTTGATGTCTGAGGATCTCTTTTCTTCTAAGTGTGCCATGAAGATGTCCGCTAGAATAGGACCAGAGGACTCCCATGGCCACTCCGTCAATTTGGCGGTATGACTTAGTTTGAAAATTGAATTGGATGTTGGCGTACATAGTAGTAGTAGCCTCTCCAGAATAGGTGTTGGTATGCCTAATTTTAGTTGTTTGTCTTCAATGCGTTCCCTTATTATTTTCACTGTCTCCTCTAATGGAACGTTAGTGAATAGGGAGGCTATATCCATGGATGCCATGTGTTTGTTATTTACGTCCATAGTATCCAATAATTCCACCAGTTGGAATGTATCTCTGAGTATTTTTGGATCGAAGGACTGTATATATATGTAGTGTGCGCCTGACGAGATGCAGCGAAATATGGCAGGCAATAAATAGTGCAATCTATTGTTTGTGGCTTCTGTGTTTACAAAGAATTGGTAAGTTTCTAGACAAATTCTATACCAAGCAACTAATGGCCCTGGTGTGCTACCGGGGTCATAGGGGGAGGCATAGAGTAGTATCACTATGACCTACCATGCATGTCGTAAGAGACAACTAAGGAGGTTCCGCCAGTGGTATCGGGACTCTAAGAGGAAGACAATAATAGTAATACGCTGTAACCTGCCATACATGTCACAAGAGGTGATGAGTGAAGGCTTGGCGTGAGGCTGGCTTCCCCATTCTGTAGATAATTTTAGCTGCAAAATTCAACGAGCATTGAACAGGTATAAAGATGTAAAAAAAAAAAAAAAAGAAATAACTAAGCCAAACAAGAAGAAAAGAGTATATTCTATAATAGGCAAGGCACAATGTGGAGAAAGCGGCAAGAGGTCCGGATCGTAAATTTTCTTAATGAAATAGAGATAAACGAATAATATGAGGATATATGGCTAGAACGCCGGATTCTCCTTCGGGAGACCCGGGTTCGAATCCTCGGTAAGGTGTGGGATTCTTTTTTCTGTCGGGGGCAAAAAGAAAACTCTAATCTGCACAGTTCGCGGCGACTGCACTAGCCAGGCGGCCTTAATTCCTCAGGCTCAAAGACCCCCCCCCCCCCCTCCCCCAAACATACACCGCAAGGTACTATACTGGCAGTAAATGACAGTTTATGGAGGAGCTGTATTGGTATTGGATAGCTAAGGATAGAACGGTTTGGAGTGAGTGGTTAAGAGACTGTGCTCCAGCTGGGGGGGGGGGGGGGGCGCGAAAGAAGCAGAGGAAGAAATTCATGGGACGTTCAGTAGTTACTCAGACATTCCATAAGAGAACTTAGTGTATTGATTGTGTAAAAAAAAAAATTCGCTGATAGACAGACGTTGATTGTTACAGAATTGAGTTAAGTTCACGAAGTTGTGAAATATTCCATGTAGTTTGCCTACACATGGCATAAGAAAGTTTCGTCTAGGCATGTAGTGGATACAAATACCGTGGGCTTAGTGCCAGGTCGGATGCTCGGCGTAGTTTCCAGGGATACTGGCTGTGAGAATATGCTATGTGCGTCTGTGCTGTGTGTGGGAGAGAGGGATGCACAAGAGGGATCATGATAAAAACCATACCACCAATGGTAGCTCTTGTAACATCCATTAGCTTTATCCGTAATATTTTAACTCACATGCTGGGATCGAAAGGAATAAGTATTCATTACTACTTAAATTGTGTTTTATAGACTATAAAGTAAAATCTTTTAAATATTTCTTTACAGAACACACATTACAACTTTAGTTCGTTTATTTATCATTACGCCAATTAAAATATATGGCTTTTATTAATGCTTAATTTGATTGCGACATTCCAGAACAAGGAATTTTCCTTTCGAGCCCGACACGAGAAGTCTCCATGATCAAGGAGGAAAACACATCTTTGGATATCTCTGTGTTGAACATATAGATTTGAGTGTGCGTTTTCTGTTGTGTATTTGCGTAAAAGATTCCTCGAAACAATGTAATCAAGCCGAGACTGTAGTGGTTTAAACAGTTTCTATGGCTCCGTTTTGGACTAGTTGTAGCGCTAGGAAGCTTGATCACAGACAGAAAAGATGGCGCTCGCCTCATCTCAGTTTCAGGAATTTGTAGAGACAGCTCTGCCTCAGGTCAACCAGGTGAAGTATTGTTGTTATTTTCCTGTAACGGTACATTATATGGTTTATACTGTGTGGTTTTATATGTGAAAACTGTCTTTGTCTCTAGCTCGTTAAGTAATTCACATTCATTGGATCGCAACTTCCGGTAGCGGTGCTCACTGCCCAGCTGTTCTCTGTAGTCAAGTACTCACTCATGGCCTTACATACAACATATTTCACTCACCGTGTACACCAGTATGATAATAATGTCTTATAATTATATTTATCATTGTTATTATTGAATAAACAGAGGCTTAATAACTGCCTTTCGCTTGCTTCATACAAATCCTGCAAATTTCTTAGTTGAACACCAGTGCCCAGCAATAATATAATAATATTTTAGGAGGGTAAGTTAATAAGTAAGTCACAATGTCTGTAGAAAAATAACTAAATATGATAACAACTTGAAACCAGTTTATTTTTATACATACATTGTCCCTTTATTTCTCAACATAAATTCCACCAACATTGATGCACTTATCCCATCGTTTTATCAGTCCTCCTCAAACCGGCTTCATAGAACTGCGTGCTCTATTTTCTAAACAACGTTTTCACTTCACACTCAACTTCGGCGTCACTCGCGAAATGTCTCCCGCTAAGGTAGGTTTTCAGTGGACTTAGCCCCTAGCGATTTCCCCTAAAGCGGTGCATAGCTGGCTAGAAAAAAGGTTACGAGGGTGAGTCAATAAGTAAGTCACAAAGTTCTGTGGGATGGCTGATAAATGAAAACAAACCACACATTTCTATGCAGCCGGTTTGGGAGGACTGATAAAACGATGGGATAAATGCACCACTGTTGGTGGAAATTATGTTGAGAAATAAAGGGACAATGTATGTATAAAAATAAACTGGTTTCAAGTTGTTATCATAGTTAGTTATTTTTCTACAGCCATTTGTGACTTACATATTAACTTACCCTCGTATTTAGTCAGTGGTAATTAAGTAACTATATCCACATGAGAATCAGTGGCGGTTTTCGCCGTGTTCGTAACTTAGGGGTATGTGAGCTGATCGCTCATAAATCAATGGCAAACTACTGAGCATAATCTTGCCAAGAAATCAGCTGAAAGATGCTGATGCAGACCGATTTCCTGTAGAGGACATGCAGGGAAAAAAAAATAAAGTAACATCCATATAAATAATGTGCTAGTATACACAGATACGCAACTGTTTAACTACCCACTGAGTTGGTTAAGCTCAGAACAAACATCACTGCACTCAGAACATTCCCATATGCGCTTCTTCCCCTTGTTCAGCATCCAGCGAAGAGTCAACTATTTGTTCCCACCACTATCTGATTGAAAGTTCTTGTCTTCCCTCTCAGTTTTGAGATTCTTTCAGAACCCTTGCCGATCCCCCACAATCTCATTCTTTTGTTATACAGATTTTCAATCTGTTCCGCTGCATTCTGCACCTGAACAGATTTTCAATCTGTTCCGCTGCATTCTGCACCTGGTCCCACAGGCTCTCTACCACCTCTTCCAGAGCAAAGAGTCAGCATTTCTATCTTCCTTCACAGAGTGCACCCAGATAGTATGTACAGACATATTATTGACAACTAGTGGGAATGATTAGGAGTTTGACTCTTCCAGAACCCCTGCCGATCCCCCGCTGTTTCATTCGTTCAGCATAGAGGTTCTCAGGCTATTCCCCTGCCTTCTGCACCTGGTTCCACAGGCGCTTGACCACCTTTTCCTGGAACAAAGAGGCACCATTGCTATCTTCCTTCACAGAGTGCCCAGATAGTATGTACATTATTGACAACAACTAGATGTCTATAGTTCAAGTACTTCTAGACATGTTATAGATTGGAGATAGAACAAGTGCTTCTAGATGTTGTAAACCAGAAATGCAACTTTAAGTGTGTCAAATCTATTATAAACAGGAAATATAACTTCAAATACTTTAAGACACTTTTTACAATGGAATGGAATTTTCGTTACTTGTAGATATGTTTGAGATAAGCCACAGAACTTTAAACCTAGTAACGGAAATATTTAGTTATGTTATGGATAGTTATTAAGACCTTATGCTCACTGAGTACTGCTTGTCTTGTAACTTTTGTGGTTTATTTGCATCCTCTTTAGTTATAGCACTTTGCACCACAATTAACCAAGCATTCCCTGTATTCTATACAATATTCCACTTCTTACATAACAGAACGTGACAATGCCGAGAAAATCAACCAGGGTTTGATAGCAATGTCCTGCAAAGTGCATGCAACAATTGTACTTAACTAGGCTACACATAATGACAATTATGATTAGAACACAGGAAATAACACTAATAAAATATCAGTTAACTGATTCAGTGCCAAACAAAAAGCTGGTTTGGACCAAACATGGTGCACAATGAAATGTATAGGTATTGTAATGTAAATGTCCATTCACTGAGCATTACATTTGTGGAAGATACCATGAAACAAAAACAAATAACATCATGACCCTAGTATGGCGATGTGTGGTCCTTCTGTCTAAATGGGAGGTCATATTTGGCGAGGTATTGTCCTTCAGTACTGAATCAACTAACTTTAGTTGCATGTCCTATATAGGACACACAATTAGCCCAGCATTTTTTAATAATTTTGATTTTCTAGACAATTATATGTTCAGTAGTTTGCCATTGCCTTTGAATGGTTAAAGCTTATACCATTGTGAAAATTAATGCAAAATTATCTGCTTCCAAATCCCCTTTAGCTGAATTTGCACCTAATAAGATCAGTGCACTGTATAAAACTAGAACATTATATACAACAATAAGAAAGAGACAAACAGCGTTCTTTGGTCATGTGATGAGAAGAGAGACATTGGAGAACATCGTGACACATGGAAAGATCGAAGGGAAGAGAGGCAGAGGCAGACCAAGAGAAATGATACTGGACGGATTGAGACGGTGGCATGGAGGAATATCATCAGCAGAGTTGATCCAGAACACCAAAGACCGAGATCTGTGGAAAGCCATGAACGCCTACGCCAGCTGGCAGGGCACTTGTTGATGTTGATGACTGTATAAATTGTATCATAACTTAAAATTTATTGTTTTGGGTGCTTGCTCGCTTTGAACTCACCTTACACACTATTTATAGTAGCGATGGATTGAATTTTATGTGTGGACTAGCTTTCCCTATTAACAGTGTTCCTTGCCATCAGACGAACCCACTACGACTTCAGAGGTACTTGTAATTTACGTCCCTAAGTCAAAGACAACAGGTCAACATTGTAGTCCAACTATCTTCTGTAGGGTTGAACCGCTTACCTAGACATAAGCACACCGGATGTTTAAGAAGTAACTTAAAATTTATGTGATCATCATTTTTTTTTTAAATTGAACTCAATTAACTTTGTGTTGGTAATTGCACCCAATGGTAGAAGAGGAAGGGCTGCAAACAAGAAAGCATCTTCTTCGTTCCTCTTTCGAGAGAAATTCACCACACCTAGATAGGCACCTTAAATATTAGTGTGTCTGACTTCGGCATATATTTGTGTTAGGCTTGCTTGCTGTAGACATTTCATTCAAGGTAATGAGCTCACTCTACCTACCCGTAAAACAAAAGTATGCAATCTATTACAGATTTGCTATGTTATGTAATACTTTAACTTCTGATGTCACTCAAGTCACTTAAATTAACATACATTTCTTGCCCACAGTAATCATCCCAAATGTTTAATTAAAAGAAACCTTTATATTTATATATATACTAGCTGACCCGGCCCGGCTTCGCCCAGACTCTGGTGGGGAGCATCTCATTTAATTCATATAAGTAGTCATATAAGTTCTCGTTCCCGTTACCGACTATCTGTCTGTCTGACCCGGCCCGTCTTCGCCCAGACTCTGATGGGGAGCATCTCATTTAATTCATATAAGTAGTCATATAAGTTCCCGTTCCGACTATCTATCTGTCTGTCTGTCTGTGTGACCCGGCCCGGCATCGCCCAACTCCTGGTGGGGAGCATCTCATTTAATTCATATAAGTAGTCATATAAGTTCCCGTTCCCGACTGTCTGTCTGTCTGTCTGTCTGTCTGTCTGTCTGTCTGTCTGTCTGTCTGTCTGTCTGTCTGTCTGTCTGTCTGTCTGTCTGTCTGTCTGTCTGTCTGTCTGTCTGTCTGTCTGTCTGTCTATCTATCTATCTATCTGTCTGTCTGTCTGACCCGGCCCAGCCCATGGTGGAGAGCATCTCATTTAAATTATATAAGTAGTCATATAAGATCCCGTTCCCGACTATCTGTCTGACTGTCTTTCTGTCTTGGGTAAATGTAGGAGGGAGGAGGAAGAGGGAGGTGGAGGAGGGAGGAGGAGGGAGGAGACAGGAGGAGTAGGGAGGAATAGGAGGGAGGAGGAGGAGGGAGGAGGAGGAGGCGAGGAGGAGGGAGGAGGAAGAGGGAGGAGGAGGGAGAAGGAGGGAGGAGGAGAACGCAGGAGGAGGGAGAGGGAGGAGGGAGGAGAGGGAGGAGGAGGGAGGAGGAGGAGAGAGGAGGAGGAGGGAGGAGGAGGAGGGAGAAGGAAGAGGGAGGAGGAAGAGGGAGAAGGAGGAGGAAGAGGGAGAAGGAGGAGGGAGGAGGTAGAGGGAGGAGGAGGAGGAGGGAGGAGGAGGAAGAGGAAGGAGGAGGAATGAGAAGGGAGGAGGAGGGAGGAGGAGGAGGTACAGGGAGGAGGAGGGAGGAAGAAGGAGGAGGAGTGGTGAGGAGGAGGGAGGAGGAGGAGGGGAGGAGGAGGGATGAGGAGGAGGAATGTGAAGGGAGGAGGAAAGGAGGAGGAGGAGGAGGAGGGAGGAGAGGGAGGAGGAAGGAGGAAGGAAGAAGGAGGAGGAGGGAGAAGGAGGGATGAGGAGGAGGGAGGAGGAGGAATGTGAAGGGAGGAGGAGGTAGAGGGAGGAGAAGGGAGGAGGAGGAATGTGAAGGGAGGAGGAGGGAGGAGGAGGAGGGAGGAGGGGGAGGAGGGAGGAAGAAGGAGGAGGAGGGAAAAGGAGGGATGAGGAGGAGGAGGGAGGAGGAAGAGGGAGGAGGAGGAATGTGAAGGGAGGAGGAGGGATAGGGAGGAGGGGGAGGGAAGAGGAAGAGGGTAGGAGGAAGAGTGGAGAGGAGGAGGGAGGAGGAGGAGGGAGGAAAAGGGAGGAAGGGAGGAGGAGGAGGGAGGAGGTAGGAGGAGGAGGAGGGAGGAGAAGGAAGGAGGAGGAAGAGGGAGGAGGATGGAGGAGGGAGAGGGAGGAAGAGGGAGGAGGAGGAAGAGGAAGGAGGAGGAAGAGGGAGGAGGAGGAAGAGGGAGGAGGAGGATGGAGGAGGGAGAGGGAGGAGGGTAAGAGGAGGAGGGGAGAGGAGGAGAAGAAGGGAGAAGGAGGGAGGAGGAGAAGGAGGAGGGGGAGAGGAGGAGGAATGAGCAGAAGGAGAAGAAGGAAGGAAGAGGAGGAAGGAGGGAGAGGAAGGAGGGAGAATGAGGAGGGGAGGAAGGAAAGGGAGGTGGAAGAGGAGGAGGAGAGAGGAGGAAAGAGGTAGGGGGAGGAGGAGGTAGAGGGAGGAGGAGGATGAAGGAAAGGGAGGAGGAAGAGGAGGAGAAGGGAGGAGGTAGAGGGAGGAGGAGGGAGGAGGAAGAGGGAAGAGGGAGAAGAAGGGAGAAAGAGGAGGGAGGATGATGAGGGAGAAGGAGGCAGCAGGAGGAGGAGGGAGGCAGGAGGAGGAGGGAGGAGGAGGGAGGAGGAGGCGGAGAGAGTAGGATGGAGGAGAAGGGGAGAGGAAGAGGGAGAAGGAGGAGGTAGGAGGGAGAGGGATGAGAGGGAGGAGGAAGAGAAGAAGGGTGGAGGGAGGAGGTAGAGGGAGGAGAAGAGAGGGGGAGAGAGTTCGCCATTCCGAATTCATACTCGTCTAGTTCTTCCCTTCTACACGACTGTAGATAACTTCCTTACACATAAAAAGATGAATTGTTATTGATATTGCCGTGGCATGGAGGAATATCAGCAGCAGAGTTGATTAAAAAAAACAAAGACTGAGATCTACAGAGAGCCATGAACGCCTACGCCAGCCGGCACGGCACTTGATGATGATGATTGCCGTGTGACGATTCTGTGTAGTCACGTCATTTTCTTCCCTTTCCCTAGCGTTTTGGTTCGGGGATTCTTTCATCATCATCATCATATATTTACGTACGTATTTTGGGAGGGGGAGGAGGGAGGAGGAGGAAGAAGAAAAAAAAAACTATGACAGTTGACAGCTCTGGAATGAAAGGAAGGCGTGTAGAAAATTTCATCTCAATCGGATGGGCCGTTCGCGAACAAATAAAGGACATACATATTTACATACATACATATATACATACACATATACATACACTTTGTTTTATATATATATATATATATATATATATATATATATATATATATATATATATATATATATATATATATATATATATATAAAAATAAAATAACAACACAGATCTGTTTTCCACCAACCAATTCTGTGATTTTATTTTTATAGAAACACTTGTATTAGTGTCATATTTAGTTGCAGACCCTTTTTTGTTTGTTCAAAGGACAGGCTGTTGTCAATAATGCCTTTAGATTTACCCCCAAGAATGATTTAAAATGAGTTTCCACCTGATATACCACCTGATATAGTAAATAATACAAATGTGTCCCTGAGCAGTTTCCTGCTGGGGTCTGTAATGTGATAGGGCCATTACCTAGCAATCAACAAGCCCAGGCATCAAATTCCTCATCCGACTGTGCTCATATTATCAGCGCAGTTCCCTATCAACTTTGCAAGTGTGCCCACTATACCACATAGTGCATTATGTAAATGTCTTCAGATAAATGAGGTAGCTTTGGGGCAGACTATCAGCTGCAATGAAAACCAGCCAATAACTGAGTTTCGTTATAGTAGATTTGCTAAGTGTTCTAAAGTTAAAGGTTAATGTTAAGAGCTTTGACTAAATTGAACCGGGTTTAACCCCAACTTCTCTCCGTCTGGCTAGCCGTCTGTTAAGAGTATCACACAAAGCACAAACATCATGGGTTCTCTGGAAAAATTGCGCATGGTCTGAATGACGCAGTCTGAAAACAAACCATTGGCACCTTTCCGTCTTGACAGACGATAGTTTGGTACATTGTGCTTCAAAAAGGCTTAATAACTACGATCCATGGCGGTGGCGAGTGTGGCTGGTAAGGCCAATTCTTGCTGCAAATGTTTGCCCACAGTAGGTGCATGTGAAAACATGGTCATTTCCACCATTTTGCACCATCTTACGTCTCTCACGCTCTGTGTGTGCTTTATCTGCAATCATTTTCTCCTTTGTCTTTATTCCATTTCTGATAGTTGCCCTCCATGCAACACGTTCAGTGGCGACATGCTCCCAATGTGCATTATCAATGCCTGTATCAATCATGTCCTGCTTACACACATCTTTGTATCGTAGTAGAGGCCGACCCTGAGATCTCCTACCCGTCTGTAATTCACCAAAAAAGATGTCCTTTGGTATTCTACCATCATCCATCCTCCTAACGTGTCCTATCCATCTAAGTCTACGAAGACTGAGCATGGAATACACCGTCACACAACCTGATCTTTCCAATACTTCAGTATTTGTGATTTTGTCTTGCCACTTAATACCAAGTATTCTTCGCAGACACCGCATATGAAAGCTGTTAAAACGTTTCTCTTGGCGTGAGTAAGTTGTCCAGGTTTCACTGCCATAAAGAAGAGTACTAAGGACACAGGCTTGGTAGACGAGGACTTTTGTTTTGGCAGTAAGCTTCCTGTTCTCCCAGACTCTTTTTGCTAACATGTTCATTGTTGTTGCTGCCTTGCCAATCCTGATGTTGATTTCCTGATCAAGGGATAATTTGCTATTTACCTCTCATCCTAGATATGTAAAATGGTCTACTATCTCCTGTTCAGTGTCGTCAATAAAGATTGATGGTACACCATGTGCACCTTGTGACATAATCTGTGTCTTTATTTTGTTAATTGTTAAACCAAATTCAGAACAAGCATTGGAGAATGCAGATAGTAGATGTTGTAATTCTTCCTCAGAGTGGGTCGTAATCGCAGCATCATCCGCAAAAAGCAACTCTCTGATTAGTACCCTCCTAATTTTGGTCTTGGCCTTCAATCTCTGAGCATTATAGAGGCCACCATCTGAGCGTGAGTGAAAACAAACCAGTGACCATCAAAACATGAGGCAGATAGCTTCACCACGTCACCATGGAATTCCCCTTGTTCATTACCCTGCCTATGTTAACTCTATTAGCCTAGAGAGTCAGTATTTGGGGTCCATAAAGGAAAACCAGTTGTTAGCCAAAAATTATGGAAGTAATGGTAATTACAAAGAAACAGTCTTTTCCCTATTGCAACATCAAAATGAGTGGAACCAGTCTGCAACAAGTCAATATATTTAAGTATGAGGGGGCTTCAAATGAAAACTTAAATTTTATTTTACTCTTAGAGTTGTCCAAACAGGTGGGAATTACTTGGGGCTAAGTCTGGAGAGTATGTGAGAATGTGGTACACACTGAAAGTGAAGGTCTTCGATGTTTTCAACCGTTGCATGGGCAGTATGGGATCGAGCATTGTCATGTTGCAAAAGGACACCTTTACTCAGAAGTCCACATCGTTTGGATTTGATTGTGGGTCGAAACTTCCTGTTTCCTGTTTCACTCATACACTTGCTGGACTGAGAGGCATGCACCACCATACTGGACCTTCATTCACCGATGAATTTCTATAGGTTTTATCTCTTCACTAGTTAAAAAACAAATAAAAATCGCTCCTGTTTGATGCATGTCAAAAGTGGGGTGGTCATCTGTAAAGTGTCCTTATGACATCACCATTTTCATCTGCACCGTGATGTCACATGCTTAAAACACTTGACATCCTTAACTACAAAATTGACAGGTTACAAAACAGTGGCATAGTTATTGTGAATTCTATCACACTTTTAAGGTTTTCATATGAAGCCCCTTGCATTTGAGTACTTTCATAACAGCGTGTGGAAGATGTATTCATCATCATCATCTTCCACTTCTGCCGTCAAGCGTCGTGGGGAGGAATAATTTGCGTTCCAGCGCCCGGTGGACGGCACTGGATAGTGTCATTCCGTGTGGTTGTACAATGTCTCTGATGTCGTCAATCCATTTTCTTCTTGGACGTCCTCGTGGTCTCTTCGCAGATGATCTTTGGTGTAAGGCCAGTGATGGTAGTTGCTGATGTTGCATTCTAACGACATGGCCAAACCACTTGATCTTCTGTCTTTCAATAAATGTGGCACAAGGTGTTGATCCCACAGTCTGTCTGATAGTAGCATTTCTTACTCGGTCTCGGATTGTTAAGTTGGCAGCTCTCCTCAGGCATCTCATTTCGCAGGTGTTGATTTTGCGAAGGTGTAATTTGGATAAAGTCCAGGTGTGAGATTGATAGCATAGGGTTGGTGTGAATATGCTGTTTATTATCTGTCGTTTTGCGGATATGAAGATGTATTAGGGAAGTTTAATGTAATATAGCTCAAGCAAAAGCAGCATTTCACAAGATGAAGAATATTCTTTGTAATTTATCTTTGTCAGTAGAGCTGAATAAAAGAGTTCTTAAGAGCTATATTTAGCCACTCCTGATAAATAGAAGTGAATCATGAACCATTTGCAGGCAAGTGATGAATTAAGTGGAAGCTGTGGTGATGTAGTTTCATAGAAGAATTATGAAAGCATAGTGGATAGGTAGAATAAGAAATTAAAATATCTTGACAGAAGTGAACTCCCAAAGATAACTGGTTGCATGCTTTAGAAGAAGACATTCTTTGGGCATGTGAATTAAAATTTACATTCAGTAGTTTGCCATTGCTTTCTGAATGACTGGCACTCATACCATTGTTAAAAATTCAGCGCAAGGCGGTCTGCTTCCAAATTGCTCGCCGCTGCGTTTTGAATAAGGGATTGCAAATTGGTCCATAACCGTTTCACTACAGAGCCAGTAGACAGGGATAAAATTGGATTATTTGAGAGTAATCAAAGAAGAGGAATACAGAGAAGCATAACCATTTGATAACCATGTCTTGATTTCACTTTACTGTGTCATATTTGTACATGTTTTATATGTATATACTAACATTTGCACATACACACATGACCTTTAGTTAATAATAACTTGACAAATGCTTATTATAAGTTGCATTGACCTGAGAGTGTGGCAGTCAGAAACTGTTGTCTTTATGTTCATTGCATCTGTCCTCAGGGCAAAGGAGGAAAGGCAAAAGGGAAATTCAATAAAAGATCAGATGGAAGCTTTTCAGACAGCTCAAACAGTTTTATACGACAGGTGAGCACACATAGACTTTCTCTAAGCTGTCATAATTTGTCTGGGTACAGTCATTTGTTCAGAGACTATGGCCACGGTCTGGTTTCTGTACATTTTTGTGCGCAAAAGAGGTTTCTGAACATGTAGGTTGTGCCACATAGTTATAGTATAAAAGGGTGGCAAATCTGGTGGGAATGATAGTAAGTAAGTTAGGAATGTTAGAGGCGGTACAAAATGTAAGCACATTGTTTACAAGTTGAGATTTAAGAAGTTAATGAATGCATAAATGATGTGGGTTAACTATGGTTAAGCTGTGAAAATATAATTAATAAAGGGTTTACTGTGGTTTAGTTGTGAAAATGTAATGAATAGAGAGCTTACTGTGTGTTTTTTAAATTTTTTTGTTCGCATATCCTTTTATAGGACATCGCTGTCAACATCAGCATCTTTCAGCTGATTGTTGATTTCTTGGCAAGATTACGCTCAGTAGTTTGCCATTGCTTTCTGAGCGGCTGGCTCACATACCCCATAAGTTACCAATGCGGAGAGAACTGCTACCAATTCTCACGCACGTCACGTTACTCATGAGAGTATACGGGATTACGGAGGAAGTCATGTAACCCCTAGACCAGGGAGACTTACTGTTGTTAAGATGTGAAAATGTAATGAATAGAGGACTTACTGTAGTTAAGATGTGAAAATGTAATGAATAAAGGACTGACTGTGGTTAAGTTGTGAAAATGTAATGAATAAAGAACTGACTGTGGTTAAGTTGTGAAAATGTAATGAATAAAAGGGAAAACAAAAATTGGAGAAGTTTAATTTTACCAGAATACAATCACAAACAATAGAGGATGTTTGCAGTGAGAATTATTCATCAGCAGACAAAAGCAAATACACAGACAAAAGGATGTTAGCATAACTACCTGAAGTCATAGCAGTGCATACGCCTATATTAGTTGCATCCCTTTTGTGAAATGTAAGGTACTTATATATGTCATCCTGAGAAGTGTGTTCCGTTTTTCTTTGTCTGTTATCGTTGTTTATTGCTGAAAACTTGTCACCGCTGTGTCTGTTGTTTGTGTTTTTGTTTTTCTTGCGTGATATATATAGGTGGAGTATGGGGCACTTATGAATGTGTTTGTGTGGAAGGAAATTGGCTCTTAACAATCAAACCAACTAGCATCCACACATGTGCGTCCACACATGCAGGCATGCATCCATACATGCATACCATCATGCACATGCACACACGTTGACACACACACTCTCATTGTCTCTCTCTTTCTCTCTATCTCTCAGTCTGTCTGTCTCTTTCTCTCTCTCTCTCTCTCTCTGTCTGCCTGTCTCTGTCTCTCTTTCTTTCTCTATCTGTCTTTATGTCTCTCTTTCTCTGTCTGTCTGTCTGTCTCTCTCTATATCTATCTGTCTCTCACTATCTCTCTTTCTGTTTTTTTTTCTGTCTGTCTGTCTGTCTGTCTGTCTGTCTGTCTGTCTGTCTGTCTGTCTGTCTGTCTGTCTGTCTGTCTGTCGCTCTTTCTTTTTCAGTCTGTCTGCCTCTCTTTCTTTCTCTCTCTGTCTGTCAGTCTCCATTTCTTTCTTCCTCTGTCTCTCTTTCTTTCTTTCTCATTCTGCCTGTCTGTCTCTCTCTGTGCCTGTCTCTTTTCTCAATCTCTGTCTGTCACCCTCCCTGTCTGTTTCTCCCTATTTCCTTTTCTCTCTGTCTATCTTTCTCTCTCCCCTTTATCTCACATGCTGCTGAATTGTCTACTGTTGGCAGCCCACTGCCATTTCTAAGAAGAAGCAGATTCTCTGCAGCTGTTCCACAGACCCATAGAGTGAGCTGGTAACTGTTGGAGATGACTGTAGCAGCGTTTCCCTGGCACTTGAAAGTGCAGGCACTTATTGCAGAGAATGTGGTTAATGTTTTCACAAGGATTCAAACAGTGTCTGACCAGGGGTGCATCTTGGAGTTTGATACAGTTTAGATGACTGTTGACTCCAGCATGCTCTGTTTGAAACTGAACAGTTAGAGTAGTGTTTTCCTGGTTTGTTTCTTTGGTGTAATTATTGAATGTTGCTATGTGCGTGTGCGCACACATGCATGCGCACGTACACACACACGCACGCACGCACAGAGAGAGAGAGAGAGAGAGATCATATCACAGTTAGTTGCATATCCAAAACAGGACGTCACAGTCAACCCCAGCATTTTTTTGGTTTGTGATTTCTTGACAAGTTTATGTTCAACAGTTTGCCATTGATTTCTGAACGGCTTTATTACAATTGTATTGAACCCAGTATGCAGGATTATGAACTGCATTCGTAACTCCTTCGCCACAGTGCCGACATATATATCACATTAGTACAGCATAAAACAGTATGTACATGGATGTATAAAACAGTATGTACATGGATGTATAAAACAGTATGTACATGGAAGTATAAAACAGTATGTACAAGGATGTATAAAACAGTATGTACATGGATGTATAAAACATTATGTACATGGATGTATAAAACAGTATGTACATGGATGTATAAAACATTATGTACATGGATGTATAAAACAGTATGTACATGAATGTATAAAACAGTATGTACATGGATGTATAAAACATTATCTACATGGATGTATAAAACAGTATGTACATGGATGTATAAAACTGAGCCTCAAAACTTTGAAGAAATGGAAACAAACTATGAGAATTAACTAACCAACCAATAAAGTAACTGCAAGAAATAGTACAACTACAAAACTGAGGAAGGAAAATGTATTACAGGAAAGCAAGCTGCAAACCACTTATTGGCAAACTTTACGCAATAACATTGAAGATAATTGGGAGAAGCAAAGTAAATTACACAGAATAATAAAGTAAATGAAGGATAAATTATAGACACAAAAAAAAAGTCAAGAAACATCTATAGAATATGGGCAACATTTCTACGCATTTTTAAAAAATGTTACATATCCCTTGCAGGACGTTGCAGTCAACACCAGCATTTTCAGCTGCTGTTGATGTACTAGGCAAACGTTACGTTCAGTAGTTTGCCATTGCTTTCTGAACGACCGGCTCTCATACCAACACGTTAAAACCCGCGAGACACGGTGTGTTGCCAAATCGGTCACCGCTGTGTTTTGAACACAGGTAAGCGGCATTACGAATCGCTTCCGCAACGCCATCGCCACGGAGACGGCTATATGGTACTAGTCCCATATATTAAAGCGATCGGTGTTCGACGGGTGGTGTGATTAGCATCTCACCAGCCGCCTATGTTTCTCAGGAAGTCTCTTGATACCCATTTTTAGCTGGGGCAACCCAGGAGCCGATTCAGCGTGAACAAAAGACCCGTGCCTAGCGTAGCAGTTCTCATCTCACTTCATCAGGTTCCTCTTGTACTTTGCGGTGTCGAGGTGAAGTATAAACAGCCGGAGAGTGCCCGTGTATGGGCTGGATCAGTCCGTTTATGCTTATTGTGTTTTCTTCGAGCAGGAACAGAATCCCCTACAGGCTTGCTAGACCAGTGGCAGGTTTAGGACAAACAAATCTGACCAAGAGGCGTCCCCCCCCCCCCAACCTCCGGCGAGCCATAGCCCCGTTAGCCCATGACCTCGCGGTTATGGTTTCCCGGTCTACACCACGGGGAGGTGGGGTTGGCTTGTATAGTCTGCGTGTCATCGGCGAGCCACTAATTTTCACTTTTCACCCCTCCTGAGAGAGGTTGGCCAATCCTAACCCTGCTGGCTGCAGAGCCAGGCGCAGTCCACACCTTGTAGACCGCAGTTCTCATAAATGTACATTAACCAGTCATCAAGCACGTCTGTCCGTTATACTGGATCTCATACATTAGGACCATTCAAACAAGAGACTTCATTGGTTGTTCACATTGTCTTATATGTCACGCACGGATATATCAATTGCTCGTGGACATTTGAGGCCACTAACATAGCATGAAAAGTGTAATCACAGGTATTAACTGATTCAGTGCCAAACAAAAAGTTGGTTTCCACCAAACACAAATTGATGGCAGAAAATGGGAAGTAGGAGTGTGTCCCAGTTATGACCTAAAAGTTGTTAATATGGTAGCCGGTTGTTATGTTATATATCAAATTAAGGCAGGTTGCTTAGGGAGTCTTAAAAATATTATGAGACAGACGTGCTTACTACTGTGCTACCCAGCTAAAGATATGTGCTTAGGGAAAACTACTGTATTTACATTTCAATTGAGACAGCATTTCGCCGATATATAAGTCCATGGCAGATAAGGGAAGTCGCTTAAGATGATTAATCAACCTATAAATCAGTTAATGGATACTCATAGAAGTAAAGGAAACAAAGCTTTAGGCACACCGGGACTCTCATCTCATCATCTCATCTTATTCTTCGTGTACCTTGGGGTGTCGAGGTGGAGCATAAACAGCGGGAGAGTACGTGATTCCACTCTGTCACCTGTAAATGACCACATGGACTTTGTAGAGTGGTCTCACGGGTTCTCCTGCTATGGATTCAACATTATCATGTCATCATCATGTGCCAGGCCGGCAAGCATGGGTGATGATGGGTTGCCATCTCACAACTTCATGAGGGTCTCGGATCAGGTGTGTGCGTTCTCGATTCGTGGTTTGTAAACTTTGTCTTGGGTTATGGATTCGTGATTTTGTAAACTTTGTCCTGGGTGCTGGACAACGGTCACTAGTTTCAGTCTCTCTCACTCCCCATCTGTGTCTCTCTCCCTGCATTTTCCTTCTCTCTCTCTCTCTCTCTCTCTCTCTCTCTCTCTCTCTCTCTCTCACTCTCTCTCTCTCTCTCACTCTCTCTCTCTCTCTCGTAATTTGTAACCCTTTTAAAATAAAGTTCAATTTAATTCTCTCTTTCTCTCTCTCTCTCTCTCTCTCTCTCTCTCTCTCTCTCTCTCTCTCTCTCTCTCTCTCTCTCTCTCTCTCTCTCTCTCTCTCTCTCTCTCTCACACTCACTATTTCTTTATCTCTATCTCTATTTCTTTCGCAATCTCTCTTTTCCTGTCTCTCTTTTCCTGTCTCTCTTAACCTGTTCTTTCTCTTTCTGTCTCGAGTCTATATAGGTCCTCTCACTCTCTATCCTGTCTATCTCTGTCTCTCTCGGCCTCCCTCTTTTTTATATCTCCCCATCTCTCCCCATTCCCTGTTTGTCTGTCCTCTCTGTTCCTGTCTATGGCCGCCTTTCCCTTTTTCACTTTCACTCTTCATGTATTTTCGCTCTCTGTTCCCTGCCGCTCTCTGCAACCCCCCCCCCCCCCTCCCCCCTCCTTCCCCCTTTTTTTTGTTTTCTCTCTCACACTCGCAACATCCTTCCGTTTCTCTCTACCTGTCTCTTTGCCCATATCACCTCTCTGTCTTCTTGTTCATCTCTTTGTCTCCCATCATGTTCTCTCTTACTCTTCTTGCCGGTCTCACCTCCCAGTCCTCATGGTTAGCATGAAAATAAAAGCGTGCGTGACGTAGTTCTCGCAACCTCCTCTTCGTGTCGTGCGCCGATTTCCACGACAGCTGTCAATATGTGCGCTATTTCTGTACCATCCTTGTAATAGAACATTCCACCCATCTCCCCCGTCCTGTCGTTTCATTCTTCGTAATATGTGCGTGAATTTGAGCAGTTTATGTTCGAAGCATGTCTCCACAATGCAAGGGCAGTATTTGGGTACAAGGGTTGGTACTGTATGTATTTATAGTTTTACATTTCGTATAGACAGACAGATAGATAAACAGGTAGGTTGGTAGATATATATTTAGATAGATATTATTTAGACAGACTGACGTTTAGAAAGACAGAGAGGTAGATAGGTGAGTTGACAGCAAGACAGGCGTATAGTAGGCAGGCAGGCCGATTGGTAAGTAGACTGACATGTAGGTAGGTGGATAGGTGGCAGGATGACACGCGTATAGACAGACATGTAACTAGGTTAGTAGACAGGCAGTCAGACTGATGATAATTACAGAGACAGAGAGGCAGAAGTGCATGTATGTCGATAAGTAGGTAGGTTGGTAGGTAGGTAGACAAACAGATAGACAGAACTAATGAACGATCTTTAAGTTCAAATAGACACAAACTGGCCGCGCAGGCTAGTCTTACTTTCGACCTTTCAACCATGTATCTCTCACATCAATTATGTGTTAAATATTAATAATATTATGCATGTTGCACGCGCGCGCGCACACACACACACACACACATCCACCTATGTTAACGCATTCACATATACACACACTCTAACGTACAAACACAAGACACATACTCAAGATACTGTATAGTGGCGATGAGGCAGAAAGTGTGAGCTGAAAGATACTGTATAGAGGCGATTAGACAGGAGGTATGAGCTGAAAGATATTGTATAAAGGCAATGAAGAAGTAAGTGTGAGCTGAAAGATACTGTAAAGTGCTGATGAGACAGGAAATGTGGGCTAAATGTTACTGTATTAAGGTGATGAGACAGGAAGTATGGGCCAAAAGATACTGTATAGAGGTGATGAGACTGGAAGTGTAGTCCTAAAGATACTGTATAGAGGCGATGAGACTGGAAGTGTAGTCCTAAAGATACTGTATTGAGGCGATGAGACTGGAAGTGTAGTCCTAAAGATACTGTATAGAGGCGATGAGACAGGAAGTGTAGTCCTAAAGATACTGTATAGCGACGATGAGACAGGAAGTGTGAGCTGAAAGATACTGTATAGCGGTGATGAGACAGAAAGTATTAGCTGAAAGATACTGTATAGTGGTGATGAGACATGAAGTATTAGCTGAAAGATACTGTATAGCGGTGGTGAGACATGAAGTATTAGCTGAAAGATACTGTATAGTGGTGATGAGACATGAAGTATTAGCTGAAAGATACTGTATAGAGGCGGTGAGACAGGAAGTATTAGCTGAAAGATACTGTATAGTGGTGATGAGACATGAAGTATTAGCTGAAAGATACTGTATAGCGGTGGTGAGACATGAAGTATTAGCTGAAAGATACTGTATAGAGGCGGTGAGACAGGAAGTATTAGCTGAAAGATACTGTTTAGCGGTGGTGAAATAGGAAGTATTAGCTGAAAGATACTGTATAGCGGTGGTGACACAGGAGGTATTAGCTGAAAGATACTGTATAGCGGTGGTGAGACAGGAAGTATTAGCTGAAAGATACAGTATAGCGGTGATCAGACAGAAAGTGTGAGCTGAAAGATACTGTATAGCGGTGATGCGACAGGAAGTATTAACAGAAAGATACTGTATAGAAACGATGAGGCAGGAAGTGTGAGCTGAAAGATACTGTATAGAGGCATGAGGCAGGAAGTGTGAGCTGAAAGATACTGTATAGTGCCGATGAGGCAGGAGATGTAAGCTGAAAGATACTGTATAGAGGCTATGAGGCAGGAAGTGTGAGCTGAAAGATACTGTACAGGGGCGATGAGACAGGAAATGTGGGCCAAAAGATACTGTATACGTGTGATGAGATAGGAAGTGTGAGCTAAAGGATAAAGGATTCCGTATAGAGGCGATTAAGCGCTCTCTCTCGCTCTCTCTCTCTCTCTTTCTCTCTCTCTCTCTCTCTCCGTATAGAGGCGATTAAGCTCTCTCTCTCTCTCTCTCTCTCTCTCTCTCTCTCCGTATAGAGGCGATTAAGCTCTCTCTCTCTTTCTCTCTCTTTCTCTCTCTCTCTTTCTCTCTCTCTTTCTCTTTCTCTCTCTCTTTCTCTGTGTCTTTCTCTCTTTTACACACACACACACCCCCCCCCCCCCCGATGATGACGATAGTGACGATAAGATCGTTACCGTGATATGTCCTGACGGAAGTCGACAAGACTAGTTGTGGTCGTCTACCTGGCTTGCGAGACTGATGGTGGCTGGTACGGCCGTAGCCTTTAGCAGAGGTCGATATTTTTAGTCCTGCGTTTGTGGTCGGCGCTGTCAACCCGCCACGTTAGCAGGACGTCATTTTCGGGACGTTCTTACACGGAATCGGGGCTAGTTGCTTCCAGCATCAACTTTCCTTATAGATTTAGCTTCTTAACCCGCCCACAGAATAGCTTATCCGATGAACTCTAGTTACCAGTGCCAGTGGTGACTATACTTTTCATAATAAGGATAATAATGTGTAAAAAGTAGCGTGTGGATGGGGATACTGTTAAGTTAGATACTAAATATATGTGAACAGTAATTCGGCTTTTAATAATAAATCTAATGTGTGTAAGTAGTGAGTTTAATTTTGATAATAAGGCTACTGATGTGTAAATAGTAGCGATGTGTTTAAATTAGGTATTAAAAATATGTGAACAGTAATTGTACTTGCAATAATAAATGTAATTAAATCGGTATATGTAGTGACTATACCTTTGATGAACAGGCTGGTAATTTGTGGATGGTGATCGTATACTATTGTACCTTATGAATATGTATAATAAATAGATCTTCATAAAAAGGATAATGTGTAAATAGTGGCCATACTGTTGTTTTTATTAATACTCCTACTGCATGCGAGTAGTAATGATACTTTTCATTGTAAGTCAAATGTGTGAATAGTATTCGGTGTGGACATGTGTGTACAATAATACATGATATCTCGTGTTTCTTAATTGATACAGTATAAATTCATATGTACAGGTGGTATGTACAAGTGTTTCGAGTCATATGTACATGGTGTATTTTTAATGACTGTGCAGTTTTTGAAAATATTGTCGTTCCAAGGTTTGTATTCACCCTCTGTGGAGTTCATGTAACGTAATACGAGTAGGTAAATACAAAACTTGGACAGACAATATTTTCAAAATATGCACAGTCATTAAAAATACACCCTCTGTATAGACAAAACAACACCAAGTTGATGAAGTTGATGCTACGTCACCGTCCACTTTTGCTTCCCAAGACTGTCCTGGTACTCATTTTAGGTAAATTTTGGTTTAAATTCCAAACCGGCCTGATGCCGATCGAAACAAAACCCATGGGTACCACAGGCGAACGTCTAGCTATCTCAGCACCCCCTTCAATAGTTTTTTTTTTAAATGTTGCATATGCCTTGCAGGACATTGCAGTCAACACCAGCATGTTTCAGCTGCTGTTGATGTACTTGGCAAGTTATTACGTTCAGTAGTTTGTCATTGCTTTTGAACGACCGGCTCCCATACCAACACGTTATAACACAACGCGACAAGGTCTGCTGCACAAATCGGTCGCGGCTGCGTTTCGAACTCATGGTAAGTGGCTCAACCGCATTTGCAAGCCTTTGGCGAAAATCAACGCAAAGCGATCTGTTCATTACTGTTACCCGTTTCGTCTTTGTAGTCTGTCAAATTTTTGTCGATTTTCACAGTCCATTTCTTTAATATTGATTTATACGTTTAAACCCGTTCCAATGGTTTTATTACAAAACCATGAAAGAAACATTAACAGGTGTGGTAGAATTAAACAAAGCATTCATTTTTAATGAATTATGCACCATGGGTTGGTCAGAAGAAGTCGCCGTAGGCATCCCATTGCTTAGGTAGGCGGCGTATGCCGTCCGCAAAAAAAGTATTGTGGTTGATCACTGAACCAAGTGTTTACCGCGTTCATTACGTCTGCATCTGTGTGAAATTGTTGCCCCTTGAGACCTTTTTTTTTTTTGAGAGGTCCGAACAAATGAAAATCATATGGTGACAAATCAGGACTATAGGCTGGATGTTGCAGAATTTCCCACTTCTTCCTTGCTAATGCTTCCTGCACAATCTTTGCGACATGAGGACGAGCATTATCGTGCAACGAAATCACACCGCGAGAAAGCATGCCGGGTCGTTTATTCTTGATGGCTTTTTGCAGCTTGTCTAGTGTTTGCTAGTAGTGGTTAGAGTTGATGTTGACACCAGCTTCTTTAAAGGCAGCCAACAATATCCCTTCATGGTTAAAGAATGCACTCATCATAACATTACCAGCGGAAACCTGTAAGTTGAATTTCTTTTGTGGCTTTTGGTGATCAGCATGCTTCCATTGCGTGCACTCGCTCTCTCTCTCTCTCTCTCTCTCTCTCTCTCTCTCTCTCTCTCTCTCTCTCTCTCTCTCTCTCTCTCTCTCTCTCTCTTGCTGCTCGGCTCAAAGTGGTGACACCGTGAGTCATCGCCTGCCATTATGCGGAAGAGAAATGCATCACCCTCCACTCTGTAACGCAGCAAGTGGTTCAGTCACTATCCCATGCGTTCCTCTTTATGGTGGTCGATCAACATCCGTGGTACCCACTGTGAACACATCTTCTGATATTACAGTTTCTTACGAACGACCTTTTGAATTGTCCCAATTGACACATCAAATTTTTTCGCTAGCAAACGTATGCTTTGACAACGGTTCATCTGTACTGCTGCATCAATTTTGGCGATGTTTTTTTTTCTTTCTGTTGCAACAATATGCGCTTGACCCGGCCGTCAAAGATCTGTCGTGAACTGACGTCCTTTCCGAAACATTCGTGCCCAGTCTGTCACTGTTGCTTTCGAAACACATTTGTTACCCTACGCCGCCTGCACTCTTCGATGAATGTGCACTGGTCGACATCCTTCAAATGAAAGAAACCGAATCACCGTTCTTTGAGCTTCTTTGGGCGGATTTTGTATCAACCTGGCCATATTCTCAACGGTCATAAACAGAACCTACGCATTATGGGACGATAAGCACGTGCTCTTTTATTTCATTAGTCAGTACTTATCACGTGACTATGACATGATCATGTTCAATGTACGCATTGCACGCCTCATATATATATATATATATATATATATATATATATATATATATATATATATATATATATATATATATATATATATATATATAAGGCGATCTCCGTCTGTCTGTCTGTCTGTATGTCCATATGTCCTTTATGTGCTCGCAAACGGCCCATCCGATTGAGATGAAATTTTCTACACGTCTTCCTTTCATTCCAGCGCAGCCCACTGTCATATTTTTTTAGTGTGAAATCGGCTGCTTACCCAATATTATTTAATTTTCCATTTTTCATTATAATTTCATATATCTCAGGGGACTTAACTCTGTAAAAGTTATTTCAAGGGGCATAACTTTTCTGTATAACTTATAGTCATATTGTGGCATCGTTTTCAAAGATTTATAAACTCTTTGTCCATAGTTATGTACCGGCATATGAGTTATAATAAATAATGATACAATCTGTAAGGCATTTTCAAAGTTTTCATAAAAATAATGCACAATGCATAACATTGTAACTCATCTTTTTATGCTTAAGAAGTTACTGTAGTCATGCAGGTGATTAGAAAGAGTTTTCATTAAAAATAATGGATGGTGTGTGGAAGGACATTCTTTTAAGTTACTTTTTATGTTGTATGAATTTAATGAGACGCTACCCGCCTGGAGCTGGGCGAAGCCACGCCGGGTCAGATAGATAGACAGACCCACCTTTTCGCTGCAGTTGTCTACTCCTCCTTTTCCTTCTTCTGCTGATGCTGCTGCCGCCGCTTCATTTACCCAAGTTAATTGTTGGGGAAGATGTAAAGATCTTTCAAGTGCTCTTTCTAATGCTTTTTGTAAGTTGGTCTTGGTTTATCTAAGGTTGTTCTAACTGCAACCAATAAATGATTAGACAGACAGACAGAGAGGGAGAGACGGACAGACAGACAGACAGACAGTCGGGAACAGGAACTTATATGACTACTTATATGAATTAAATGAGATGCTCGCCATCAGGGGCTGGGTGAAGCCGGGCCGGATCAGACAGACAGACAGACATATAGACAGACAGATAGATAGTCGGGAACGGGAACGGGAGCTTATATGACTACTTATATGAATTAAATGAGATGCTCCACACCAGGAGTTGGGCGATGCCGGGCCGGGTCAGACAGACAGACAGAAAGACAGACATACATACATACATACATACAGACAGACATACAGTCGGTAACGGGAACGAGAACTTATATGACTACTTATATGAATTAAATGAGATGCTCCCCACCAGGGACTGGGCGAAGCCGGGCCGGGTCAGCTAGTATATAATATTTTTTTTTCTCCTGCGTTTCCATCTTGTTTCAGGATATTGCGGACAACATCATCATCTTTCAGCTGTATGGTGATTCCTAGGCTAGATTACGCTCATCAGCACGCCACGACTTTCTGAGCGACCGGCTCCATACTCTCATAAGTCATTGGTGCGACTCGAACTGCTTCCAATTCTCGTGCACTCACGTCAACCACGAGAGTATTCGGGATTACAGAGAAAGCTGCTAACCCCTCGGCCAGGGAGCCCTCGATCTTTCCAGTTGTCACGATGTTCTCCAATGCCTCTCTTCTCATCACATGACCAAAAAAAAAAGCTGTTTGCCTCTTTCTTATTGTTGTATATAATGTTCTTGTTTCATTAGCCTCTTTCAGGCATTCATTGTTAGTTACTTTGGCAGTCCAAGGAATTCACAACATTCGTCTCAGGAACCACATCTCTGTTGCTTCCAATCTCTTCCTAATTTGTTGATTTACATTCCAAGATTCACAAACCATATAGCAAAGCAGGTTCTATATAGCACATCAGCTTCTCTTTCTAATATACAGTAAAACCTCGGTTTTCGTCGATAATCCGTCCGAAAACAATCGGCGAAATCCGAAACCGATGAAAACCGAGGCAATTATTTCCATATGAATCAATGTTAATTCAATTAATTCGTTCAAGGCACTCTAAAATACATACAAAAAACACATTTTATGGAGAATAAATATAGTATGAACCTAAGGCCTATCCACGTCAATATAGAAGCACTATACTCGAGTTTCGCTCTAGTTTGAGCTCGTCAGTAGTGCATATCCCTGACCGGATCCGGAAACAAGCCCCGGATCACGCATGTGAAGCGTGTGTGTAACCACGCTGCACACACTGGACACAGCCAAATTATCATAACAGAACACCACAACGTCACCCATCGTAGGCTACAGTCAAGATTTAAATTTCAAATCCCGAAACAACCAATAAATCAATAAATATAGTGTTTAAGACTATATTTTTTTTCGGTCCCAGATTTGTCTGAATTCGCACCTTCGCCGTGCCTAGTAACACTGCATATGCCAATGCACCTCTTGAATTTTTCAAACCATCATCTGCTGGTCTTAAAATCACTAAGTACACTAGCACTTGTCCCAGGCATTTTCTTAATGAGATCGGCATACATCAGTCTGGCCTTTTCGCATACGATGGCCTCCGAAACAGAATCGCCATCTGTTTTTTTTTTTTTTTTAGTTGTCCAAATTAATAACTGTTCGACATTTTAGTTGTTTGCGATCTCTGTTTTGTTAGCACATTCACGCCTTTCGCTACATTTGCTTCCTTTGTCACCACAATGGAACTTATCGTGGATGGCGACTTCCCGCACATGCCGCCGATTTCTGCAATCTTGATGCCGCTCTCTTATTTTTTAATGATTTATTTCTTCAACTCGATCGTTTTCCTGCCCTTTTTCAAAGGGCTGCTGGCTCTGGAAACTTTCTTTGGTCTCATTAAGCTAACAGGAAAGGGTTAACTTATTAGCACGTGATGCTCACACAATGAGAAACAACGCCAAACTGAGCAGAAGAACGCACGGGTCCCTTTGTTTTCGCAAAATTAGCAGCGAGGTCCTTTAGGCACGCAAACGAAATCCGAGGCAATCGACGAAAACCGAGACACATTTTCAACGAAAGCCGAAAGCAACGAAAACCGATGTTTCACTATATACTGAAGCACATTAAAAACTCGATCAATCTTTTTTTCTTTTAAACTGTCTGTTGCATCGTAATGAAATGTTTCCTGCCGTCTTTTATTTATCCCCACCCAAGGAGTAATCTTTGATGGGTCCAAAGGCAGCTTAATGTGCGTATGGAGTGACCAGTGATGATACCGCAATCTAGTCATCATGTGTCCATTTTTAAGGATCTGTTCAGCTGTCTGTATAGTTTGTTCACACGACGTGCACATGGGTGACAGAACTGTTTTGAGTCTTCGTGAAAGATTGTCTACTCTACCGTTTACTATTCAGAGACAGAACATTATTATTTGTTTTGCATGACGAATATAGTTATGAATGTCTCTGTAGTGGGCTTCCTTCATAATGGCCAAGATTTTGGTCCTTTTTCATTAAAGTTTATAGATTGATTCGTATGTTCGTGTTTTGTTCCATAATTTGACAACGTGTTTGTTCTCACTTTTCTTGTTATGCCACAATATGTCAGTTTCCACCGCAATATTACTCTTCTATTGGTATTCAATGCGTTTAGTGTTTTGTTTTTTTCCTTTCAATGCCAGTTGTTTGTCACCGCTGAGGGCTTGCGGAACGAAAAATTCATCATTGTGGAGTACAAACTGTTGCCATCGACAAGCAGTATTGTGTGTGCCAATCCTGTAATGTTTAGGGGATGCAATTCTTCTGAATTGTTGGAGCAAAATATCCCAGTAGGTTTAATAGCATGCGGATTAATGTCTGCGATCTGCCCAGACCTTAATCTGTGTCGGACGATTCCAGTAGGTTGATGACTGCTCGCAGGTGCATAAAATTCAATCCATCCTTTCTCCAATAGTCATCTTCATCTTTCAACACATGGTCCTCACATTTTTTCCAGTAACTTTTATCAATATGTAATAGCTCGGACTGGGTTAGTATCTTGACGTCAGATAATTTGAATGTAGTACTGTCAGCTGCCACCTGTCCTTTAATTTTAACCCACACAAGTTCTATAGGGTTTAAATAAGAATGGTACTGCGGAAGTCTCAAGCACCTATGGCCATACTCGTCGATTTGATTTTTCTTGCTTTTTTGCGTCTGTTTTACAAGAGACAACAATTCTAGCTTGAAATACGTTTCTGGAAATGGTATGTTTTCCTTTCGGAGCCATATCTTTATTGCTTCCTTTGTGCTCGATGACGTAGGTATTTTGTCTTCTTGGGTAACAACATTGTGATATGATGCATTGTCATAATTAGACAAGACAGTCTGCCTAGGGATGGAAGAACTGTATTCTCGAGCCAATCTCTAAATACATAACCATTCATCTCATTATGATAAACCTATTGTCTGTATGCTTTAATACGAACACGAGTCCAGCATTCTGTAGTAAGCCATTATGAGTACTACAGCATGGGCTATGACTATGGGGGGGGGGGGGGGGAAGAGGAGGAGGCGTAGGAATGGATTTTCCCCGTGATTTTCATGAGGTAGAGAGCGAATGGTTGCTGGAATGGAAAGTGCATGATTCAACCCACGGATTTGTGTACAGACTACATGAAAACAATGAAAAGTTACAATTGCAACACGATTTCCTAAGCTATGACCCTGAAAATGTGTGCGCGTTGTTGCAGTATTTTTTTTTTTTTTTTTTTTGCATATTCTTTACAGGACATCGCTGTCAACACCAGCATCTTTCAGCTGTATGTTGATTTCTTGGCAAGATTACGCTCAGTAGTTTGCCATTGCTTTCTGAGCGGCCGGCTCACATACCCTGTAAGTTACGGATGCGATTCGAACCACTGCTGATTCTCACCGTCATCACATTACCTACGAGATTACGGAGAAAAGTCATAAAATGGCCGTTGAGACAAAACACCCAATACATGTGCTTGAAATGCCACGACTGTCTGAAAACGATCGCCAACGAGCCATTGGTATGTTGGAGACCGGAATAAGCTCGCGGACCATTGCCAGAAGGATGAATTGCTACCACAGCTCTATTGTACGTCTCAGTGAACTCTATTATGGGACCACTGACACTGCCCTGGGTAGACTTCGGAGTTCCAACCACGAGTTACTACTCCTGCGTGAGATCGTCATATTGTGCTGACTCACCTATGGAATCGTTTTCTCCCGGCAAGTCAAACAGCAACAGCAATAGTGGGTAGACGTGGGCAAGTCTCTCGAATGACAGTCATACGACGACTCAGAGATACAGGTCTTACTGCAAGATGACGTAATGTTGGGCCAAACGTGACTCACAGACTTGTCAGCAGTGCCTTCAATGAGCAGAGCAACATGTCTGATGGACTAAACTGCATTGGGATGCTGTCCTATTCACAGACGAGAGCAGATTCAAACTATCCTTTGCTGATGGACGTATGCGGATTTGGTGACTGTGTGGAGAGCGCTTTCCAGATTGCTGGGTTCGTCAGTACAACCGATTTGGAGATGGCAATATTCACATTTGGGGTGGATTCAGTTTTCACCATCGCTTGTCTCTTCATGTCTTCCGTAGAAATATTAATACTGTGTATATATCGAGGTTCATCCACCAGGTTCTGGATGCATTGGTTACTCCTGCTTTCACAAATTATCCAGACTTGCAGCTTCTCCAGCAGGATAACGCACGTGTGCGCACCGCATGCATTACACAGCATGATCTGCAGCAGCAAGGAGCGAGGGTCTGCAAAGGACGTGCTACCGAATGAATGAATGAATGAATGAATGAATGAATGAATCTACAGCAGCAGAACATTGTGACGATTGATTGGCCTGTCCTATTACCAGACATGTCCCCTATAGAACATCTATGGGACGAGCTCGGACGCAAAGTCTACAGGCAAGATTCTGCAGCTAATCTGCAGAATGCTGCTCTTACACGTGAATGGGACTTGATTCCCTGAATTTCTTTCAGAGACATGTGTTGCACGTGGAGCTCGGCCAAGCTTGTTTGCAAGTTCACGGTGGACACACCAGATACTGAGGAGCTGTAATGAATTTTTGGAAAAAATGAATTTTTTTTAAATTTCTAATTGGTTGCGTGTTTTGTTTTTCTACCTTGCCTGCACATAATGCAATGAATTTCGTAACAATCAAATATATAAATTAATGATCATCATGGATTCATAGGAAAATGCATAAAGATTGCAGATATGTAAACTTGTGAACACTTATATTAACATTTCACACACTGTTACTGGATTAGTAATGTGCTTTAGTATATGTGCTTCGTATGCCGGTTGTTTTTAAAATCTCATTACACTTTGTATGTAGAACAAATTTGAAAATGTCTTTCTTCCTTTGATAACACCATACTGTTCGGAGTGCAAAGAATTACACCTGCAGACGACAGACAGCCATTCGCTGCGTATTGCTTCACGGTGGACTGTGGAGCACATTTTTTACATGACATCATGTACTTCATTTTGTTACTTGGGATCGTGTTCTACTTGGGGGTTTTGTGTTGATTCATTCATTGCTCGTTACTCAGTGTCTTATGATTTATTTATATGGTCGTGCGTTCACATGAATACCATGTTAATTGCCGCGTGGTGCACGCAGTTGGACCTATCACGCTGCTGATTGTCCAGTTTCACTTGTGCTTCAATCAATCAACAAGGTGCCGTCTCCGTAATGAAGGTTGGCTGCAGTGTTCGTCCATCTCTTGATATCTTCCCACCTGTCTACCTCTTGCTCGCTTGCCTTCACCCTTGCCCTCCAGTATGGTTTTTATAAGAGTATTATTTCTTTTAACGTGGCAGAAATATTTCAATTGCCTCTTTTTTTATTCCTTTCAACTCTCTCTTCATTCCCAGTTTTTCTAGAACCTCTGCATTTGATTGTTTTTGCTTCCATGAAACACGACATATTCGTCTGTATGTCCACATCTCCAGGGCCTCTGTTCGACTGTCCAATTGCTTGTTCAATGTCCAGTGTTCTTCAAATATATGCCGAGAATGCATGCTCTAGCTTTGTTGCCGGTGGTTTCCTAATGGGCAGGGGTGCACGGTAAAGAGATGCATTCACACTGCGACAAATCACTGCGCAATGGACTATTTGCTACTATGGTTACTATTTTTATAATAGATAATGGAGAGTTGAAGGCTAGACGGCCTCAGGCAGGAGTGCAGCGTTCTAATCCCTGACAGGACAAAGGAATTTCATCTGTTGGATTTGAAATAATATTCGGCAATGCGTGTGTTTTCATACGCCAGCCGTAAACTGTACCAATACCATCTATGTGTTTGGAGGTCTGCATGGCTGAGTGGATACGAGCTTTCGCTCTTAAACTTCCGGTGTGATGATGCCACGGTGGTGGCTTCAACCCCTACACAGGTCATCTTGACTGAAATGTTGACTTGACCTAGTGACGTAAATCACAAGTACCCCAGAAGCTGGAGTCTGATGGTGAGGGACACTGAGCTGAAGGTGGACCCCGGGGTCCTGTGGAACTGACTGAACATTGGAGACAGCTGTTCTAAGTTTAGTGCTGAGCTTAATTTACTTTGACTTCCACAAATGTCCTAGTGCAATGAAAGCTCCTCTGTCCCTTTTGTATTCCTATTTCAATATCCCTACCATCCTGTGCACCGACAGAGGGGTAGTGGGTGCATTCCACGCTCACGCCACTTGAATTTACACGCTGACTTCTCGCTCAGAAAGCAATTGTAAACTACTGAATATAACATTGCCTAAAACATTAATCTGGGGTTGATCGCAACGTCTTGCAAAGGATATACAACTTTTTTTTTTCTGCTCTCCCGTTTGAGACTACATTGCTAGCCATATAGTGTAGGATCTCCCATCTTGACCTGCCACTCCCTTCCCTTGTCACAATTCTGGTCTACTTAGCGGTATATTCCCCTCTTGCATGTCCTACATAGCGATGTCTTCCCCAGTTGCATGTCCTACTTAGCGATGTCTTCCCCAGTTGCATGACCTACTTAGCGGTGTCTTCCCCAGTTGCATGTCCTACTTAGCGGTATATTCCCCTGTTGCATGCTCTACATAGTGATATCTTCCCCAGTTGCATGTCTTACTTAGCGGTGGCTTCCCCAGTTGCATGTCCTTTGCAGGACGCTGCGATCAACGCCCAGTTGATTTTGTGGTCAATTTTTACGTTCAGTAGTTTGCCCCTGCTTACTGAACGAGGAGTTAAATTGTAAATCCAACTTAATGCCAGCGAAGGCGTTGAACCACTTACCCCGCCATCAACACACCGGAATTTTCAGAGCGAGGGTTCTTATCCTTTAGGCCAGGCGACATCTATTCCCAGGTAACCAGACTGGACCTCAGAGCTGCCTGTCACTTTAATATCTAGCCCTGCCACTGCGCCTACTTGACCAACAGACTGGATCTCTGAGCTGCCTGTCACTTCAATATCTAGCCCTTCCACTGCGCCTACTTGACCAACAGACTGGATCTCAGAGCTGCCTGTCACTTCAATATCTAGCCCTTCCACTGCGCCTACTTGACCAACAGACTGGATCTCTGAGCTGCCTGTCACTTCAATATCTAGCCCTTCCACTGCGCCTACTTGACCAACAGACTGGATCTCTGAGCTGCCTGTCACTTCAATATCTAGCCCTTCCACTGCGCCTACTTGACCAACAGACTGGATCTCTGAGCTGCCTGTCACTTCAATACCCAACCCTGCCACTGCGCCTACTTCACCAACAGACTGGATCTCTGAGCTGCCTGTCACTTCAATACCCACACTGCCACTGCGCCTACTTCACCAACAGACTGTATCTCTGAGCTGCCTGTCACTTCAATACCCACACTGCCACTGCGCCTACTTCACCAACAGACTGGATCTCTGAGCTGCCTGTCACTTCATTACCCAACCCTGCCACTGCGCCTACTTCACCAACAGACTGGATCTCTGAGCTGCCTGTCACTTCAATACCCAGCCCTGTCACTGCGCCTACTTCACCAACAGACTGGATCTCTGAGCTGCCTGTCACTTCAATACCCAGCCCTGTCACTGCGCCTACTTCACCAACAGACTGGATCTCTGAGCTGCCTGTCACTTCAATACCTAGCCCTGCCACTGCGCCTACTTGACCAACAGACTGGATCACTGAGCTGCCTGTCACTTCAATACCCAGCCCTGCCTCTGCGCCTACTTCACCAACAGACTGGATCTCTGAGCTGCCTGTCACTTCAATACCTAGCCCTGCCACTGCGCCTACTTGACCAACAGACTGGATCTCTGAGCTGCCTGTCACTTCAATACCCAGCCCTGCCACTGCGCCTACTTCACCAACAGACTGGATCACTGAGCTGCCTGTCTGAGGACATGCAACAGACTGTATCTCTGAGCTGCCGGTCACTTCAATACCCAGCCCTGCCACTGCGCCTACTTCACCAACAGACTGGATCTCTGAGCTGCCTGTCACTTCAATACCCAGCCCTGCCACTGCGCCTACTTCACCCACAGACTGGATCTCTGAGCTGCCTGTCACTTCAATGCCTAGCCCCGCCACTGCGCCTACTTCACCCACAGACTGGATCTCTGAGCTGCCTGTCACTTCAATGCCTAGCCCCGCCACTGCGCCTACTTCACCCACAGACTGGATCTCTGAGCTGCCTGTCACTTCAATGCCTAGCCCCGCCACTGCGCCTACTTCATCCACAGACTGGATCTCTGAGCTGCCTGTCACTTCAATGCCTAGCCCCGCACTGCGCCTACTTCATCCACAGACTGGATCTCTGAGCTGCCTGTCACTTCAATACCTAGCCCTGCCACTGCGCCTACTTCACCCACAGACTGTATCTCTGAGCTGCCTGTCACTTCAATACCCACACTGCCACTGCGCCTACTTCACCCACAGACTGGATCTCTGAGCTGCCTGTCACTTCAATACCCACACTGCCACTGCGCCTACTTCACCCACAGACTGGATCTCTGAGCTGCCTGTCACTTCAATACCAAGCCCTGTCACTGTGCCTACTTCACCAACAGACTGGATCTCTGAGCTGCCTGGATCTCTGAGCTGCCTGTCACTTCAATACCCACACTGCGACTGCGCCTATTTCACCAACAGACTGACAGACAGACACACGCTGTCGGCCCAGAATATGTGCTTTGTGTTTGCACTCAGGATGTGCTGGTTTACTGAACTTGGTGGTTGAGTAATTTCCAGTGGTTTTTAAAGCGAGTTATTGATCTAAATTTCTTGTTATTTCGTCTGTTTATTTAGTGAGTTATTGATCAGACTACCCAAATAGCCGCCTGGGTGTATAAATTCGTTGATGGCTGGAGGGTTGAATGGAGTCTTCTCTCTTTGTCTCTCTCCCTCTCACACTTTCGCTCTCTCTCTCACTGTCTCTCTCACTACCTCTCACTGTCGCTTTCTCTCAGTGTTTGTCTCAATGTCTCTCCCTCACTGTTTCTCCTTCTTATTCTCTCTCATTGTCTGTCTCACTGTGTCTCTGTCTCTTTCTCTCACCATCTATCCCACACTTTCTCTCATTCTGTCTCACTGTCTCTCTCATTCTCTCTCTCACAGCCTCTCTCTTTCACTCTCTCTCTCATTGTCTCTTTCTCTCAGTGTCTCTCTGTCTCTCCCTGTCGCTTACTGTTTCTCTCTCTCATTCTTTCTCTCTCATTGTCCCTCCTGTCTGTCTGTCTGTCTGTCTGTCTGTCTGTCTGTCTGTCTCTCTCTCTCTCTCTCTCTCTCTCTCTCTCTCTCTCTCTCTCTCTCTCTCTCTCTCTCTCTTTCACCGGGTGCTATTCAAATGGTAATTGCGTCATCGGGTGTCATTTTGGCGTAGTCGTTTATGCCTTTGCTTGCCGGAGCGGCGATTTAAATCCTTTAAAAGTAGTTACCGGGCAAGTTGATCCACTTCATTGCGCCGGGTTTTATCCCATATAGCTTGGTCTACCTCCGCAGGGCAACTAACCGCCTGCCCCAAGCTTCACACAGAGCGCTCCCAAGCGTCTCAAAAAATAAGTGTACACGAAACCCGAACGACGGAGTCGGGAAACGAACCCAGGACATACTGAGCACGAGGCGGATGGAATAACCACTGCGCCTTGGAGACCTGCTTAAATTCCATTTGAATAAGTATCTTTCCGATGTTCCTGTCCTGTTCTGTTTTGGTCTGTTCGGTGGGGATTATCACTATTTCGCACCGGACATGTCGATGAGTGCTTCAGACTCCACAATAGTAAATCCCTACAGCGTACAGCGATTAGTTGTGTCATTGCACTATTTATTGAAGAGTAATCGTGCCCTTCTGACTACTCCGATCTTCAGTCCGAACTTTTCCCGTTTCGCCAGCATTGGTTCATGTACATGGAAGTCCTCCTTTAGCCCAATACTCTTAGAATGCTTATAACGTCGTGCCGAATCCATAGTGGCTCTGATGTACTATGAACCAACAAGCCTGTCCTTTCATTGCCACACATCATGCTCCGGTGAGTAAGTTAGTGTAATGAATGTCGACGAGGAAGGGAACTTGCCTACCCCCACCCCACACAGGGGGGTGGGGGGTTCCTTTCGCGCGATTTGAACTCAAGCGTAGTCCGT
This sequence comes from Cepaea nemoralis, assembly GCA_014155875.1. Taxonomy (NCBI): domain Eukaryota; kingdom Metazoa; phylum Mollusca; class Gastropoda; order Stylommatophora; family Helicidae; genus Cepaea; species Cepaea nemoralis. The sequence goes on along the minus strand of JACEFZ010024692.1, from coordinate 461,367 downwards.
ATACGTGCTACTACTGGAGAGTGTACTAGACTGATTTTGCGTGTGTATTAGCTTTCCCTGTTACCAGTGTCCTTCGCCATCAGAGAATCCACTCCGACTTCAGAGGTACTTGTAATTTACGTCTCCAAGTCAAGGACGAGAAATCAACAATTTAGCCCAGCTGACATGTGCAGGATATGTGTGTGGGTGGGTCATTACATTTTGTTTACTATAATCTTTGCTAATTTTGTCGAATGTTGCTCGCATTGTTTATATCTAGATAGCGACACAGTCAGCTGCAATATTGATTGATAGTATCTTCTCTGTTATTCCCTGGTCTATCTCTCTTCTCTCTCTCTCTCTCTCTCTCTCTCTCTCTCTCTCTCTCTCTCTCTCTCTCTCTCTCTCTCTCCCTCTCTCTCTCTCCTTTTGTCTCTCATTACAAAGAGGCGAATAATCATCCAGCATTGACCTTTTCCTTCAGACATCAGAGTGCGTCCGGGAGCTCTGTTTGACCTTTAATCTGTTTTCAGCAAGTGCCGGCACGGCTGATGGTCTGCCTGTTTCCTGGTCCATTAAATATTCATAGTTTCTCAAAACTGTGTCCAGCACGCTGCTACTTCGTCTGCGCCTGTTGTTTGATAGGATTTGTTTGCGTTTGTCTCGGTGTTTGGGGCTCGTTTCTCGGACCTCTTTCATCCCCTCGTACTCGTGCCTAATTCTTTCTTACACTTTATGAGGCGTTCTCGAAAAATTCTCTTCTGTTGATGTGTTTAGGACTGCAGTGAGTAGATATTAAAAAAAAGTCTGAAAGGATGGCATAATGAGGATAGCAGAAAGTAGATTCTATTTTGTCAGGGACAATGGAGGAGTGTAGAAGCTTAATTGTCGTGGACGTTTGCTGTTGTTTTGTGGGGATTGCTGTCTGTTCCAATTTTCATGTGGGACAGTGAGGAGGAGTTTGTGTGATATTCATCAGCGCAGGAACGAAGCATTATGGGGTGACCCTTTGCCATGAAGTTAGAACCGCGACTAACGACAAGCAACTAATGCCATGGAGGGCGGAAGAGAGTAGGTATTGTATAACCTCATAGGCCAGCAGAGAGAAGAAACTAAATAGCTGGGTAAGACGGCAGAAAGATGATGATACTATAGTGCCCAGTAAGACGGCAGAAAGATGATGATATTATATTGCCGGGTAAGATGGCAAACAGAATATACTGTATAGCATGATAAAACGGCAGAAAGATTATACCATATTGCCCGACAAGACGGCAGAAATATTATACTATATTGCCCGATAAGACGGCAGATAGATTATACCATATTGCCCGACAAGACGGCAGAAAGATTATACCATATTGCCCGATAAGACGGCAGATAGATTATACCATATTGCCCGATAAGACGGCAGAAAGATTATACCATATAGCCCGGATAAGACGGCAGAAAGATTGTATCATATTGCCCGATGAGACGGCAGAAAGATTATACCATATCGCCCGATAAGACGGCAGAAAGATTGTATCATATTGCCCGATAAGACGGCAGAAAGATTATACCATATTGCCCGATAAGACGGCAGAAAGATTATACCATATTGCCTGATAATATGGCAGAAAAATTGTATCATATTGCCCGATAAGACGGCAGAAAGATTATACCATATTGCCTGATAATATGGCAGAAAAATTGTATCATATTGCCCGATAAGACGGCAGAAAGATTATACCATATTGCCTGATAATACGGCAGAAAAATTGTATCATATTGCCCGATAAGACGGCAGATAGATTATACCATATTGCCCGATAAGACGGCAGAAAGATTATACCATATTGCCCGGAAAGACGGCTGAGTGATTATATTGTATCGCCTGGTAAGACGGCGGAAAGATTACACTGTATAACCTGGTATGTGAAAAATACGTGTCATCATATAACAAACATAAACAACCTGATACAATGAGGTTTGGTCAGAGATTTGTGATCGCCATTGCCATTTGGTAACGCCCTTGAAGGACGATTGCAGAAGAAATTTGACTGAACCAGAATTCCTGAAGTCTTACTTTTGTGGTTAACCCACTGTCATATCAGAGTTCGGGGGCCTCTGATTAATTTGACGTCAGACAAACGCCATTCTAATGGGTGGTTGTTTAGTTTGAAGTCAAACACCATTCAAACGTGTTGTTATATGCAGATCTGTTTAATTCCTCGTGTTTAGCTGCGGTTTTCTGGATGTTTGCGCCTTTAGCCAGAGCTCGGTAATTTCTTGTCTAAAAACAAGCTGTAATAAGCGCTAGTTTTGTTCCGCGTATGATCAGTCGCCAGTGGGAGAAAATTGTTAGGTGTTTGTTGTTTTGATAGTTCTTCATAAGTTCGGTAGCCAGTGGTAGAAACAAATGTAAAATGCCCTGTTTTGATAATTCATCTTATGATGAGTCCCAGTGGTGGAAAAAAAAATACATATAAAGGTATTCGAACGTTCCGTGTGGATATTGAAGCTTCTTGGCATATTGTTGAATGATTCACCGAGAAAGGGCAGCGAATGGAGAGAGAGAGAGAGAGAGAGAGAGAGAGAGAGAGAGAGAGAGAGAGAGAGAGAGAGAGAGAGAGAGAGAGAGAGAGACTCATGTTACATATCTTCCGTTGAATGCCAACATTGTGTGGATGTATTGATGATATTATCATCGAAAAGGGTTGTTGCCATTGATAAGGAGTTGGTGCATTCACATACACACGCACGCAGGCACGCACGCACACGCCCACACATACCAATTTTTTTTTTTTAATGGGAGCAGTGGAACCTTGAGTTCGACACTCAACATAGCATCACGACAGGAGGTAAGGATTGGACGGGGGATGGAGAGAGAGAGAGAGAGAGAGAGAGAGAGAGAGGAGAGAGAGAGAGAGAGAGAGAGAGAGAGAGAGAGAGAGATTAGGTTAAAACGTTCATGTACGTAGTGGTGTCTGTATATAATTACTGAGATTATCAACAGGTTGGGGTGTAGTAACACTCACGCGCGTGCGCACCGCGCTCTCTAACACATACGTGCGCACGCCCTCTCTCACACACAAAAAGGGGAGAGAAAGAGGGTGATAGTATTGAAAAAAAAATGTTTTGCATATCCTTTACAGGACATCGCTGTCAACATCAGCATCTTTCAGCTGATTGTTGATTTCTTGGCAAGATTACGCTCAGTAGTTTGCCAGTTGCTTTCTGAGCGGCCGGCTCACATACCCCGTAAGTTACCGACGCGATTCGAACCACTGCTGATTCTCACCGTCGTCACGTTACTTACGAGAGTATTCGAGATTACGGAGAAAAGTCGCTAACCTCTAGGCCAGGAAGCCGGCTGTGATAGTATTAATAAAGAATAAATAAGTATAGTGTAAAGACTTGGAACAAAGCATTGACAGCTGAGGCGGACCAAAGCATCGACAGCTGAGGCAGGCCAAAGCATTGACAGCTGAGGCGGACCAAAACATTGACAGATGAGGCGGACCAAAGTATTGACAGCTGTGGCTTCCTTCCCACTTACGAACTCACATAGATGGATAGTCGGTTAATTAAAATAAACGAATACCTGGGCGAATAAAGAAACATTCATGTGAGGGATGAAACAAATGGGTACAGACTTCAGTGATCAACCTTGGGAGTTCCCGGCACGAGTACGATCCCACTCTGGCACAGGATAAATTAGCACAGGGATCGAGATTCAGATGGCGGGTGGGCTAATGACACCCAGAGGCCACGGTTTCATCGATATCTGATCCATGGGAAATTCCAGCAGAAGAATTAACCCTGAGACTGCTAAAGAAATGCGTATTTTATTCATGTTTTACGTCTCCATCAATAATAAAGCCAGCGTCACGGAAAAGGGCCAAATGACAAGCAATACATATGGAAATCAGGGAGGGACGCTGGAGGTAGATGGGGGACGGCGATTAGAGGCATTGAGGGACATTGTCTGAGTGACCTGAATTGTGAAGACATGTGTGGGAACAGCCAAGGGACTAGTGGAAGATGAGGAGAGAGAGAGAGAGAGAGAGAGAGAGAGAGAGAGAGAGAGAGAGAGAGAGAGAGAGAGAGAGAGAGATTAATGGTTTATGAAATATAAAGTCAGTGCAGAAAAGACATTTCTAGGGAGCTGTTGAAGTTCCCATTTGTTCCCATTGTCTTTCTATTCGTTGTGTGTGTATGTGTGAGGAGAGGGAGGGAGAGAGAGAGAGAGAGAGAGAGAGAGAGAGAGAGAGAGAGAGATATTAATGGTTTATGAAATATAAAGCCATTGCAGAAAAGACATTTCCAGGGAGCTGTTAAAGAAGCCCCCATTTGCTCCCATTGTCTTTCTATTCGTTGTGTGTGTGAGGAGAGAGAGAGAGAGAGAGAGAGAGAGAGAGAGAGAGAGAGAGAGAGAGAGAGAGAGATTAGTGGTTTATGAAATATAACGTCATTGCAGAAAAGACATTTCTAGGGAGCTGTTGATGAAGCTCCCATTTGTTCCCATTGTCTTTCTATTCGTTGTGTGTGTATTTGTGTGTGTGTGAGGGAGATAGAGAGAGAGAGAGAGAGAGAGAGAGAGAGAGAGAGAGAGAGAGAGAGTAATGGTTTATGAAATTAAAAGTCAGTGCAGACAAGACATTTCTGGGGAGCTGCTGCTTCCCATTTGCTCACATTGTCCATCTTTCCATTCGTTATATGTGTGAGACAGACAAATAGACAGACAGACAGAGAGTGAGAGAGATGGAGATTAATGGTTTATGACATATAAAGTCAGTGCAGACAAGACATTTCTGGCTAGACACTCGTCTGTCGAAACGATGATCAGGAGTTCGATCCGCGTCGGGGCGGATTCGAATGTTACAATTGACATGGGGTGGCAGGTGGATCCAGCCTAGAATTTGTCCTGGGAAATATATTGGGAAGTAAAGGCAGCCGGTGAGATATTGGTGTATACACATATGGATATAGCACCATAATGCTGGATGCGCAGGAAGACATGTACAAGTGTCCTATACTTGTATATGGTGTATTTTTAATGACTGTGCAGTGTTTGAAAATATTGCCAGTCCAAGTTTTGTATTCACCGTCTGTAAAGTTCATGCAACATAATAGGTAAATACAAAACTTGGACCGGCAATATTTTCAAATACTACACAGTTGTTAAAAATACACCCTGTACATACTCTAGAGAGCTGTCCATGCCTGGCTACGTAACTGTTGGTGATTTGTTGGTTGGTTGGCTCGTTGATGACATCTCTGTGAGACCGAGTGTCAACTCTTTTAAGTCCGATTCTCTAAGTCCAGGTCGTGTGAACCCAGCAAATGGCTTCAGTCTATCGGAATGGGGCTGGTGTACAAGTTGTTTTCCCAGCCCAGTGCCAAAAGCACCATCCGGACGGAGACGATGTTCCAGAGATCTTCATCCTCTCCTCAACCTGCGGGGTGTGTACAGCCGGTTTGGAATTTCACATCTACGGCGAGGCATGGTAAGATGTTGCCCGGCCACGGTTCAGCACAGCACATACATACTGGCTGAGATTAGGCTTAGGTTGGTGTTTCTTCACGGGATTGAGGTATGTCATTACCAGCATACTCCAACCCAGTGCCCCGATGAACGTCGTTACATCAGACTTAATAGCTGAGATTTAGTCTTCCAGAGGAGTTAACAACCAACCATGTGTAAAATAAAATAATTTTAAAAAAAGGGGGTTGGGTGGAGGCAACGGAAACTTGTATAAATAAGCGACTTGCTGAAATGTTGAAATAGAAAAACCGAATCATCTCTTCTCTGTCTGTCTCTGTCTCTGTCTGTCTCTCTCTTTCTCTCTCTCTCTCTCTCTCTCTCTCTCTCTCTCCATCTCTTTCTATCTGTCTGTCTGTCTGTCTGTCTGTCTGTCTGTCTGTCTGTCGGTCGGTCGACCCAGAAGCATACTAGTTGGAAAAATAAAACCCTAAGAATGCTGGGGATTGAACCCAGACAACTCACTTTGTAAGCAAGCGCTAACCACTGTTATACACTTTGTAGTGAACTAACGAACGTAGGAACTTTATATGTGACACTTTGAAAGTAAAGCCCGTTTGTTCGTTCACTACAGTCAGCTTTACATAATGGTTAGGGCTTGCTTACAACAAGAGTGGTCTGGGTTTAATCTTCAAGCAATGTTTGGTCCCCCCCCCCCCCCCTCTCAACCAGTACCCCATGTAAGGTCGACCGAGTCTCATACAATGGCTCCCGAATAATTTTCACAATTGTCTGGAAAGAAATGGCGGCGAAGAACTGAACTGACACTCCCACCTCGTTATGCCATTGGGAAATATATGTGAAGATCAGAAATGTCATTCACACTCCAACGGCAGTATCTACCATGTGACTTCCTTTGCCTGTGTTATATAAATTCAATCACGCACACTACCATTTAACTATCCTCACCTTGTGTTTGTTGCTTTTGGTAGTACAATCCGACATATTGCCCTCTGTCGGTCCATTATGGCGGATAGGTTGTTGAGCTGTTAAGGTCTCTGGAGAGTTTTTGCTTCTGGCTTTGGTTTGCTGGCGTATTTTACTCATGTTGGACTGGTAGTATATGAGTTAGTGAGTTAAGTGCGGGGAGCGACACTGTGAGCTATGGATTTTGTGTGGAATGCCGTGGTGGTTTGTATTGTGAACTACATGTTCAGAGAAGTGGCTGACGGCCTGTTGCTGAACTAACTGGTATTTGCCTTATGCAGTAATGTGTGTGCAATTGCTGGTTTTCTAGTGAATGTCGCAACTGCCGGTTTTTTAGTGACTGCCGCGACTAACGATGTATTGCTTTATGCCCGTCTCTTAGTATTATCGTCCCACTCGCATCCCGCACAAGACGTTACAGTTTCCCAAGCAGAATGAGAGAGAGAGAAGCTGTGTATACATTTCGCAATTACACGAAAGACACCAACAAAATCTCTCTATGCGAAATAACAGTACATTTAATATATCCCACTTATAACACAGAAAGGTTAACTGGGATATGTATTGCACAAAAATATACCTTTGAAGAAGACACCAAGTCATTGAAAGAGACGTGATAATAGAGGTTAAATGCCGCTAAATAGCATATAATAGATGACAGTAGCGGCGAGAGAATGCAGCCGTTTAAATATTCTAGAAAATGTCAGTGTTGAACACAAATCGGTACCATACTATAGACAGAGGGGGAGAGAGAGGCGCGCGCCCACATGTGTAATTGATCGGGGTGTCTGGAGAGTAAACACGAGAAAACGGTATTGATTGGCACTCAGAAGTAGAGGAAAGAATTAGAGATGGGTACACTAATAAACTGTAAATGACCCTTTTCCTTGGGGCCTATTGTGTATATTGTATAGACCAGTCGGCACTCAGTGGATGATATGGTCCATGCCACACCGGCTGGCTTTACTTCCCATAACATTATTTGGTACCAGGGGGGTCTGCGGGCCAACGTGATGACCGCTGCGCAACTGCAGCTTTAGCAGACACTAAACAATATGATAAGTGAAAGCTACACGCACACCGGGATTGGAACCTGCCGCCCCTAGATGGCGACACTGCTTCCTTGAAAGAATAGATATAGATCGTTTGTGAATATATTTCTTATTTTATTATTTCATGGGTTCAGACAATCACACCAGTATCACCCTCAGGGTGTATCGACAGACGACACCAGTTGTGTGTTGGTTGACTGTTCTTCCTTGACTGTCCTCATAGCGCTGTTTTGACCATGGAAATACAAACAGTTAGGTACGTCTCACCTTTTCGCAGTAGCTACACATACTTAACTGTTTGTATTTTCTATTGGCATATCCTGTTGCATTCGTTGTTTCTCTTATTTAATATCGTTTTGATCCCGTCTGGCTAGATGTCCTTGCAGTGGTGTGTTACTTATGTCCCTACTATCGATGACGGTTTTTTTATTTTTATTTTTAGTGTACACATCGTGTGTTCAATGTCATGGTAGATGCAGTGTGAAATGTTAAACCTTCACATATTCGTTACAATTGTTTAATGTTATAGGGTGACCATTTGTCGTTCCCACCACCATTCATTCCTAGACAGTTGTGAAAATTATCTGATGCCCATTTCACGAGGCTTTCAACAACCGTGCGGGATATTAAATCCGGCCCAGTGAGTTAGTTATAGAGCAGTCTAACCACTGTGCCACTGCATTTTATCTGTTAGTGCACGAGGAAAACTGAAACAGTAGTTTGAATTGTTACCGTGTTTAGCCTAATTAGTCTATAATGGGTGTAATTAATTACTGTAATTATTTTAGTTTTGTTACTGTTTAATAACTTTTTTATATAGTTTTATCTCCTCTATCTGCAATATTTTCTTAGTTTTATTGTGATCTCTCTCTCTCTCTCTCTCTCTCTCTCTCTCTCTCTCTCTCTCTCTCTCTCCTCTCTCTCTCTCTCTCTCTCTCGTTCTCTCTCTTTCCTTCTCTCTGTCTCTCTCTCAAACTACTGAGAATAAACTTGCCAAGAAATCTCAACAATAACAAAATGTGGGGTAGTAAAGGATATGCAACTATCTATCTATCTATCTATCTATCTATCTATCTATCTATCTATCTATCTATCTATCTATCTATCTATCTATCTATCTATCTATCTATCTGTCTGTCTGTCTGTCTGTCTGTCTGTCTGTCTGTCCCTCCTCCCCCCCCCCCCCCCCCCGGATTTGTTTCCTAACCTCCTTGATCTAACACCACATATTCTTCTCTGTTTCCCCATTAGTTTCCTACTGGAACATGTATTTTTGATAGACCCCCCCCCCCCCCTAACATAGGTATTCTCACTCAACCTCTTTTGGTCCATGCACCCCTTAACCATATGTTCAGACTGTCATACCCCCCCCCCCCCGTTTGTATTTCATTCTTATAACACACCCCCCCCCCCCTTACACAGTATTCGTAAAAATTGAAGCTACATTTAATAACACATACTAAAAACATTCTAGACATCTCTATAAAACGTGATTTGCAGGTCTACATACGTTATAAAACGAATTTCAGTAGGGCGAGAAGTATAGAACCGTACAGTATGGAGGGAAAAACAATATCAAGTAATCGGTTCTTGTATTAACGCGATCTTAAAATAATCTTAATTTTCTCTCCTCCCCTCTTCCCCCCCCCCCCCCCCCCCCCAGGAAACCCTAAAATTCCCCCTGGGGTGGGGAAGAATTTCCCATCGGTTGAGGACCACTGCCCTTACACAAATTTGCCTAACTCCGTGGAAAACTTTCCAATCACGAACAAACGTACAAAGGGCTTGGCCTGTGTTGTTCCAGGTCTTGTTCTGTGTTGTTCCAGGTCTTGTTCTGTGTTGTTCCAGGTCTTGTTCTTCATTCGAAGTTGAAAGGCACAAGGAGAAGACCACAACTGTTGAATAGTCAGTGTATTGGGTAGGTAGGTTATCTTGTATGTAATGGGTGGTTGTTTGCTATTGATGTCCGAGTCGCGAGCAGGAAGCGCGGGACGTGACACGTGGTGCTTCTGTACTTTCTCAGAAATATCAATTGCTGTGGAAATATGATGCCTTCTAAATAGCTCCAGAAGTATATTTCACAGGTATTAATGGACACTCGTAGTGGGAAAAGGAAAGACGTAGAGGTAAGAGAAGGTACTAGACAGTTTAAAAATAGGAAAATGGCACACCGGGACTCAAACCTGCCGCGTCCAGATAATGGCAAAGCCTCAATGAAAGAGCATATCTACATCGACGCATGGCCAAGTGTCACAAAATTAGTTGCATGTCCTCTACAGGACATCGTAGTCATCATCAACATGCATTGTGTGTGTGTGTGTGTGTGTGTGTGATTTTCTAGGCAATGTTACGTTCAGAAGCCTGCCATTGTGTCTGTAAATCCGACACTCATACCACTGTGACAATCAACGCAAAGCTGTCTGCGCCCAAATCGCCTGCAGCTATCTTCGAACCATGCATGTCTCTACTGTGAAACTACGTTCACTACCCCTAGGTCACAGACGGCGACCATGTCCAAGTAAACATCCCTAAAACGTCCCCAACGTGCCAATAGCTTTTTATTTTTAGGTAGGATAAGACATTTCGTCATTTCTTGTTGGCCGCACTGCGAGACAAGAAGTCTAAGCGATTGCTGTGACAACTAGGAATATCATTCAGGATAAGACATTCGCCGTTTTTTATTGCCCACACTGTGAAACCAGATGGCAAGGATAAGCAACCGTCGTTTTGTTTTAGCCAAATTATAGACCCTATTGCTTCCTTTTACTCACAGTGGGTGCCGATTAGTGCATGTGAACCTTTCTGAGACATTTCTCTAGCTCACTTTTCATAAGGCTGCCTGGACCGCAGTTCCCTTCTAGTAGAGAAAAGAATGCTGCCACTGCAGTGGATTGAATTCCGGGCAGTGGCGTTAGTAAGCTAATGAACATATATTTACGCTGCCATGGATTTACGACAGTAATCATGGCTACTTGAATACACAACACAGCCAGACCTGCTGCACCAGACCCACATCAGGGCAAGACAGTCGTGCTTCATTGTTGGCCACGTTATGTGACGACTGGGTCTGGAGAAGGTTGGGGCAAACAGGAATATCGATGAAGATACCACAATCGTAATTTATTGTTGGCCAATTATGAGACGAGAGTGTCTGGAAATGGCTGTGACAGTTAAAAATATCGATAAGGGCAAAACAGTCGCCATTTTAAGTTGGTCGAATTATGTGGCGAGAGGGTCGGGAAAAAGTTGTGGCAATCAGGGATTTCGATAAAGACAAGACAGTGAAGATAGCCATAGTATATTGTGGGTTACGTTAAGAGACACAATGGTCTTGAGAAGATTTCGACAACCAGGAATATGGATAAGATCAAGATCAAAACAATCGTCATTTATTACGGGTAACAAGAGTCGAGAGTGTCAGGAGATAGCTGTGACAAGCAGGAATATCAATAAGGATAAAACATTCGTCATTTCGCTTTGGCTAAATTGAGATAAAAGCCTGGAAATGGCTAGGAATATCTACAAGAGAAAAACATTTGATATTTTTTGTTGGTCACATTATGAGACCCAGGAGATGGCTGTGACAACCAGGAATATTGATAAGGATAAGACATTCGTCATTTCTCTTGGGCCAAATTGAGACAAAAGTGTCTGGAAATTGCCGTGACAACTAGGAATATCTATAAGAGAAAAACAAACGACATTTTTTGTTGGTCACATTATGAGACGAGAGGTCTCGGGGATGGCTGTGACAACCAGGAATATCGATAAGGATAAGACATTCGTCCAGTGAGACAAGTGGTCTAGGCGATTGATGTGACAACTCGGAATATCGACAAGGATAAGACATTTGTCATTTCTTGTTGACCTCACCGTGAGACGAGAGGGCAAGGAGATGGCGGTGACAACCAGCAATATTGATAAGGATAAGACAATCCATTTCGTTTTAGACAAATTATGAGCGCGAGACATTGATAGACAAACGGGAATATCGATTGTGTTCGAGGCGGGACCGGCAGAAGGAGAACATGCTAAATGGCTTGGCAAAGTGGCAGGAAGACGATCAACGATCCTGATCATCAAGGACACAAGGGACAGATGTATCTGGAGGAATGGTCGTGGGCGACAATGCTAGTTTGTATATATTGTATATTCCCCTTTCCCCCATTTGTTATGAGTCAGTGTTTTGTCTGTTAGGCTCCCCAAGGTTTCTGATTCTGGTAGTTAACTATTCATTACCGCGGGAAACATGGTTCTTGTTATGTACGAGGTTAAGTTAATAAGTAAGTCACAAATGGCTGTAGAAAAATAACTAAATATGATAACAACTTGAAACCAGTTTATTTTTATGCATACATTGTTCCTTTATACATAATTTCCAGCAACATTGATGCACTTATCCCATCGTTTTATCAGTCCCCCCAAACCCGCTGCATAGAAAAGCGTGCTCTGTTCTCATTTACCTGCCATCCCACAGCACTGTGTGACTTACTTATTGAATCTCCCTCGTAACGTTTTCTACCCAGCTTTGCACCGCTTTACGGGACAAACATTTGTCAGCATAAACACTGAAAACCCACCTTGGCGGGAGACATGTCGCGAATGACGTCGAAATTGAATGTGAAGTGAAAACGTGATTTAGAAAACAGAGCACGCAGTATACATGCTTGGGTGTTTTCTCACTTCTTGGTTAATTTATGTTTTATTTTCATCATGGTAGTTATTGCTGTCTCTTAAATTTGCAAACTATTTTAAAACATGCAAATTCGCTGTCAACGTTACGAATACAAGTAACGCAACGTGATAAGTGTGATCATTATGTATTAATTTGTAATGTAGCAGCTACTTTGGATATCTTTGGATCATAATGATTCAGTCCATTAGTAGTAATCGTACGCGTTGATCATTTAAGATGTATCCAGCCACAACAAAGATACAGATACGTAACTTTTATATTTTCATGTAGTGTTTTTCATGTAGTTCTATCGGTTTGTGTTTGATTAGTATGTGCTGACGAAGGCTTTAGCCGCAACGTCCATTTTGTTTCTTGTAACCGTGTTCTGAACATCTACTTCTCGTTTTCTGGTGATTAAATCGTATGTGGTATGTTTAAAGTGATTGTTGACAACAGAAGACAGAAGACATTCTTTGAGCCGAATTCTTAACCTTTTTTTTGTCAAATAACGTTCTCTCTCTCTCTCTCTCTCTCTCTCTCTCTCTCTCTCTCTCTCTCTCTCTCTCTCTCTCTCTCTCTCTCTCGGCTCTCTCGACATCTCTCTCTCTCTCTCTCTCTCTCTCTCTCTCTCTCTCTCTCTCTCTGTGGGCTCGGGATCTGTGAGTGGGCTGGGGGAGATGGGAGATTATGTGGGTGAGTGCGGAATTTGTGTGTGGGTAGGTGCGGAATATGTGAGTTGACGGGGAGATGTGTGTGTGGCTGAGGAATGTGTGTTTGGTTGGGTGGTTGGAGGTGTGTGGGTTGAGGAGGATATTGGGTGAGTGATTGTTGGTGGGAAATGGGACGGGTAGAGGATATGTGAGTGGGTGGGGAGATGTGTGTAGGTGGGGAATGTGTGGGTTATTGAATGTATGTGTGCTTGGGGTGTGGGTGGATGGGATGTGTGGTGGGTGAGAGGTGTGTGTGGGTGGGGAGATGTGTAGGTGTAGGGATGTGGTGGATGGGTGGGGGAATGTATTGTATGTGTGTGTGGTTGGGTGGGGGAGTTGGAGTGAATGGGGGATGTGTGGGTGGGTGGTGGATATGTCTCATAACATAGTAATATGCATTGTTTATGTTTACAAAATTCATGTGACAATGTTTTTTTCCTATGCACTGTTGATGAAAGAAAGATGAGTGATTGGAAGGGCCGAATGTAAGACGGGCCTGCGTGCCCAATTTGTTACCCTTTGAAAATAAAGTCTGTTCGTTCGTTCGTTCGTTCTCTCTCTCTCTCTCTCTCTCTCTCTCTCTCTCTCTCTCTCTCTCTCTCGCAATCTCTTTCTGTATGTGTGTGGGCGCGCACGCAAATGTGTCTATCTATTTATCAGTCTGTCTGTCTGCTTCCATGACTACCTATTTACCCATTAACCTACCTACTTCTCTGTCTGTCTGTCTGTCTGCCTGTCTGTCTGTCTGTCTGTCTGTCTGTCTGTGGGGATGCGGAACATTTTCTCGCCGAATGAGGCGAAAATGGAGGTGAGCGTACTTGACAACTGAGTCAGACCACACGAGATTATACAACTGCGCAGCACTGACATTTAACCCTTCATGTAAGAGGCAAAGCTGAGAGCCTTTGGCCAGGCCTTTGCGACGACATGGCGAGGAACGTTCTCGTGAGCTAGCTAGTAATTCTGGTACTCACGCGGAATTCATGCTGCTCTTCGGGTAGGCATGCTACTCGATCCACCATCTTCCGTAACACATTCGCACTGCATTTTTTAGTGCGCGAACATCCAAGGACGCTGGCGTGAATACATTGTGTAGACGCATTGTTTCGAAACAGATGCGCATTTACTGGTTTAGTAGGTTGTGAGAACTTGGGCTCTCTCTTCTCTCTCTTTACACGTGGATCTTTATCTATCTATCTATCTATCTATCTATCTATCTATCTATCTATCTATCTATCTATCTATCTATCTATCTATCTATCTATCTATCTGTCTGTCTGTCTGTCTGTCTGTCTGTCTGTCTGTCTGTCTGCTTCTCTCCTTGTTTCTTCATCTCTCTTTCTGTCTCTCTGTCTGTCTCTGTTCCTTTGTCTGTCCATGTCTCTCTTTGTCTCCTTCTTTGTCTGTCTCTGTCTCTTTGCGTGTCTCGCTTTCTCTATCTCTGCGTGTCATCTTGTCTGTCTCTGTTTGTCTGTTTTTCTCTCTGTGTCTCTTTGTCTGTATCTCTGTCTTATCTTTCTATGTTGTTGTGTCTGTCTTTTTGTCTATATCTGTCTCTTCGTCAAATCTGTCTTTCTGTCTCTGTCTCTCTGCATCTCTCTCTCTCCCTCTCTCCCCCCCCCCCCCCCCCTCTCTCTCTCTCTCTCTCTCTCTCTCTCTCTCTCTCTCTCTCTCTCTCTCTCTCTCTCGCTCATCGATTGTGTGACTTAGCATGGCAATCAATAGGATGCCAACCAAATGACTAATTACCGCATTTTCTCGTATGCCCCGTGTACGTGTCTGGCTGCCGAAGTGTTCGCGTGTTTGCTCAAGTGGTCTTCCCTCAAATCCATCCCAAGTGGAGACACTCGAGGACTGTATAGATTGGACCAGGAGTATGCTGAAGTTAGGACCTCTTCCCTTAGTGCTGTAGTGGCCGCCGTTTTGTGTAACTGGTTGTTAGCTTAACGTCCATCAGCTCTGTCTGTAGTAATTAGCACCATTGTGTAGTCAGCGGTGCGTCCGGGGTGTTCGTAATGTTCGTGGTTACTGCTTGTCTTCTCCATTAGCCACTTTTCTAGAACATTGTTGTTTACTCTTCTTCTTCTTCTTCTTCTTCTTCTTCTTCTTCTTCTTCTTCTTCTTCTTCTTCTTCTTCTTCTCCTTCTTCTTCTTCTAATAATAATAATAATAATAATAATAATAATAATAATAATAATAATAATAATTCTTTGCTCCTCATCTTCTTCTTTGTTCGCCTTAGGACGTCAATATGAATAAATGCAAATAAATCAGCAGTCATCTTAAGCTTGTTGACATCTCCATAGAGTTGTTGTTGTTGTCGTCGTCGTCGTCGTCGTCGTCGTTGTTGTCGTTGTTATTCATGTACTTTGACAACTGGCGAGGGCGATCATGCCCCTCCACAGTTCCCGTTCTCCAGTAAACTGCATCGATTCATGTGTTATCTCTCAGCTCAACCCTGAAGAGCCGTGCAGAATGTCTGTTGTTGCCCCCCTCTCCCCCGGTAACAACAGATGCAAGTCCGGTAGTCAGAACCTGCCGTTGGCATGTCAGGTGTTAGGATCTTCACATCTTTGTAGGCCGGCGGACACGAAGGAATAGGTGGTCAGGCGTTCCCTCCCGTATTGAACCTTGTCCGACCACGCTCATGGCGTATAATGTCCTGACCATTACCTAACGAATGTCCTAACCATTACACTAACGAATGCCCTATCCATTACACTAATGTCCTAACCATTACATTAACGAATTTCCTAACCATTACACTAACGAATGTCCTAACCATTACACTACTGTCCTAAGAGTGTCCTATCCATTACACTAACGAATGTCCTATCCATTATCACTATCGAATGTCCTATCCATTACACTAATGTCCTAACCATTACACTAACGAATAACCTATCCAATACACTAATGTTCCTAACCATTACACTAACGAATGCCCTATCCATTACATCAATGTCTTAACAATTACACTAACGAATGTCATGTCCATTACACTGTCTTCACCATTATACTAACCAATGTCCTATCCATTACACTAATGTCAACCATTACACTAACCAATGTCCTAACCATTACACTAATGTCTTAACCATTACACTAAAACGTGTCCTAACCATTACACTAGCGAGCCCACTTCCTCTGCCACTTGCCCCATTTATATTATTATTATTATACTGGAGTCTCCATAGCAAAGTGGTTACATCGCCTGCCTCGCGCTCCAAAAGTTCTAGGTTCGATTCCGGGTTACGACATTCGGTTCACGAGTGCATTCTCTCGGAGACTCCCGGGGGTCGCCGCTGGAGCTACGGAGTTCGTGCTCTGTGTTACGTCCGCGACAGGCCAACCTGCGGAAAGAGATTTCCACCATTCTGAGCAGACACCAGTTAGTGAATGGTTATAGTTGAGCGGTAGTTCTTACAGGTGTTCTCCCTGTTTCTAGTCCATACAGAAGCACCGATTTCACATTGGAGTGAAAACGTCATGGTTTGATGCTAAGTTTAACTTCCTTTGACTTCCACACATCTCCTAGAGCTATGACAGCTCCTGTTGCCTTTTGTATTCTTATCTTAATACATCTTTCCGTTCTCTCATGTTTGTCTACATTATTACTGTCCATATCGATGTATGCCTCCGCCTTTTGAAGTGGGGTTTCACCAAGTTAGATCGGGTTGTTATTTGCTTGATTTTTTTTTTCTCATAACCGTTGTCTTTCCCCTGTGAATGTTTAGACCTAATTGTTGTGACCTTACGGAGTCCTAAACCATAATTATACGTTACTTTTTACCTGTTTTTCAGAAAAGGGTTAATCTGCTCCCAAACATTGTTGCTGTCTATTTTACACGCGTATTTGAACATTGTTGTTTTACTGATAGCTTCTAGATTTAAAAAAAAATTTTTGTCTGCGTTCTGTGCCAAAAATTGTTGTTATTTAATTATTTTTCTTTGAAATTGCTGCTATTTTCAGGCATGCCTTCTCCAAGAACAGAAGTTAGCATGTTTCTGCTTAATTTTCTGCAAGAAATATGATTACTTTCGTTGTGATAACAAAATTATTTTTAAAGCTTAAGTACAGTATCAATTATTTTTCAGCAGCAATTACCCTGCAAGGTAATATTTGGTATTTTGTCTGTGTGTTTTTTTTTTTTTTTTTGCCTGGAAGGGGCTGAGAAAGTAGAACAGTACATACAGCTATAAGAAAGAAATAAACAGCATGCTTTGGCCATATAGTGAATAGAGAGGCGTTGGAGAACACCGTGACAACTTGAAATATCAATGGGAAAAGCTACAAAGCAGACCAGTAGAAATGATGCCGGATTGACCAAGGCGTTGGCATGAAAGAATATCATCAGCAGAGTTGATCCAGAGTACCAGGGACTGAGGTCTGCGGAGAGACACACAGGCCTACGCCAGCTGGGCTGGGCACATTCTGATTGGGGTTGTCTGTGTGGTACATCGTCCGCCTCTAACTCCAGGAAAACGATTATGAATCATGCTATATGTTGCTATAAATTAAGAAGCCAAGGGATGTTACACTTTCAGCTCTCGCTGATTCTGTGGTAGAGGTTCGGATGTGGTATGCACGCTGCACACTTTAAAAATCCCTCGGATCATCGCAGACGAGTACGGTGCTGGGAGACACTGGGCACTTTAGGCGAGTCCCTACTGCAGTAACGTCTATTCTTCATGATAAATAATAACATCCCATCAGCGGTTGGAAATGGACAACAAAACAGTTCAATCCTGTATCCCATTAACATATCAAAATTGGAAAACCGAAGCACAGGAAGGATGTTTAGCTCGTGCGTTTCTAGTATACACATGTTTGGGCCCTCGTCGGTAGATAAATACCTGACGGAAAAAGCATTGATGGGTTAATCATCATCAGAATCATGTTCCCCTTTCGCCATCAATCGCCGTGGGGAGGGATAATTGACGCGCCAGCACCCGATGGGCGGCCCTTGATAGTGTCATTCCGTGTGATCATACAATGCTTTTGATGTTGTCAATCCATTTTCTTCTTTGTGGTCATCTGGCTCTCGTAGCAGTTCTTCTTTGATGTAGGGCCAGTGCTGGTATTTAATGGTGTTGCATTCTAACGAGATGGCCGAACCATTTGTTCTTCTGTCTTTTTGAAGGAAAATGAGAGAGGGAGAAAAAGTGTGTGTGTGTACGCACGCGTTGACCCCCCACCCCACCACACAGGTATACCCAGCCTAAAATGGGTGCCAGGATGTTCCTCGGGAAGATATATTGACCACGTCATCCGTCGAGTGCCCGATTGGTCTATGCAGATGTGGGCCTGGCACCACCATAAGGCCAATACACCTAAGGCCTGTTAAAGCGCCCTTAATCTTTTCATCGTCTGTAGGCGGGGATAGGGCTGGAGAGAGAAATATCAGACTGGCTAAGCGATTGGTTGGTTGATAACTGAAGAGGAGTGAAACGGAGAAAATATATGTGTTTCTCCTTACTCCTCATCCCCCAGTAACTAGCAGAGGAAAGCAAGAACTACAAATAGGATTTCCAGAGAGTTGATGAGTCTGCCTGAAGGTAGCTGAAAAGTGGAAGGAGAAAAAAAAAGAGTGATAATGGCTTGCTGGTGAAGGGGTGATCATGGGTGCAACGAGAGGTGATGAGAAATCGTTATAGAAGGAGGAAACACCGCAGGCCCTTGTGTTCACAGTAGACGGTGTTCGTAAAACAACCCGGACAAATGTAGATAACAGAGGCGTTCAGTAAGGGTGCGCGTTGGTACCTGCCTGTCGTGCAAGTTGTTCGTTGATGGATTCCCTTTTGCGAGCAGTATTTCTGGTTAATGAGATTTGTTACAGTTGATGTGATACTGGCTCCCATCGATGTTTCCTTCGTTAGCTTTTAAGGAGAGTCTACATAATATTGCGTTGTTGTTGATGTTGTTATTGGTGTAGTTGTTGCCCTTCTTCTTCTTCTTCTTCTTCTTCTTCTTCTTCTTCTTCTTCTTCTTCTTCTTCTTCTTCTTCTTCTTCTTCTTCTTCTTCTTCTTCTTCTTTCTTTCTTTCTTTCTTTCTTTCTCCTCCTCCTTTCTCCTCCTCCTCCCACCATCTATTATTTTTATTCTTTCCCCTCCTCTTCTTCTTTTATCTCCTCCTCAACCTCCTCTTCTTCTTCCTCCCCCACCCCTATTCTCCCTTCTCATATTTTTCTTCCTCCTATTATTTTCCATCATCTTACCTCCCCCCATCCCAATGCCTTCGCCCCCTCTCTTCTTCCTCCCTCCTTCTTCTCGATTGTTCCTCTTCTTTTCATTCCTCCTCCTTATCCACTATATCCCTATGTATACTTCATGATAAATGCCAAAACTGTCAAGTCTTCCACCATCCGTTACATTCAGTAACTCACTTTTGACAGTGCAGTAGACTACCCACGTGATAACTCCAGGGTCTCCCGTGTGTTGCCGGGGCCCATAAGGGAAGCAAAGAATAGCAACACTGTAGCCTACCACGCATGTCGTAAGAGGCGACTAAGGAGGCTTGATGGTTCCGTCGCCCTGCTACTGAGTGAGTGCGTGGTGCGACACTGTGAGCTGTGGGTTTCGTGTGAAACGCTTTTGAATCTGCCTGAGGATTTGTGGAACGTGACTGTATGTTCAGAGCGATGGCAGCTGGCCATGTCCCAGAGTTGACCGGTTTTTGCCTTATGCAGAAATGCGTGGCTACTGGGCTTCTGGTTGACTGCTACTACCATCTACGATGAACTGTATTTTCGTGGACTGTGCGGGTGAACATCTAGGAAACATCCAGATGGGAAAATGACTGCCGATTCCATTAGAGATGAACTGGATGTTTCGTGGGGGACTATTGTGTTGACATTCTGGCGGCGGAATTATGTACAGTGTATCTGTGCGGGCTGTTGTTTGTCGAGACTCCTGTCTTTTCCACTTTTCACATTGGGCAGTGGGGAGCGTTTTGTGTGAAATTCACTGGCACAGGAACGGAGCATAATGGGGATGAACCGTTGCTGTGAAGTTGGAACCGCGACTAACTATCTAACTAACTAACTAACTAACTAAGTCCAGGGTTTCATTGGTCCAATCGCACCTTGCCTTCGCCTGCCTGCATTGCTGCGTGATAGTCTGAAGTCTGTAAATCCGGAGGCGGTCTTGCAGCTTGTGCGGAGAATGGCTGGCCAAAGACGGAACTAAACATCCAGCTACTGACTGCTGCTGGTTTCCCCTTGGCACCTACTGGCTAATAACTTGACCTCACTGGTCAGAAACACAGGAGATGGACAAGAGATGACGCAGTCGTGAAGTCTCTGTTAATAAGTCTCGGTTAATGCAGCTAATGGTTAGTTAACCCATGCTAACGCCCTGGATATGAAGGGTTGCATTTTGCTAGGAGCCGGTCCTGTTACTAAGCGCGTCCACTGACCTCTAGATGTAGAGGTTAGCTGTGAATGTCCTGTAAGCGTTCGTGGACCAACAAGTGATGATCATTGAGAGGAGGCGAGTTAGTTGTGAGGGACTCCTAACTGTAAAATACCGTAAAACTCTGTGATATTACTATCGGTGTTGTAGGGGTGTCACAATCTCCCCCCTGGGCTGCACAAGGGTCCGTATCTTTAGACAAATGATAGCGGAGTTAAACTGTAGACAAACCTGTCGGAGGCTAGGGGAAACTACCATTGTACATCCCTGGTACGTTATGATTCGACAATCTTGGTGGACAAGAGCACAAGGAGGACAAAGAGTTAAATATCTAGATGACTGGACCACATGACATAACCGGGACGAGAACGTAGTCCTGGTCTCACATTTGTCGGTATGACACATGATGATGATGGTGCTTTTTAGATTTCTGTATACGGGAGTCCAATCGTAAGAACTGAACATAAGAATGAAATACAACTGGCATCTGCACTGGCTTGTATTGTGTTCTCAGGCTTCACGTTGGCAGTGAAGAAATATATGAGAGGACATACTGTAGTCAACATCGACAAACATAGACACGCCGTTTTCGAACTTCGTCAACCCAAAATGGCCATCTCGCCCGCAGACAAGACAAACGTGCTTCCAACCCTCGAACAGCTTTTCCAACTAAAGTGTTCCATACTTTCTGTTGCCTTGTGTTTTCCTATACAATCTACCACTATCATGGTGTATTCTATGAGTGCTAGTTAATATAAATAAATGTAACCATCTTATAGCGTTGTCCTGGGAAAGTGGGGTGAGCGTTGTGTCTGACCGACGGTAGTTAGATGGACGGAATGTAGATCAGGACATATCTGAATTGCGTGTTAGTGGTCGGCTCGATGTCATTGCTTACATTCATGAACGAGTTGCTCTCCTTTCTTGGCTGTCTACGTCATTCGCAATCATTGAAGTTACAATCTGCATGATTGTTGCTAGTCTGTCTACAAGCATGTTTTGTTTGTGCTCGTTTTGTTTGTGTTGTTTCTGTTACAGTCTAGACAGTGTCATACTGTAATGGATTTATTCGATTTGTGATAACAGAAATCTCCAAATGTATGGGAAAGACCTTAGACTTGTAACTAGTCCCGCAGTAGGAACATGCTCTTAGGTATGTGAAGTGCTCGGACCTTCACATTTTGTAGGTCTGTGTGCACCGGGAAATAGGTCGCCGGGTTGTCCTTGTTCGGTTGTTGTCTGAGATTAGCTTTATAAGTGATGTATGAATGAAATAATAGGGAGTCCATTTCAATTGTGAAACTCCGCATCGATACGGATTCGAACCCATGACCACGAGCCGAAAGCTGGTCCTACTGTTCTGACATACTCAGCAGTTATTTTAAACAATAGATACGTCTACCTGCACTGATACCAATAAGAAAGAGATAGCTTTCTTTGGTCACGTGATGAGAAGAGAGATATTGGAGAACATCGTGACGGCTGGAAAGATCGAGGGGAAGAGAGACAGAGGCCGACCAAGAGAAATAATACTGGGTGGATTGAGACGGTGGCATGGAGGAATAGCATCAGCAGAGTTGATCCAGAACAGCAAAGACCGAGATCTGTGGAGAGACATGAACGCGTATGTCAGCTAGTAGTGCACTTCTATGGTGACCCATACGGCTTACAATAATAACCCTATAGTATAGGACAGAAGAGATCCTTGAAAGGTGCTGGAGAGAGAAAGATAAACATGTTATTTCTCGATCGTGTTGAACTCTGGTGCATCCCTCACTGGACTCCTTTTTGCGGGTAGACCAGCTTTCTCTACTACCAGTGTCTTCCTCTATCAGGCGAACAGATGTAATAAGGAGAGGCTGCATTGGAAAAAAAAGCCGTTATCGAATACCATAAGCGACTTCAAATTCATTGACATATAAGATGGCAGCGAGAAGGGTGATCGCCATTGTCTGTTCCAGACCAGGCACCAGAGGAGGAAGACGATTTGCAATCAATATCTATTCTCCTACATATCTACGCAGTGTATATCTACGCTCATCAGTATCTACAGTAACACATTTCGCAGCTTATTCACCAACATATAAATATAAGTGTCTCTTAGATCCGGATCTCGCTTCTTGGGAGACATTATAAAATATAATTGAGATATTAAGTGTACGTGCATTCATAGACGGGGCGTGAGGCGGTTTAACACAGAAATGTGAATGATTTTATACTGACCCGCCGAGACGGGCATCGCATCAAAGCAGAATAAGTAACGGAGACGTTTGTTCTTGTGTTTAAACTCCCCCGGCAGACGTTTGTTGTCTCGTCGCTATTTTTAGAGGCGACAGGGGGAAGTAATTACTGTTTCTGGGATTGAGATGGTCTTTCCATTTTAGATATTTTGCTTGAGTTCTAGCATGTGATTAGGTGTGAGCTATGAAGTAGGTTTTATATGGTACTGCTATGAGAAAAGAATTACATCATCATCAAGTGCCTCTATCTCCTCCCTCTCTCTCTCTCTGTCTCTCTCATTCCCTGTCTCCCTCTTTCTCCTCTCTCTCTCTCACTCTTTCTCCTCTCTCTCTCTCCCTCTTTCTCCTCTCTCTCCCTCTTTCTCCTCTCTCTCTCCCTCTTTCTCCTCTCTCTCTCCCTCTTTCTCCTCTCTCTCGTCCTCCCTTTCTCCCTCTCTCTTCCCTCTTTCTCCTCTCTATCATCCTCCCGCCCTCTTTCTCTCCCTCTCGCCCTCCCTCCCTAACTCTCTTCTCCTCCCTCCCTATCTCCCTCCTTCTCTCTCATTCCCTCTCTCTCTCATCCACCCTCCCTGTCTCCTCTCTCCTCCTCCCTCTTCCCGTCTCTCCTTCCTCGCTCTTCCCTCTCCCACCCTCTGTCTCCTCGCTCTCTCACTGTGATGATACGCCTCTCTTTCTCCTCTCTCGTTCTCCCTCTCTCCTCCCTCTCTCTCCTCTCCCTCTCTCACCTCTCCCTCTCTCTCCCCTCTCTCTCTCTCTCTTTCTCCCTCACCGTCTGTCTCTCTTCCTCCCCCCCCCCCTCTCTCTCTCTCTCACACATATTCATTGAGGTAGAGTCAGTCGATTTTAGATATTTGCTTTCCTTATGCCATGTGGTATGAGTTATGAAGTTGCTTTTTATACGACACATTCACACACTACGTTATTTCTTTCCTGAACACAAGTAAATCAGTTTATGTTTATACTTGTTACTCCCTTTCTCCCTCTCTCCTCCCTCTTTCTCCTCTCTATCATCCTCCCGCCCTCTTTCTCTCCCTCTCTAGGGCTAACATTAGCTACTTGCCTGCCAATACATTTATTCTTTGGAAATGAATGTGGTGGGCTTCCCTTTACCCTCCGGAGATCTACATTTACTATATTATATTGTGAGTTATCACCATCATCGTGCGCCGTGTGAGCTGGTACAGCCATCTGTCATGTGTAGTCTTGAATAGTCGACCACCAGATATTTAACATGACCATTCAGAATGCTCTCCTTTTGTTGACCCTCAGTCTTTCCAGCTGTCACAACATTGTTTGAACCCTCTCTTCTCATGGCATGACAGAAACAACAACAGTTGCCTGGTTTTGATTTGGGTAATCTGCACCTGTCTGGTTATATTTGCCTCCTGAAATTTAATTGTTTATTTGTCATTTCGGAAAACATTTTTTTCCACAGCTGTGGCCAATTGTGGCATACTATTTTTGATTGTCCAACCGCTGATTGATAATTTTTCCATCGGTATCTGAGAATGCTAGGCATTTCATACACTACCCTGGAATCACAGGAGGGTATAACTAACTTCCTTATATTCCTTATTTTGTAAAAATCGTTCACTATTGGATTCTGACCCAGCACATTTTAGTTAGAGGTGGGTGCTGTACTTCTACGCCATTGTGACACCTGCCACGATTAACATGTATTGTGTAACATATATACTCTCACAAAATTGGCTCCAAACATGTGTGTTGATGTGAGTGTGTGAATTCATGTTCCTTCCGTTAAGAAGTTGTAAATGTGATTCACGTTACCATTGTGTAGCGGGTAGAATAAAGAGATTGAAGCTTTATATTATTAAAATTAAACTTCCCTAGAGTTGATTTAACTTGCTTATGATGTACAAATCACAGTTGTGTGTGTGAATCACGGATTTCTATGCGCAAATCACAGACATCTATGCATAAATCACAGAGTTCTGTGCAGGAATTGCAGTGTCCTATGCGTGAATCAAGGTGTTCTGTGTGTGAATCACAGTGTTTCTTTCAAGTTGGAGCCACTGTGAAGTTCAGTCCCTCTATATGGAGGCTTCAGTGATTCCTGTAGCCAGTTGTTGTAGCTGTGGGTTAGTTAGTGTTATTCTCGTGACATGCGACTCAAGGCAGGCCAGACTTGGGATATGGAAAACATGTCCATGATGCATGAAATGTTCCCACCTGGCAGAGTGGGCAGGCTGAAGAAAATCTCCACTGCTCTCAGTGACATAGACTCTCTGGTAAAGTGTTTGTTTGTAGTCACTAGTCCTGGAGACAAATTGCATATGTTTGTTGTGTAGTGATGTATAGATGGATTGTAAATGCCAAAACAGGAAGTGTGTTTAAAATAGTTACTTGTGTGTCCTTTACAGGATATCACAGTCAACCCCGGAATTTGTTGACTATGATTTCTTGCCAAGTTTACACTCAGTAGTTTGCCATTGCATTTTAAACAGCCGGCACTCATACCATTGCATGAAAACCAGGCAGTCTGCTTCCAAATCGCCTGTAGCTGGGTTTCGAACACACAGTATGCTAAACTGCAAATCATGTTTGTAATCTCTTCACCACAGCGCCGGCATTTCGTTAAGGCAGGTGACATAGCAAAGCTGATAGGGGATTACGTTGATATCATGAGCATGGTTGGATGACGGTTGGACATCTGGGCCCTTCACCTGCTGAGTGAGGGAAAGATTTGTCATCTATTTCCTCTGTACCTTCAGGCCGAGACAAGAGTTTCTGATGGTCCTATCACATCACAAACCCATTACAGGAAACTGTTTCAAGACACATTTTTTAAAAACTTTCAAAGTGAGGTTTATAGAAAAGGTAGTCCCAAACCTCATACTGCCATTGGGGTGTGAAGTTTTAGATCTTCACATATTCTAGGACTGGGCATAATCAGGTCAGGTCATCAGTTCCATTTCTCACCACTTTTCCATCCCAGGCAATTTCCCAGTAAACTTTGAGAATTGTATGGCGGCCATTTTTATAGGGCTGGGTCGATCCCATAAGGAAGGTTATCTGCTGTAAAGTTGTTAAATTGCATGAATAAAGGGGAGAC
Organism: Cepaea nemoralis; assembly: GCA_014155875.1. NCBI lineage: Eukaryota > Metazoa > Mollusca > Gastropoda > Stylommatophora > Helicidae > Cepaea > Cepaea nemoralis. Next base: position 435,770 of record JACEFZ010024692.1, on the reverse strand, counting down.
AGAATGTCAAAAGGGCTAGCTTTATAGAAAACACAATCACAAATAACAGAGTGGAGATTGTTAGCTTTATAGAAACACAGTCACAAATAACAGTAGAGTGGACATTGTTAGATTTATAGAAACACAGTCACAAATAACAGTAGAGTGGACATTGTTAGCTTTATAGAAACACAGTCACAAATAACAAGTAGAGTGGACATTGTTAGCTTTATAGAAACACAGTCACAAATAACAGTAGAGTGGACATTGTTAGCTTTATAGAAACACAGTCACAAATAATAGCACAATCACAAATAATAGTGGAAATTGTTAGCTTTATAGAAACACAATCACAAATAACAGTAGAGTGGACATTGTTAGCTTTATAGAAACACAATCACAAATAATAGCACAATCACAAATAATAGTGGAAATTGTTAGCTTTATAGAAACACAATCAGAAATAACAGAGTGAACATTGTTAGCTTTATAGAAACAGTCACAAATAACAGTAGAGTGGACATTGTTAGATTTATAGAAACACAGTCATAAGTAATAGTTAACATTGTTAGCTTTGCAGGAACACAATCACAAATAATAGAGTGAACATTGTGGTCCTAAAGTGGGTGTTGTAGATGATTGATTAGCCAGACCGAACTTGGAAACATCTGTTAAATGCCAGCAGAGAAATTTTGACTGATTAGACCAGTCTAAACCTGCAAACATCTGTTATAATGCGAGCAGAGGAATGTTGACTGATTAGACCGGTCTAAACCTGCAAACATCTGTTACAATGAGAGCAGAGGCTTGTTGACTGATTAAACCAGTCTAAACCTGTAAACATCTGTTACAATGCCAGCAGAGGAATGTTGACTGATTAGACCAGTCTAAGCCTGCAAACATCTGTTACAATGAGAGCAGGGAAGTGTTGACTGATTAGACCGGTCTAAACTTGCAAATGTCTGTTACAATGATAGTAAGGAAAGTGTTGACTGATTAGACCAGAGGAATGTTGACTATTAGACTGATATAAACATGCAAACATCTGTTACAATGAGAACAGAGGAGTGTTGACTGCCTCTCAGGCAAAGATAGTGACATTTGATTTTCATACAGCAGGCTTCCATGTAACTTCTTCTTTTCTCAACTACTGCACAGTTGCTATGCATAATTTCACAGGTGTTGATTGGCTCTCATAGAAGTAAAGGTAGGTATGATAGAACATACAAGACAAAATAAACGTTTCAAGCAAACCAATATTTAAACCTACCACCCCCAAGTAGTCACAATATCTTTCTGAGGAAACCAGTGTACTTCGATACATGACCAACTAGACACCCTGAGAAAGGTCATGATCAGCCATTTCTGTTATCCACTGTGGAATATGGACAAGGTCTCTTCCTTGTTGCCTTTCCTTCCTTGTTGCCTTTCCTTCCTTTAGAAATTGCTGGTGTTTCTGTTTGGTACACCCAGGAACAAATCATACCCCACCTGAAGATTGAAACCAGTCTGCTGTGTTTGTTTTCCACTTTATAATCAACTATGCTGTCTTGGTTTTGTTTCTTCTTTTGTCTTCTATCCCTACAGGTACATAGGCCCTCAACTGCCTCATGCCTGGCCCTGAACTATCTTAAATCAAGCCCTCAAACTTTGACCTTGCTTTTCCACAGATGCCATTTTTTCATAAGTATGTATCAGTTCATGTGCTTATGTTATTCCAAGCCCTGATGGATGGCTGCCAGGAATCTTCTCTCTCTGTCCTCCTCTGTCTATTTTTCCATTAATCTTGTTTTGAGTCCCGGTGTGTTAACAATGACAGCAGCAGTCACACAGCCAGGGAAACAGAGAAAACACTGGCTGAATGCTACCATTGATTATTTTCATAATAGTTAATTTGAAGAATTTCAGTTGAGCTGTTTTTCTGTTTGAAAACTGTCCTCAGGGCTCGGCAGATTCTAACTACAGTCAGCCATCATCAGACATTTCTCTGGATGAGGAGAAAGAGGCATTGAGGAGGGAGACAGAGAGACAAGCAATTGCACAGTTGGAGAAAGCCAAGGTGAGGGTTCTAGCTGTGTTGGTTGTGAATACTCAGAAAGACAAGAGTTTTAACTTTTAAGTCTGATGCATTGGCGTTCCGGTCATCTTAGCCCTCAGAGGGGCTTATATCTATTGGAGTGGTTGTTGTAGAGACCTGGATTGTCTGATTCCCACTTGGTACTGTAAGCGTTACTTATAGCTTTTTTTGCCTCATAATAGTATACTTTGTATCAGGCTAAGGTAGTCATCTTAACAAGTCTTAAAAGTCGAGAGGATCGACTTCATTGCACCGGGTTTTATCCCTTATGACTCAGTCTCTTTCCGCAGGGCGGCCTGCCGAAAGCGTCGCACAAAGCACAAACTCGGTAGCTCCAGCAACGACCCCCAGGAGTCTCCGAGAAAAATGCACTCGTGAACCGAAAGTCGTAGCCAGGGATCTAACCCACAACCTTTGGAGCATGAGGCAAACAGCTTGACCACTTCGCCAGGGAGACTCATCTACCTTTAACCTCTGCATTATATGACCCGCATGTGCCTGGTTTCTTTTGAACATTCACCATTGTTGATTACGGAGCCAAGATATATCCAGTTTGACATTGTCAATTTCCTCAAAACAGTCTTTTATAATTTCACTCAATCATAAGATGGTAACACTACTGATAGTAATAAAGTTCAGGAAAATATATTGCAGAGCAAGATAGGTTAATGCTTTTTATTTATATCATCACATTTGGGGAACAGGTGTGTGTGTGTGTGTGGAGAGAGAGAGAGAGAGAGAGAGAGAGAGAGACTGGACTTTGAAAGTGAAGAGTATTTGTCTTCTGATCCCACACTTTGTTTTGTATTTAATAGACAAAACCAGTGGCATTTGCTGTCAGAACAAATGTGTCCTATGATGGATCAGCAGATGATGACTCTCCTGTCCATGGCTACGCTGCCTCATTTACTGTTAGGGATTACCTGCACATAAAAGAGGTATTCTTTGTAATCCGTATGTAGATGTTTATATTTCGTCTTTTCTGTGTGTGGTGATCTTCTTTGAAGTTGGCTAATTATGGATATATGCTTATTATGTGTTATTGTTTTTCTTATTATGTGCTATGTTTTTTGTTTTTTTTTGGTATAATGTTGTTTTATTTTCTTTGAAATGTGTGTTTATGTTTTCTTGTCATATTGTAATGTCTGGAATGGAATTTAACATATTGAGTTTTCATATTCTATAAATGTTGACTGAACTTGTCATTACTGTCTAAAGTTCCCTGCGGTGTATGACAGGTGGGGTCATGAGCCTGAGGAATTAAGGCGGCTGGCTTCTGCAGTCACCGCAAACTGTGCAGGTTAGGGTTTACTTTTTGCCCCTGCCAGAAAAAAATCCATCACCTTGCTGAGGATTTGAGCCCGGGTCTCCCTAATAGGAGTCTTAACATTCTAGCCACTCAGCCAGATGCTCCTCACATATATGAATATATGCTTATTATTATTATTGTTATATATGTGCAGTGATTTTCTTTGAAATATTTGTGTTTTCATGTCATGTTTCATATCTAGAGCTGGGATAAAATAATAGTTAGTGCACTTACTTATCATGACTGTGTCCTGGGTTTAAACCCCAGCAGTAGCACAGTTCATTGCTCTGGTCAGAGTGGCTCACAGTCTATCCCACCTGATAGATTAGAACTGGAGAGTTTCCAGAATATTCTGGTAAGGAAATGCTGTGAGGAAAAGAACTGACCACCCTACTTCATGAAGTGGCCTAGAATCATGAAGTGGCCTAGAATCATGAAGTGGCCTAGAAGCATGAAGTGGCCTAGAAGCATGAAGTGGCCTAGAATCATGAAGTGGCCTAGAAGCATAAAGTGGCCTAGAATCATAAAGTGGCCTAGAAGCATGAAGTGGCCTAGAATCATGAAGTGGCCTAGAATCATGAAGTGGCCTAGAAGCATGAAGTGGCCTAGAAGCATGAAGTGGCCTAGAATCATGAAGTGGCCTAGAAGCATGAAGTGGCCTAGAAGCATGAAGTGGCCTAGAATCATGAAGTGGCCTAGAAGCATAAAGTGGCCTAGAAGCATAAAGTGGCCTAGAAGCATGAAGTGGCCTAGAATCATGAAGTGGCCTAGAAGCATAAAGTGGCCTAGAATCATAAAGTGGCCTAGAAGCATGAAGTGGCCTAGAATCATGAAGTGGCCTAGAATCATGAAGTGGCCTAGAAGCATGAAGTGGCCTAGAATCATGAAGTGGCCTAGAATCATGAAGTGGCCTAGAAGCATGAAGTGGCCTAGAAGCATGAAGTGGCCTAGAATCATGAAGTGGCCTAGAAGCATGAAGTGGCCTAGAATCATGAAGTGGCCTAGAAGCATAAAGTGGCCTAGAATCATAAAGTGGCCTAGAAGCATGAAGTGGCCTAGAAGCATGAAGTGGCCTAGAATCATGAAGTGGCCTAGAATCATGAAGTGGCCTAGAATCATGAAGTGGCCTAGAAGCATGAAGTGGCCTAGAATCATGAAGTGGCCTAGAATCATGAAGTGGCCTAGAAGCATGAAGTGGCCTAGAAGCATGAAGTGGCCTAGAATCATGAAGTGGCCTAGAAGCATGAAGTGGCCTAGAAGCATGAAGTGGCCTAGAAGCATGAAGTGGCCTAGAATCATAAAGTGGCCTAGAAGCATGAAGTGGCCTAGAAGCATGAAGTGGCCTAGAATCATAAAGTGGCCTAGAATTATGAAGACCTAATAGTCATAGCCCACTTAAAACGTGGGGCTACATTTTTACTTTCATTGTTACATGTCTGGTGTTCTCTTTTTCGTGCTCGCTTTAAACTCAAGTGTAGTCCATACACACTACTTCTAGTAGCAAGGCACTGAATTTTGTGTGTGAATTAGCTTTCCCTATTACCAGTGTCCTACTCCATCAGGTGAACTCACTGCAACTTCAGAGGTACTTGTATCAACCCCAACATCATTTATTTGTCATGTTTCATGTCATTATCTGTCATGTTTTATATAATTTACTTTCATGTCTGTATGCTCCATCTTTTAATTTCCTCGTTTCATTATGTTCTGTCTTTTTATGTATTTATGTTCTACGTTTTTGTTTATCTGCATGATTGGTAGTCTGTGTATGTGTTTGGTAATGGGTGTGTATTCTTGTTTATCTGTGTGGATTATTGATGATGTGTGTATACTTGTTAATCTATGTGTATTATTGGTAATTTGTGTGTATGATTGTTAATCCATGTGTAAGATTGGTACTTTGTGTATATTATTGGTAATCCGGTTGTTTCATTGGTAAATTATGAGCACGTTTGGTAATCTGTGTGGATGATTGGTAATAAGTTTGTATGAGTAATAATCTATGTGGATTATTGATAATCTGCTTGTATGATTGGTAATCTGTGTAGATAATTGATAATCTATGAATATGAATGGTAATCTATTTGGGTGATTAATAATCTATGTGTTTAGTTTAGTTTAGTTTAGTCGATGGATCAACATCACGGCACACAGATGTAACCCATAAGTGCTCCGTTCTCCTCCTAACTCAAACCTGAGTCTGGAGAAACTCAGCTCAGTGCATGAACTCCGTAGCACCGGCGAGGATCCTGAAATACTTTGGGTAGATTTTTAACTCGAAATTTTGCCCGGGCAGTGCCATTAGGCTACTCTTTTTCGATTTCCAACTGCCAGGAGATTTTTACGTGTGCAACAATACACACAGGCGTCCAATCTCACTACCCAGAGACCAGGGGAAATATTATTACTAGAAGTCCATGTGAAATAATTTCCGGTCCTCACTGGGGCTTGAACCCGGGACCTCCAGCACTCTAGGCGGACACCATATCTCGAGACCACGATCTATGTGTATGTTTTTGTAATATGTGTGTTGTTATTTACAGACTGTGTGTATGATTGGTAATATGAGTGTTTGATTGGTAATCTCTATGTATGACTGTTAAACTGCGTATATGATTGCTAATCTAGGTGTGACTGTCACAATATATATGTGTGGTTGGTAATCTGTGTGGATGATTAATAATATGTATGTATGCTTTGGTAATCTGTGTGTGTGCTTTAGTAATCTATGTATGGGATTGATAACCTATGTCTATGACAAAGAATCTAGCCCTTGTATATTGTACATCAATCTCACAGAAGTTCAACAATGATTGGTGGATTGGTCGGCTGGTGAAGGAAGGCTGTGATGTCAGGTTTATTCCGAGCCCTGCTAAACTAGAAAATCTCAAGTCTCAGTCTAGTGGCGGTGGAAGGCAGGGGAAACTCTACGCAAGGTAGGCAAGTTGTAGCTGGAGGTGTGTGTGTGAGAGGGGCATGGGGATAGAGAGTGGTGTGTATCTGGGTAGTGATGTAAGTAGAAAAATTATCCTTATAATGTTATTATTATTATTATTATTTTTCATCATCTAGTTCTACAATATCATAAAAAATGTTGCATGTACTTTGCAGGATGTAGCTATCAACCCCAACACCAGGTTTATTTTCTGGTCAAGTTTACGTTACATTAGTAGTTTGCCATTGCTTTCTAAACATGAAGTAAACGTTGACATCCAACTGATCGGTGTAAGAAACGATAGCCCTACCCTACCATTAGAGCACCAGAAGTTCAAGTGCATTAAAGCCCAGTGGCCACGCAGCCTGCCACAACATCATTATAGGACATGTATTTGTAACATTTCCTGTTCATAAGTTATATGTCGTTTCAAGTGCCATTTTTCAGTTTGAACTCCCCTTTTCTCACCTTCTTTTCCACCTTAGTCTTCATTTTCTATGACTGCATCCTTCATTTATCTCTCCCTGGAGCATAGATATCCCCCCTCCCCCTCCCCCCAAGCCCTGTTCAAACCAATCCTAACTTTTGCTACCTGATTACAGTTTCTGTATTTGCACCTATAGTTTTCTTGTTTTGATATCTTGTTTTTAAATCCAGTGCTACTTTTATCATGTGAATTCCAGATAAAGATGACCTTGCCCTCATATTAGTTGATGTTCTCAATATGTTTTGATATCTTGTTTTTAAATCCAGTGCTACTTTTATCATGTGAATTCCAGATAAAGATGACCTTGCCCTCATATTAGTTGATGTTCTCAATATGTGTTCTCTCCAATGCCAGGATTTGTTTTGTGCTTTCTGTGTCCCTGGAATGTAGCTGTTTTGTTTTTTAATTGTCACCGTGTCATTAAATTAACCGTTCTGCTTTGTGCAATCACCTTTTTTTTTTTTTTTTGCATTTGCTTGCTATAAACTCAAGTGTAACCCATACATGTGCTACTACCACTTGTAGTTGTCACATCTTGGGAGTGCACTGGACTGCTGTTTGTGTGTGGATTAGCTTTCCCTTTTAACTGTCCCTCGCCATCAGGCGAACTCACTCCGACTTCTTAGGTACTTGTAATTTATGTCCCTAAGTCAAGGATTAGAAGTCAACATTTTAGTCCAGCAACCAGTATAGGGGTTAATCTGCTACCTCGGCATCAGCACACCGGAAGTTTAAAAACGAGCGTTCTTATCCATTCAGCCGTGCTAACCTCCACTCAGCTGATTCCACAAGTAATATTGAGACTCACTAGATCTCCACTGTGGCCCTTGTTTCTAGGATTGTGGTTTATTTTGCTGTCCTTTTCCAGTCCATTTAAAAATATTTGTCAAAATGTTTATCTAAGACTGAAGTAAAGTATTTGTAAATATCACAACTTGTGCTTTGTTGAAGTTCAGTGGTAATGTCATGTGTGTTTTATGGGACTGGCATGATGGCTAACATTTTGCTGATTGAAGCACTGTACTGTTGATATTGTGTTTGTATTATGTACTTCTTGTGGAAACTGACAAATATTTAGACCTAATGCAGGCTACTGAAAGTTAATGTTACTTTCAATGTTGGCATGCTGTCTCAACTGGTTAAATAGCAATTTTGTGTGGTACATTTTAATGACTTCCGGTCAACCTAATGAGGTTCTACCCCTTCTATATCTCAGTGGTAAACAAACAAAGAAAAGTAACTCTAAATAATACATTTTAGCAAGATTAAAGTACGAAGCAATTTATTCTGAACACAGATCGTCATCATCATCATTATTATCACCATCATCATGTGCCCTGCCAACTGGTGTAGGCGTTCATGTCTCTCCACAGATCTCAGTCCTTGGTTTCCAGGATATTTCTCCATGCCGGCTTCTCAGTCCATCCAGTATCATTTCTCTTTGTCTGCCTTTGCCTCTTCTCCCGCTGATCTTTCCAGTTGCCAGAGTGTTCTCCAATGCCTCTCTTCTCATCACATGAACAAAGAATACTATTGGTCTCTTTCTTATAAATGTACATGATATTCTAGTTTTATGTACCTCTTCCAGGCAGTCGTTGTTAGTTACTCTGGCAGTTCAAGGTATTCGCAGTATTCATCTCAACAACCACATCTCTGTGCTTCTAATCTCTTCCTAATTTGTTCATTAATGTTCCATGAGCAAAGAAAGATGTGTATTCTTATTTGTCAGTTTCAGGTATATCTTGCTGATGGAAAGGATGTCTATGATTTGAATTCTAAAGGTTTATTGCTTTTAGTGATTTTTCTCAGGAGCACATTGTATATGGAGATCTGGATAACAACTTCTCACTTACCCAAGGCTTGTGGTGAAATATTTTATTACAGTGTGGTCAAACTGCTGAAAAGCTAGGCTGACTTGGCCTGAGTCCAAAATAAAACAAGAGATGTTTTGCATATCCTTTACAGGACATCGCTGTCAACATCAGCATCTTTCAGCTGATTGTTGATTTCTTGGCAAGATTACGCTCAGTAGTTTTCCATTGCTTTCTGAGCTATCGACTCCATACTCTCATAAGTTACTGGCGCAACTCGAACCACTTCCAGTTCTCGTGCGCTCACGTCAACCTCGAGGGTATTCGGGGTTACTGAGAAAGCTGCTAACCCCTCGGTCTACTACTGAAAATGCTAGACGGAAACATTCAACATAGAGGTCAACTATTGAAAATGCTAGAAGGAACCATTCAACATAGAGGTCAATTATTTAAGATGCTAGAAGGAAACATTCAATATAGAGGTCAACTATTGAAAATGCTAGAAGGAAACATTCAACATAGAGTCAACTATTGAAGATGCTAGAAGGAAACATTCAACATAGAGGTCAACTATTGAAGATGCTAGAAGGAATCATTCAACATAGAGTCAACTATTGAAGATGCTAGAAGGAAACATTCAACATAGAGTCAACTATTGAAGATGCTAGAAGGAAACATTCAACATAGAGTCAACTATTGAAGATGCTAGAAGGAAACATTCAACATAGAGTCAACTATTGAAGATGCTAGAAGGAATCATTCAACATAGAGGTCAACTGTTGAAAGTGCTAGAAGGAAAAATTCTACATATAGGTCAATTATTGAAGATGCTAGAAGGAAACATTCAATATAGCAGTCTACTATTGAACATGTTGCAGGGAAACATTCAACATAGAGTCTACTATTGAAGATGCTAGAAGCTGACAGAAAACGTCATTCCTGGCAGTGACTATACTGCTTGGTGACTATAACTATTGTCTCTCTAAAGAGATTCTCTGCCTGTCGTTGCAAACTTGAGATCACAACCTGTGGGCCACTCTCAAGTTCATTCCACCATCTGCTCATTTGATTTCATGTTACCCTGTTTTTGGAGATAAAACCAATACCCCACCTTTCCTGTAGGCTAACATAGGAAGGGGTGCTTTTGTAAACAGTTATGTGTTCATGGTGTGTAAGCGTTATACTACAGCAAAAGTAACTTGCACGTCTGTTGATTTTTCACAATTGAAAAAAAAACCCAAATACCAGAAGGAGCTGGTGGCGAACAGTTAGGTCCTTGGTCTTTAAATCAGAAGGCCAACTGAAAGGCAAAAATGGACATACATGGCAGGTGTGAAATGTAAAGCTGAGCCTGCACATTGCATGGTAACAACTCTAGAGCAAGCAACCTTTATTCCCCAGACCTTCTAAACTCCTTCTGGCAACACTATCAGTGGTCTTTTATTTTTATTTTTTTTTTTTTTGGTGCTTGCTCACTTTGAACTCAGGAATAGTCCATGTACGTGTTACTACTTCCAGTGCACTGGATTTTTGTTTGTGAATTAATTGTCTCTGGTACTAGTGTCCCTCGCCATCAGGCAAACCCACTCTGACTTCTGAGATACTTGTATTTTCCGTCCCCAAGTCAAAGTCAAGATTTTATTCCAAGTAACCGGTGTATGGGTTGAACCCGCTACTTCAGCATCAGCACACCGGATGTTTAAGAACAAGTGCTCTTATTTATTTGACCATGCTGATCTTCTATCAGTGGTACAAATACTGTAGTAAAAGTCAAGAGCTCTTTTTCACGCTGTAAGCCTCATTGGGTGTATAGTTATTGTCCCATCTGTCTATAGACGAATTGGCACTCAAAGAATCTCTCATCTCATCTCAACTTGTTCCTCTTGTACCTTGCAGTGTTGAGGTGAAGTATAAATAGTGGGAGAGTGCCATGGGCTTCATGTATCGAGATTCCCATGGACTCTGGTGTTCCCTATGTCCATCTTTTACGTGGTCGGCCTCTTCTTCTGCTTCTGTTTGGTCTGTACATCATTGCTTGTTGTGATATACTGTCAGTTGGTGACTAATTATACTTCTGAGTTTTTCTACGAGCAGTACTCATAGAATGATGTGGTCACTATCACGCCGCCCACTTTACTGTCCCCGATATTTTCTGGTACTCATTCTAGGCTGGATTAGCTTCTGACTTAATAAATATGCCTTGATGGGGAGTTGAATACACGGCCACTGGACAGACAGGCAAGTGTGCTATCCACCACTGATCATAGCTCCTGCTAATACTGTAATTATAATGCAGTTATGTACAGAATCTGTTTACACAAATATATTATTATCTACTGGAATTAGTCTTTATTACCCGATGTAATTAATTGTCAACAAAGATTCTGATGACATCTTTTCAGCAAAACCAACTCATCTTCCAACATAGACAACCTCCTGAATTCCTCCAAGCCAGCAAACTCCCGGGGATCTACACCACCAACTCCAGGTTTGTGTGGGCTGTTTGTGTTCTTGCCGCAGCATGGTTGTTGTGCACAGGTAGCTCCCTCCATAAGGTCTCCAGTGTCACACCTGGAGAATCTCAACACAGAGCATTAACTTTGAGCACAGGGAAGATCCAAATCTGTGTATACCAAAATATCACGTGCTATAAATACTCTTTTGTGGGTGGGTTTTGAACTTTTGAAACTTAGCCGGAACAGCAACCTATTCACCTTTCTCATTTTTGATTTGGAAACTGATGAGTAATTTTGAACATGTTGCAATGCGCACATGTTCCGGTATCTGCAATTATTTTTCCAGTTTTTTTTTTTTTTTTTACCATATCCAAGAAGATTATATGGTTGATTCACTACCCTACTCTGGGGTGAGAATAACAGATTCAGGAACCCTATTTTGTAAACAATCCATAGCGTGATTTTATCACCCTTGCTCATTCTTCATAACTACTCTGCCACTATTGTCCCAGTATCTGCAATCATTTTTCCAGTGTCTGCCTCAGGATTAACTTTACCTATGTTTTTGTTAACATTTCATGATTGTTGAATGATTTAAGTTTAACAAGATTGTATAGGCAGCATGTTCATGAAAGTTGAATCATTGAATATAAAAGGATTGTGTCTACAGTTTGTTCATGAATGATTGAATGCAATAAGATAGTGTGGGCAGCATGTTTATAAATGTTGAATGATTTAATGTAACAAGATTGTATAGGCAGCGTGTTTATAAATGTTGAATAATTTAATGTAACAAGATCGTATAGGCAATGTGTTCATGAATGTTGCATGATTGAATGTAACAAGATTGTATAGGCATTGTGTTCATGAATATTGAATATAACCAGATTGTGTAGGCAGTGTGTTCATGAATATTGAATGTAACAAGATTGTGTATGTAGAATGTTCATGACTATTGAATGTTACAAGATTCTGTAGGCAGCATGTTGGTGTCCTCATTGCTGACATGTATCTCACTTTGCTGTGCAGGTATAGAAGAGAACCAGAACGGAGTGGACAGTAATGTTGGGGAAGACAGTGATAGTTTGGGCAATTCAAAATCTAGCAAAGCTAGTATAACACCTCCAGCTAAAGAGAAACGGAAACCTTTTTTCAAGAAGGTAATGTTTGTTTCAACTAAGTGTTGTTCTTTAATTTCATTATATTGTTTCAGAACAAGCTTTCTGTTCTTAAGGGCATCAGCTGACACCCACTCCACATTGTCCTGTCAACATCTAAAGGAAATGACTGAACAAGGGCAAATCATGGATGGTATGTGCTGAGGGAGCCATTCACCAGACACGTAGATGTCAAATAAAAGGCATTTAAAAGGCGAGAGGGCCGACTTCATTGCACCGGGTTTTATCCCGTATGGCTCGGTCGCTTTTCCTTTTGACCTGCCGAAATCATCGCACAAAGCATAAACATTGTAGCTCCAGTGACGACCCCCAGGCATCTTTGAGAAAAATGCACGTGTGAACCAAACGATGTAGCCTGGAATCGAACTCACAACCTTTGGAGCATGAGGCAGACAGCTTGACTACAGTGCCACAAGTAGACGTAATGTTGAGGGAGTGGATACCAACAGAGCACCGGAAGCTCAAGAGCATTAAACCCTGTGGCCAAATTGAATTCTGACTTGTTTGGTAAATATTTTTAAACATTCTGGTGTTTTAAAGGCCATTTTTCTATTCAACAAACCAAGTTATTATAAAAGTTACGTGGTTTAATCTCAGATACAAGCAGAGCATCTAAATCCACCATTATTAAAACAATGCATGTGTTTTCTCTTGCAGTCTGAAAGCACCCCACCTTATGAAGTTGTGCCTTCCATGCGGCCAGTAGTTCTAATAGGCCCTTCACTTAAGGGTTACGAGGTCACAGACATGATGCAGAAGGCGCTTTTTGACTTTCTTAAACACAGATTTGAAGGCCGGTGAGTATGTTGTAGTTAAAACTGCAGTGATTAGTGATGACATGCACATATAAAAACAATATTGTGGTTGCAGGTGTTGCTACAGTTGCTGTTATCTTGTTTATTTCATTATAACAACTGATTAACTGAATTCTCCATCACACAAATATCTATTAGCACCGTGGTCTCCCTACTTTTTTAAAATCACATAAGCAGACTCTCAGCTCAATGCATTAACTTTCGCACCAATGAGAATTCCATTGTGAATTTACCAGAATTCACTCATGCTGTATGTAAATATTCTGATCTGGGTAGGTCTTCTCATTGTGAAATTCTGCAGGGCAGTGACCTGTATGGTTAGTTTGTTAAGATTTTGTAGTCCCAGTCTAGGAAACAATTTCCATAATCAAATTGATTAAATCTTATTGGCAGTCAATTTTGAAACAGCTTCCTGTAAAGCAAATTGCAATAATGACTATGCACCAGTATTTAGATAACAAAAAAATAAAACTGAAGAAATAAAAAAGGATGCAAGAATTGTCAAGCTAGATTTAGCAATACTTGCATTGAAACACAAAAATGAGTGATAAATATGCTATTAATGTACAGTATCAGAACAATGCAATAGAAAAAATAAACGGTTGGCAAAGTCAATAGAACAGACATCTAAGGAAATAAGCAAGAAATAAAGAAAACTGCAAATAAAAAAAAAAAAGGAAATGGAGGACAGAGGAAATTCTACAGTTGATAGACAATAGAAGAAGAAGTAAGCAAAATCAAGATCAATATAAAAGAATACCTAGAGAAATAGTAAGAAAATGTAAAGCAGTAAAAGAAGTCTGGCTAAATAGTCAGTGCAAGGATATTGAGGGAAAAAAAAAAGATACAAAAGCTATTTACAAAAAAAAAAATAAAAGATACAGAAGTTATCAGGCATTAAAAAGCAAACAGAATGTTGTATTCTGAGTAAACTAGGCATGCATATAGACGGTACTACCTGGTTTCTGTTAGCGCCGAACGTTGGGCGGCGCTTACCAAACCCGACACCCCACATTGTGCCAACGGCTTCGGGCGGAAGAGCACAATTGGGAGGGTACAAGCCTTAACCTGGTGCGAGGAAATGCAAGCTAAAGACAAAATTGTCATGGCAGGGCTGACCAGGCCCTAAGCCTTGGTTGGCGACTGGTCTAGGATCGAAGCTCCGACAGGCGGACAGTTAGAGCAATGCTTTGCTGATCCGGCAGCTTCTGCAGCTTGTCTTGTTCCAGATGTAGGGGTGTTACCTTTCCTCTGGAGTGAACTAGGCAGGCCGAGAGAGGGATCATGCTGCATGGGCAACACATGATCTCTATATTTTAGCCCAGGCTTTGTGCTATGGAGAGGCAATAACTCCATCCCTGGTCTTAACTGGTCTCGGAATCAAAGCGAGAGGCAACTGTTACGGGTTATAAGTCCTTGTCAGTTGGCGTAGACATGGGGCGCCACGCGTTGCCTCTGACGGTGGGAGACACCTATAGGTGTCACTGATCAGCTACCGCCCGCCTCAAGCTGGGCAGCCCCCAGCCAATTGGGTGCTGATCCGCCACAGCCTGCCTGCTTCAATGGGTGCTTGGGGCTAGGACAAAATCTGAATCGCAGGCTGTAAAACCAATGCACCAGGTACAAACAAAAATAAAAATAGAAACCTCAAGCTACGGCTTGCAACCTGGAACGTGAGAACCATGTGTCCAGGATTTTCCACTGACTTGACCAATATTGACGATGTGAGAAAAACGGCTGTGATTGATGCCGAACTCAATCGTCTTAACATTGATATTGCTGGCCTGCAGGAGACTCGCCTCGCTGAGGAAGGGTCACTCAGGGAAAACAACTACACCTTTTTCTGGAAGGGTAGAGGGCAGGCAGAAAAAAGGCAACACGGTGTGGGCTTTGCAGTGAAGAATTCGCTACTGGGAATGATTGAAATTCCAGCAGGAGGAAATGAAAGACTATTATCCCTGCGCTTGGCAACCTCTTGTGGGTTTGCCACCATTATTACTGCATATGCACCGACACTCGATTCCTCTGATGATGTGAAGGATTTGTTCTATGAGGAGTTAGACTCCATGATCAAGGCAGTTCCAAAGTCTGACTACATTTATATGCTCGGTGATTTCAATGCTCGTGTGGGCAAGGACTCGAGTTCATGGCCAGTGTCCCTTGGAAAATACAACATCGGTCGCATGAATGAAAATGGGCAAAGGCTGCTGGAGCATTGCACCAGTAATGACCTATGTATTACAAACTCTTTTTTTAAAACAAAAGAGATGCATAAGGTCACATGGAAACATCCAAGATCCCGCCATTGGCACCAGCTGGACTTCATCATCACACGGAGACAACATCTGAACCATATATCATTGACACGTAGTTACCACAGTGCTGACTGTGATACAGATCATTCTTTGGTTGTTGCAAGAGTTAGACTGAGACCAAAGAGAATCTACACAGCTAAACACAAATCTAGCCCCAGGATTAATATTATTAACACTCATGATCCTGAAAAGTGCTTTCAGTTTCAACAGCAACTTGAAGACGCTTTCACTGATACACCAGAAAATTGTACAGTAAATGAAAAGTGGGGTCAAATTAAGGAAACTCTTTATAAAACTGCCGTAGGGGTTTACGGCACTGTGGATCATAAGAGGCAGGACTGGTTTGCGGCCAACAGCGAGACTCTGCAGCCCTTGATTGATAAGAAGAAGAAAGCTCTCTTAAGAAACAAGGAAAGACCAACGCGTAACACTCTGAGTGAGCTAAGGCAAGCTAGGAAGGATGTGCAAAAGGCTGCCAGGCAGTGTGCAAATGATTATTGGATCAAGTTATGTGAGTCCATTCAAATCGCAAGTGATAAGGGAGACATAAGAAGCATGTATGAAGGAATAAAGAAAGCCTGTGGTCCAGTGATCAAAAGAAGTGCACCGCTGAAAACCTTGACTGGAGAAGTCATCACTGATAAGAAACAGCAGATGGACAGATGGGTAGAGCACTATTTGGAGCTTTACTCAAGTGAGACCAAACTAGCGGATGATGCCCTAAATGCCATAGAGGCTCTACCAACTCTTGACCACCTGGACACACTTCCCACCATAACAGAAGTTAAGTGTGCTATAAATGAACTTGCATCTGGCAAGGCTCCAGGTAAGGATGGGATTCCAATAGAGGTTATCAGGAGTGGGCAAGAAACACTCACTCTACAGATCCACCAGCTAATAGAGCTATGCTGGCGTGAAGGACAAGTCCCACAGGATTTCAAAGATTCAAACATCATAACGCTGTACAAGAACAAGGGTGATCGGAGCGACTGTAACAACTATAGGGGTATCTCACTTCTGTGTATTGTTGGAAAAGTATTTGCCAGAATTGTTCTGCGCAGACTTCAAGTCCTAGGAGATCAAGTCTACCCCGAATCACAGTGTGGCTTTCGACAGAACCGGTCTACCACTGATATGATATTCTCATTGCGACAAATGCAAGAAAAATGCCGTGAACAGAATCAACCACTGTTTATTGCCTTCATCGACCTCACAAAGGCATTTGATTTGGTCAGTCGTGAGGGTCTGTTCAAGGCACTAAAGAAGATTGGCTGCCCACCAACTCTTCTGTCCATTGTGGAATCGTTCCACACAGGCATGAAGGGTATAATCAAGTTTGATGGTGCAACTTCTGAAGAATTTGAAATCAAGAGTGGAGTTAAGCAAGGTTGTGTACTAGCTCCCACCCTCTTTGGAATATACTTTTCACTTCTACTGAAATATGCATTTCGTGATCAGGATGGTGGTATATACATTCACTCACGCTCAGATGGCGGCCTCTACAATGCTCAGAGATTGAAGGCTAAGACCAAAATTAGGAGGGTACTGATCAGAGAGTTGCTTTTTGCAGATGATGCTGCAGTTACGACCCACTCTGAGGAAGAATTGCAATGTCTACTATCTGCATTCTCCAATGCTTGTTCTGAATTTGGTTTAACAATTAGCAAAAAGAAGACACAGATTATGTCACAAGGTGCACATGGGGTACCATCAATCTTTATTGACGACGCCGAACTAGAGATAGTAGACCATTTTACATATCTAGGATCAGTGGTAAATAGCAAATTATCCCTAGATCAGGAAATCAACATCCGGATTGGTAAGGCAGCAACAACAATGAACAGGTTAAGAAAAAGAGTCTGGGAGAACAGGAAGCTTACTGCCAAAACAAAAGTCCTTGTCTATCAAGCCTGTGTCCTTAGTACTCTTCTCTATGGCAGTGAAACCTGGACAACTTACTCACACCAAGAGAACAATTTAAACAGCTTTCATATGCGGTGTCTGCGAAGAATTCTTGGTATTAAGTGGCAAGACAAAATCACAAATACTGAAGTATTGGAAAGATCAGGTTGTGTGACAGTTTATTCCATGCTCAGTCTTCGTAGACTTAGATGGATAGGACATCTTAGGAGGATGGATGATGGTAGAATACCAAAGGATATCTTTTTTGGTGAATTACAGATGGGTAAGAGATCTCAGGGTCGGCCTCTACTACGATACAAAGATGTGTGTAAGCGGGACATGATTGATACAGGCATTGATAATGCACATTGGGAGCAAGTCGCCGCTGAACGTGTTGCGTGGAGGGCAAATATCAGAAATGGAATAAAGTCAAAGGAGAAAATTATTGCAGAAAAGTCACACACCAAGCGTTTGAGACGTAAGATGGTGCATGATGGTGGAAATGACCACGTGTTCACATGCACCCACTGTGAACGGACATTTACAGCGCAAATTGGCCTTATCAGTCACACTCGCTACCGCCATAGTTAAAAGTTATTATGCCTTTTTAGAGCACAAACTATCGTCTGTCAAGACGGCAAGGTGCCAATGGATATATATATATCATTGGCATCTTGCCGTCTTGACAGACGATAGTTTGTGCTTTCAAAAGGCATAATAACTTTTGGAGTTATTGCCTCTCCATAGCACAAAGCCTGGGCTAAAATATAGAGATCATGTGTTGCCCATGCAGCATGATCCCTCTCTCGGCCTGCCTAGTTTACTCCAGAGGAAAGGTAACACCCCTACATCTGGAACAAGACAAGCTGCAGAAGCTGCTGGATCAGCAAAGCAATGCTCTAACTGTCCGCCTGTCGGAGCTTCGATCCTAGACCAGTCGCCAACCAAGGCTTAGGGCCTGGTCTGCCCTGCCATGACATTTTGTCTTTAGCTTGCATTTCCTCGCACCAGGGTAAGGCTCGTACCCTCCCAATTGCGCTCTTCTGCCGAAGCCGTTGGCACAATGTGAGGTGTCGGGTTTGGTAAGCGCCGCCCAACGTTCAGCGCTAACAGAAACCAGGTAGTACCGTCAATATATATATATATATATATATATATATATATATATATATATAGAGAGAGAGAGAGAGAGAGAGAGAGAACCTCCCACCACACACACATACACTGTGTGTCTTTTGCTCTCTCTTGCTCTCCCTCCCCACCCCATTTCTGTCTCTATCTCTGATACTCTGTCTTTCTCTGTCACTCTTCCTCTCTCTGTCTCTCTCTCTCTCTCTCCCTCTGTCTTTCTCGCCCTGTGTCAATCTCTCTATGCCTATCTCTTTTTCTGTTACTCTTTAATTATGTCTGTCTCACCCTCTATCTCTCACTGTCTCTCTCATCCTGCCTCTCTCTCTCATCCTGTCTCACCCTCTATCTCTCACTCTCTCTCTCTCTCTCTCTCTCTCTCTCTCTATCTCTCTCTCTCTCTCTCTCTCTCTCTCTCTCTCTCTCTCTCTCTCTCTCTCTCTCTCTCTCTCTCACCTTCTTTCTGTCACCTTCTTTCTGTCACCTTACCTACAGTTGAGTGCTGAACTTGCAGTCCTGGCTTTCACAAATGTATATGAGAAAATAATGATTCCCTTCCACCCAGAATAATCATCACACGGGTTACTGCTGACATTTCCTTGGCAAAACGATCTCTACTGAATAACCCCAGTAAAAGAGCTATCATGGAGAGAACTAACCCTAGGGCTTCTGGTTTAGGTAGGTAATAGTTTATATTTATTGTTGTTTTCCTATTACGGCTGAGTTATGATAGCTAAATGTAATTCTTATTCTTCTTCTTGAAATTCCAATTTTTTATGATTACACCATTAGGAAGTTCCCATTATAGCTCCTCCAAGTTCTATGTAGCCCGCAGTCCAATATTCACCCAGTGGGCAGTATATATCTCTCTCCACTGGCTGCAGCGATCATAACCCTTCAGAACATGTTCATTATTTGGCCAAATCCACACATTCACATAAGTGGAATAAAACATATCCCGTAGCTTAAGTTTGTGAAGTGTTAGGACAGTCAGTGGCTAGTCTTATCCCTACCGTAGCAAACATTGAGAGCTGGCATCAAACCCTCGGCTGACTGCCCTAATGCCATCATCGCAGAGGTGCTTTTCTTTTCAAGGTGCTGTTTGCTATAGTTGGCCCCAAAACCAATATGGTGAGTTGGCAAAAGTTGAAGGTATATGTTGGTGTTGTAATGGATTACAGACAAGACATCTCCCTCTAACTTAGAAGGTGCAGGGTTTGAGTCCATGGGGGAAAATTTTTTCCATTGCAGTCTTTAAATGGAGCCCACTTATATTCTACTCCTATAATCTTCAATTAGAGGATCAGATGCCTAACTTTTTAAAATGATGGAAAATTGTGTGTGCATTGTGCATATTTAAAACCCCCCTTTCATAAATCATGAAAAGCAGGCCACACTTGTAACTGCTGTGGGCAAACTTTTAAATTGATTTAAACTGCCATCAACATATTGTTTAAAATACGACGAAAGACAAACTTAGTCCTAAAAGCATGCTTTAAGCAAGGTGAGTATGTTGATTCTCATCTCATCTCATCATGTTCCTCTTGTACCTTGCGGTGTCGAGGTGCAGTCCGTTTATACTTCTTAGTTTTTCTACGAGCAGTATGAAGATCCCCTGCCGGCTTGCTAGGCCAGTCGCAGGTTTAGGACACTAATCTGACCACAAGGAGTCCATCCCCTATGGCGAGCCATAGCCCCGTTAGCCCATGACCTCGCGGTCATGGTTGCCCGGTCTGCACCACGTGGAGGTGGGGGTTGGCTTGTGTAGTCTGCGGGTCATCGGCAGGCTACTAATTTTCGCTCTTCACCCCTCCTGGGAGAGGCTAGCCGATCCTAACGCTGCTGGCTGCAGGGCCAGGCGCATTCCACACCTTGCAGACCTCTGCATGTTGTATGTCTGTATGTTGATTAAAAGACACAAAAATTGTGTCCTTGCTCTAGGCACAATGCTGATAACATCCTTTTCAGGATTAAAAATGAAGAAAAATTGTATATTTAAAATAGAATCATAATTACTTGATGGTATATTTAGGTGTAACTCACTCTATTATGTAAGATAACTTAGTAATAAAATGTTTTTGTTTTAGCGGAGGTCCAAGCAGAAATTGAACGAATATTTGAGCTGGCACGGTCACTTCAGCTGGTTGTTTTAGACTGTGATACAATTAACCACCCATCACAGCTGGCAAAAACATCATTAGCGCCAATCGTTGCATATGTGAAAATTTCTTCACCAAAGGTTAGTAATACTGAGCAGTCCTATGGTTCTGCTTCCATATATGCCGGCTGCTTGTTAACCTATTCACTGGCACCTTGCCGTCTTGACAGATGATAGTTTGTTACATTGCGCTTTAAAATAGAAAATTACTACAATCCATGGCAGGGACCAGGGATGGAGTTATATCTCTCTATAGTACAAAGCCTGGGCTGAATTGTAGAGACCATATGTTGCCCATGCAGCATGATCTCTCATCTCGGCCTGCCTAGTTTACTCCACAGGAATGTTAACACCAATACATCTGGAACAAGACAGCTGGAGAAGCTGCCGGATCAGCAAATCAATGCTCTTACTGTTCACCTGTCAAAGCTTTGATCCTAGACCAGTTGCCAAACAAGGCTTAGGGCCTGGTTTGCCCTGCCTTGACATTTAGTCTTTAGGTTGCATTTCCTCGAACAAAGATAAGACTTGTACCATCCCAGTTGTGTTCCTTCACCAGAAGCTGTGGGCACAATGTGGGGTTTTAGATTTGGTGAACACTGCCCAACATTTGGCGCTAACAGAAAGCAGGTAGTACCGTCTACTGTCGTACAGTAGCTCAGTCATGTCTGATTAAGACCTGATATCAACCATGTTAACCTGTTGGAAGTTATTATGTTGTGGTTTCTGGACATTTACCTAAAAGGAAAGAACATATATATATATATATATATATATATATATATATATATATATATATATATATATATATATATATATATATATATACTAGCTGACCCGGCCCGGCTTCGCCCAGACTCTGGTGGGGAGCATCTCATTTAATTCATATAAGTAGTCATATAAGTTCTCGTTCCCGTTACCGACTATCTGTCTGTCTGTCTGTCTATCTGTCTGTCTGTCTGTCTGTCTATCTATCTATCTATCTGTCTGTCTGTCTGTCTGACCCGGCCCAGCCCATGGTGGAGAGCATCTCATTTAAATTATATAAGTAGTCATATAAGATCCCGTTCCCGACTATCTGTCTGACTGTCTGTCTGTCTTGGGTAAATGTAGGAGGGAGGAGGAAGAGGGAGGTGGAGGAGGGAAGAGGAGGGAGGAGACAGGAGGAGTAGGGAGGAATAGGAGGGAGGAGGAGGGATTAGGAGGAGGAGGGAGGAGTAGGGTGGAGGAGGAGGTGAGGAGGAAGAGGGAGGAGGAGAAGGGAGAGGGAGGAGGAGAGAGTAGGAGGAGGGAGGAGGCGGAGGGAGAAGGAAGAGGGAGAAGGAGGGAAGAGGAGGAGGGAGGACGAATGTGAAGGGAGGAGGAGGGAGGAGGTAGAGGGAGGAGGAGGAGGAGGGAGGCGGAGAGAGGAGGAGGAGGAGGAAGAGGAAGGAGGAGGAATGTGAAGGGAGGAGGGGGGAGGAGGTAGAGGGAGGAGGGGGAGGAGGGAGGAGGAGGAGGAGGAATGTGAAGGGAGGAGGAGGTAGAGGGAGGAGGAGGAGAGGGAGGAGGAGGAGGGAGGAAGAAGGAGGAGGAGGGAGAAGGAGGGATGAGGAAGAGGGAGGAGGAGGAATGTGAAGGGAGGAGGAGGTAGAGGGAGGAGGAGAAGGGAGGAGGAGGAGGGAGGAGGAGGAAGAGGGAGGAGGAGGAATGTGAAGGGAGGAGGAGGAGGAGGAATGTGAAGGGAGGAGGAGGAATGTGAAGGGAGGAGGAGAGGGAGGAGGAGGAAGGAGCAGGGGGAGGAGGGAGGAGGAGGGAGGAAGAAGGAGGAGGAGGGAAAAGGAGGGAGGAGGAGGAAGAGGGAGGAGGAGGAATGTGAAGGGAGGAGGAGGGATAGGGGGGAGGGGAAGAGGAAGAGGGTAGGAGGAAGAGTGGAGAGGAGGAGGGAGGAGGTAGAGGGAGGAGGAGGAGGGAGGAGGTAGGAGGAGGAGGAAGAGGGAGGAGGAGGGAGGAGAAGGAAGGAGGAGGAAGAAGGAGGAGGAAGAGGGAGGAGGAGGATCGAGGAGGGAGAGGGAGGAGGGGAAGAGGAAGAGGGTAGGAGGGGAGAGGAGGAGAAGAAGGGAGAAGGAGGAGGAGGGGAGAGGAGGAGGGAGGAGGCAGAGGGAGAAGAAGGAAGGAGGAGGAGGAAGGAGGGAGAATGAGGAGGGGAGGAAGGAAAGGGAGGTGGAGGAGGAGGGAGGAGGAAAGAGGTAGGGGGAGGAGGAGGTAGAGGGAGGAGGAGGAGGAAGGAAAGGGAGGAGGAGAAGGGAGGAGGAGGAGGGAGGAGGTAGGAGGAGGAAGAGGGAAGAGGGAGAAAGAGGAGGGAGGATGATGAGGGAGAAGGAGGCAGGAGGAGGAGGAGGGATGCAGGTGGAGGAGGAGGGAGAGGGAGGAGGAGGGAAGATGAGGGAGGAGGCAGAAGGAGTAGGAGGGAGGAGGATGGAGGAGGAGGGGAGAGGAAGAGGGAGAAAGAGGAGGGAGAGGGAGGAGGAAGAGGAGAAGGGTGGAGGGAGGAGGTAGAGGGAGGAGAAGAGAGGAGGAGAGAGTTCGCCATTCCGAATTCATACTCGTCTAGTTCTTCCCTTCTACACGACTGTAGATAACTTCCTTACACATACAAAGATGAATTGTTATTGATATTGCCGTGGCATGGAGGAATATCAGCAGCAGAGTTGATCCAAAAAACCAAAGACTGAGATCTACGGAGAGCCATGAACGCCTACGCCAGCCGGCACGGCACTTGATGATGATGATTGCCGTGTGACGATTCTGTGTAGTCACGTCATTTTCTTCCCTTTCCCTAGCGTTTTGGTTAGGGGATTCTTTCATCATCATCATCATATATTTACGTACGTATTTTGGGAGGGGGAGGAGGGCGGAGGAGGAAGAAGAAAAAAAAAACTATGACAGTTGACAGCTCTGGAATGAAAGGAAGGTGTGTAGAAAATTTCATCTCAATCGGATGGGCCGTTCGCGAACAAATAAAGGACATACATATTTACATATTTACATACATACACTTTGTTTTATAGATATAGATATATGTGTGTGTGTGTGTGTGCATAAATGTTCGTCTTTTTTTAAGACTACCTTGTACGAGTGCTAGTTGAAGACACAATAACAGCTGTAACAACATATTTAAGGGTACTTGGATTTGGATTCAGTGTGGGGTGACCATAGGGTAAAGTGAAACCATAGGAGCAGTAGCAAGCAAAGGATTGAATTTTAGTGCATTCAACAGGTAGTTGTTGGTAATGGTGTCAAGTTCACAGCAACAGACAGAGGATCTCTATGTAGAGGCAATGGCTGTGGCCACTGACCAGTATGGTCACCGCCCAGTATGGTCACCGCCAAGAAGGAAAGCAATAGCAGACTGCCTTCTTTACACATGCCAAGAAAACTAGAGCAGTCAAAGAGATAATGACATGACAGCAGTAAAAGTAGGGTGATTAATTTATGATGGAGAGACGTTTCAAAAGTTAGTTATGGGGTTATTAAGTTATTAAGCCTCTTCACAGCACAAACCACTGGATTATGGTATATGTGTGTATAATGTTGACATCTGTGTCTTATAGGTTGTAAGCGTAGTTTCATAATCCAGATATATCAGGTTCCAAGTCAGCTGCAGGCAATTAGGAAGCAGACTGCTTTGCGTTGATTTTCATATTGATATGAGTGCCAGGCATTCAGAAAGCAA
This sequence comes from Cepaea nemoralis, assembly GCA_014155875.1. Lineage (NCBI taxonomy): Eukaryota > Metazoa > Mollusca > Gastropoda > Stylommatophora > Helicidae > Cepaea > Cepaea nemoralis. The sequence goes on along the minus strand of JACEFZ010024692.1, from coordinate 411,505 downwards.
CAGCAATCTACTGGATATAAAATTGCCTAGAAAATCAAAGTAAAACAATACTGGGGTTGATTGCAAGGTCATGTAAAGGTCAAGCAACTAACTGTTTGATTTGACACATCAGATACCTTTTTTTTTTTAGCAAAACGTGTTTTGGTAACATAGTGAGTAAGTAATATTTCAATTGCTATAGAATAAGTATGGACTGTGCTACATGGCATAATCGAGACCAAAGCGCAGAGCTGTTCCATGACTCTGGTGATCATGTGAGATGACTGACCACACTTTTTGGTATGGCACATGATGATGATAGAATGAGAAAGGAGACATGGCTAAGAGGTCTGCCTGAGGTGAAGGTTGCTGGGTTTAAATCCCAGCATAAGGCTTAGCATTTTTATAAGAAACAGTGGTTTATCAGATAATGGTGAAAAACAGAAAGTTCCATTTGAAATCTGCATGTTAACAATCATACAGCAATTATAAGTAGCAAATAGTAGTCCAAATGGCAGTTGCTCTGGCAAATTAGCTAGGAAAGGAAACTGACCCATCAATAGATAGAGCCTGTTACCGCTGCATAGAGAAAGTGAATCTGTCATGAATGCACGCTGAAACCAGACAAATTGTCCAAATATACATGTGCCTGTTGGTGGGACTCCCTGGCAAAGTGGTTAAGCCATCTGCCTCTCGCTCCCAATGTTGTGCATCGATTCTGGACTCCGCCATACGGTTCCCAGGTGAAATTTTCTTGGAGACTCCTGTGGGTCGTCAGTGGAGCTAAGGGACTCGAGCTTTATGCAATGCTTTGGCAGTCCTTCCTTTGGAAAGAGACTGAACTATATGGGATCAAACCTGATGTAATGAAGTCAGTCCTCTCCCCTTCCATACTTTAAACGTATGCCTGTATGTGTGTGCTTTATTGGATTGTTGTGTTATATGTATGTAGAGGTATTTTTGTTGTTGTTTGTCCATCAAGAATGATGATGACCATTCATTTCATCCAGTGGGGTTGAAAGTATGGAGCCGTGGGTTCTAAGATGCCTGATAAGGCCTATTTTGGCTCGAAATGTTCTTTGACAATGTGGACAAAGAATGCTTGACGTTTCTGGAGGAGGATTTCCTGCAGTGGTCTTTCTGTCCTGCCTTTTCTTTACAGTTCTTGCAGTCCTGGTTGCCTCACGCATGACTGCACCCTTGTGTAATGATGCACGCCACGAATTTCGGTCTCTGGCCGCAGTCTCCCAGGTGTCATGATGAATTCCAAAAGCATTCAGAGAGATTTTCAGAGTGTCTTTAAAGCGTTTCCTCTGGCCGCCTTGGGAGCTTTTACACAACGCAGTTTGCTGTAAAAAATTCATTTAGGGAGCCTGTGATCTGGCATGCGAGTCAAGTGACCAGCCCAGCGAATCTGATTCTTCATCAGTAGAGTGTGGATACTGGGCATGGACGCTCTTTCTAGGACTTCAGTGTCTGGGATCTTGTCTTACCATTTAATCTTCAGTAGCTTCCTTAGGCAGACTGTGTGGAAGTAGTTTAATTTCCTAGCGTATCGCTGATAAACAGTCCAAGTTCCACAAGCATATAGCAGTGTGGATAATACAACTGCTTTGTAGACTTTTAGCTTTGTTTGCAGACTTATTCCAGTTCTGTCCCATACATTCTTGTACAGTCTGCCAAAGGCCACACTGGCCTTGGAGATTCTTGCATTCACTTCGTCATCAATTGTGGCAGCTTGTGACACAGTGCTGCCAAGATAGGTGAATTTGTCCACAACACTTAGTCTATGACCATTCACTTTGATATTCGGCACAGTGTGATTATTCCCTGGAGCTGGCTGGTACATAACTACAGTCTTCTCCAAGTTGATATTGAGCCCAAAGTTGGCACAGGCATGTGAGAAAGCTGTAACATTATGTTGCATGTCCGCCTCTGAGTTGGTATGTAGAGGTATACATATATACATAAGGTGGTGTCGCCGTTTAGCCCCTCAAATAAGATTAAGTAAACACATGGGAGCATGTGGCGGAGAGTAGCCGAAAGGTAATTGTTGGTTATGGTCTCAAGTTTGCAATGGTAGGCAGAGGATCTCTTTATAGAGACAGTGGCCATGGTCTCGGACCAGTGTGGTCACTGCCAAGAAGGAAAGCAATGGTAAACTACATCTTTAGGGAAGCCTAGAAAACTGTAGCAGCCAAAGAGATCATTTACACATGACAACAACAAAGGCAGGATGCCTCTCTCTCTGTGTCTCTCTGTGTCTCTATCTTGCTCTCTCTCTTCCTCTCTCTCTCTTCCTGTCCCTCTCTTCCTCTTTCTCTCCTATCCTCTCTCTCGATGTCTCCTCTCTTTCCTCTCTCCCTCTCTCTTTTTCCTCTCTCTTCTCTCTCTCCTTGTGTGTGTGTGTATATCTCTTTCTTTCTCTGTGCATGCCTCTCTCTCTCTCTCTCTCTCTCTCTCTCTCTCTCTCTCTCTCTCTCTCTCTCTCTCTCTCTCTCTCTCTCTCTCTCTCTCTCTCTCTCTCTCCCCTCTCGGCCTCTGTGGCTTAAGGGTAATATGAGCAGTTTCCCAGTCCCCAGTGTACCAGGTTCAGAGTCAGCTGCAGATGATTCGGAAGCAGACCGATTTGTGTTGATTTTCACAATGGTATGAGCGCTGCTCGTTCAGAAAGCAATAGCAAACCACTGAACGTAAAATTGCCTTAAAAAATGGCAAACAATCAGAACATTCTGGTGTTGATTGTGACGTCCTGTAAGGGACATGCAACTAACTTGTAATGAGCACAGTAGAAAGAAAGAAATGAAATTATGGGATACAAGGATGAGTAGCTTGTCATTGGAATAATTTAACATGATTTCTTGGCACAGGTATTACAGAGATTGGTAAAATCTCGGGGCAAATCTCAGTCTCGCAATATGAATGTCCAGCTGGTTGCGGCAGACAAGTTGTCACAGTGTCCTCCAGTAAGTCACATATTTGCAACCCTGTGTTTGTTTTCATGCTGTTTCACCCCGGCATGGAGCCATTCTATAATTACCCTGAAAAATTGGAGCACTGATGGAGATATATGTGTGTGATCTGTGGGTGGAGACTGGAGCACCAGAGGTGATATCTGTGTGCATTGAAAATGATCCTTTACAAGCCAACCAAAATCATCCAGAGATACGACAGTTTTGGACACCTTATGGGGAGAGTTGGAGTCGCAGTAGTGTATCGACTAGATGCTCACCTGCTGTATCTGTGGTCTTGGATTCAATCTTCACCAGGGTGGTTTTGAATGTTTAAAAACGTTCTGGGCTTTCTGGTTAAGCCAGCCTAAAATGAGTACCAGGAATTGTCTTGGTAAGTAAAAGTGGCCATTTTATACCAACCACACACCTACTGAGTGCCGTTTGGTCAATAAAAATATAGGTCTTGATCCACACGTCTGAATGTGTATTAGGCGTGTTAAAGGGGCCTTTACTTTTTTCATACGGAGAAACAGTGTCGGAAGTTTTTTTTTTTATTGTTTGATAAATTCAAGGGTCATCTTTATTGCACTATTTTTACTTCACCCTGGAAGGTATTCAGCTCAGTACACAAGCACTGTAGCTCCTCCAACAATCCATGTTTTTTTGTTTAAATTAATGTTAGAAAACCGACAACGGAATATTTCAGAAACTGAAGATAAAGGCTGACAGGGATAGAATATGCAGTGGGTAGTAGAGTGGCATGGAAAATAATCATTGTAATTTAGCTAACAAATGTTACATGTTCTTATTCTTAACATTGATGTCTGGGAATAAAGTGTTAACATTTATTTATTTATTTTATTTGGGCGTTCACTCGCTTTGAACTCAAGGGTAGTCCGTACACACTACACCTAGTAGCATTTGACCGAATTTTTGGTTGCATGTGGATTAACTTTCTCTATTACCAGTGTCCCTGGCCATGAGGCGAACCCACTCCGACTTCAGGGCTGTTAACATTGTTTATGTTGCCTGTTCTGCAGGAAATGTTTGATGTGATCCTGGATGAGAACCAGCTGGATGACGCCTGCGAGCACCTAGCAGAGTTCCTGGAGGCCTATTGGAGAGCAACACACCCGATTAACATGAGTCCTCCCACCCCCCTCAGCCCCAGCAGAGCTCCCTCAGGGTCATCATCGATGCCAATGTCTCGGCACAACACTTTACCTGCCAGTCACATTTCACACAGGTGATTTTAACACTGACACTGAGGTGTAAATGAAGTGTGAGTGAGTGATCTGAAAGTCAATTTTTTGATTGTTGTTTTCTTTTATTGCATATCCATTACAGGACGTTGCAGTCAACACCAGCATTTTTCAGCTGCTGTTGATGTACTAGGCAAGTTTTACGTTCAGTAGTTTGCGATTGCTTTCTGAACGACCGGCTCACATACCCCGTAAGTTACCAGCGCGGTGCAATCCGCTGTCGAATCACGCGCAGCTAAAGTCAGTTTACTGCAGGTGTTATTGAAATGTATGTAAAACCAGAGAGACAAAGGCCAAGGGGATTTGTGGTCAGCAACACGTATTCATACACAAGCACAATACACAGTGCATTTGTCTAAACATGTTCATGATAAAGAGTCAGTGTTAGACACGGGCAACACGTGTATACAGTGACCATGTTAAAGTAATAGCTAAGACAATTGCAGGATTGCTGTCGAATGAGAGTTTGATGCCGGATGGGAGTTTGATGCCAGATGGGAGTTTGATGCCGGATGAGAGTTTGATGCCGGATGAGAGTTTGATGCCGGATGAGAGTTTGATGCCAGATGGGAGTTTGATGCCGGATGAGAGTTCGATGCCAGATGAGAGTTTCATGTCTTTATTCGCATTTTGCTACGTGAGGAGAAAGCCCGGCCACCTATTCCCCCATGCACTCAGGCCTGTAGAACATGACAGTCTCAGCATTTCACTTGCCAACAGCCGGTTCCTGCTGGAAGATTTTATCATTTTAGTGCCGGCCGCTTTTGTATAACGGTAGGATGTTACTTTTACAATAACATGAGTGCAATGGAAAGGGTTTTGATGCCAGCTCTCATGGTTCATTACATGAGATAGAGACTGAGCACCCTTTCCTCCATGCACTCATGCCTACTAACATGATGGTCCTGACATGTCAGACACCCAGTACAGCTTTTTGCTAAGGAGTTGTTGTTTTTTTTTTAAATGTGTGCGCTCGCGCACACACACATACACTCTCTCACTCTCTCTCTCTCTCTCTCTCTCTCACTCTCTCTCTCACTCTTTCACTCTCTCTCTCTCCCTTCCTCCCTGCCCACCCCCACTCCCTCTCTCGCTTTCTTAGATCTTAGTCCGGCATCTTAAAATATCTTCTTCTTTAACTTATAATAACTGTCCCTTCTTAAAACACTATCTAGCACCTGTAAGAAACCCATCTTTCATGTGACAATAATCTTTACCCCATCAGCCGGTCGGGAAGCTTGGATCGAGTGCAGTCTCCAGACAGCGACCGCCATCGACATCACCACCACGACTCCAGCAGTCACCAGCACCATCACGATCGGCAGAGTAGCAGTAGCCGCCATCACGATGACTATGACTCCCACGAGCATGAACACGATCGTGTGCACACATCACCAAGAGGTTCAAAGTATCCTGTACGTCAGGGCAGTATAGATATCTAGCTCCCATTTTTGTGTACTTAGAACTGCAACTTTTACATGCACTGACACTTTGTTAGTGTGCAAAACTTGGAGACTGCCAGTTTGGATATTCAGATATCACCTAGGCTGTATGTTTCAAGTGAATTGTGGGGTTTCATATTGAGAAACTATAACAAATCTACTCTGAATGTGCAGGTGAAAGAAATTGCCAGATTGTTTAATCACTACATGAATATCCAGGTTCCAACACAAAAACACAGGCTGTATTAAAGAAAGAATATCAGTATATTCAAGCTGTATAGTTTCAGTAATGGTAAACCTCAACATTTTTGGTGTGCATCAAACGATAGGTATGCTGTGTGAGTTTGAACGGTTACCTCCTGAAGGCTAACTAGGTTAACAAATGCCAAGAATAAGTCGGATGTGTCGATTTATAAGCACAAATATTGCGGCTGTTCTGTGAACAGGCATAATGCAATTACTTCTAAAATAAATACACACACAAATACATAGGTTGGGAACAAAGAAGAAAAATAACTACCCAATTTTTAAAAATCTCTTTCATTTCAACCACTAGGTGTCGCAAGGGATTAATGACAGGTAGTATCACAGCAATGAGTGGCATGTTGTTGTAACGGTTAGGATGTTACACTGTAAGTGGCAAGAGTATGGTCAGTCGAGGGTTTGATGCCAGCTCTCTTTGTTCGTTACAGGAGGACCTCCGTTCACTCAAGCCAATAAAATAAATTTAATGGTCCTAAAAATTCACAACACACACCAGTTTCTGTTATGGGACTTTTTGTTTGTTTGTTTGGATACCACAATGATAGATGACATAACTTCTGCTGTAGTGCATCATAAGTTTTGCGTACTGCAGGGGCATCATTCCTTGCATCATTGGCGTAAATGATATTGATGTAACTATGGTAAAGCTGTGAAAATACAAACACTTGAGGATTATCCCAACTGCTTGCCTCATCTAGCAGCTGAAATGAACAACATTTATTTGTTAACTATTCAAAACAAATCAATTTGTTTATCCATCTTGCGATGTAAAACAGACATGTTTCAGTTTGTAATTACCAGAACCATACCGCCTGAAAATATGGATGTTCTTTCTGAACAATCGGTCACACACGTATGTGTCCTCGTTTCCTGTTCCAGTTATTAGAAGTATTATAAACCCTGAGCACTAACCTGTACTACAGACATGAATACATGTGAAAGTTTTTTTTTTTTGCATGAGCATTCTTAATACCGATCATCTGCTCCATCTAAGAACAAAAATGGCAGAGTGAACAGATTTCATCAGTGTGTATTGATCCCTATCTGAGATATGAATTTAACCTTAGTTGTGAAATTTATTGTCACTCATGCTATATTCATTTTAAAATCATGCCAGGGTTCAGAGAGTTAATGTAGAAGCATTACTTATATTGGCATCAGCCTAGTAGTTCTGGGTTCAAATCTTTCTCCGAGACAATAAATTTTTAATGAGGTTTCAGGATGAACCCAATCTCATTAAAATGAGTGTCAGACAATGTTCTGGGAAGATTAAGGTGATCAGGGGGATACTGACCCCAATCGAATGCTGATTGGTCAAAAATTATGGACATAGCACCATATGTCCAATATGTCACATGGCAGGAAACTGGGTTCTTTTAACTCAAATTATTTCTGTTAGTAAATTTTAGTCAAATAAATTATGTTTTGTATAGTAAACATTGCACAAGATACACACTTTGGTATATTATTTAGGTTATTTAACCCTTTACCAGGCAGACGCTTGTCCGTTTTTTAGCCCTGAACGGGCAAGATTTTTTTTCAGGTTCAGTAAAATTTCGGGTTGCATTAGTAAAAATGTCACAAATAAGGTGTTAGTCAACCGATTTTAGTTAAATAAACAACACAATGAAGGGAAAAGCATGCAGAATATGTCACTCACGTGATTGTTGCCGGTCCATACATGAACACAAATATTTACGAAATACAACATATTGTTTGTGATTGTCAGTCATCTATACGGCAATTTACAAACACATTTTCAGAATCATAATCACTTTCTTTAAAGTCTGACTCACGACTGCTAATGCAAAGTAACGCTGATCACTGATATCTAGCTCTGATTAATAGTCAACTTCATGCCCTTCAATGTCACTTAAATTGAACCTAGCGAAATCTCCGCTGTCACTTGAAGAATCACCGAAATCCATTTTGAAAATCTAAGCGTAAAAACCCCGAAAACTATCCAATAAATCTGTTCGTGCGCATTCGCAAATGGTGGCCACGTTGTCAAACAAGCTATCGGCAAAAGCGAAAGTAGCCATCGGAAGTATCAGAAAGCCGAGAGATCGTGTTTTTTACAATGCAAAATAGTCTTGGGCGTGTTGGGACGGTTTGCCCGTTTAAGGGTAAGGACGGAAACGGACGTTTCACCTGCTAAAGGGTTAATAGTGTAGAAAAGATATAATATCATATGCTTGAATTGAAGTACATAGATATAAAGTTATGTAATTTAAATAACGAAGACACAAACAATAGATTGCACATTTATTGCCTGACAAATTTCGCTGCATCTTGTCAGGTACATATTGCAGAATTCACACAACATAAAGTAAAATAACTAGATAAATCCTTCAAGCTGAAATATGCACAGTAATGTCAATTGTCTACCACGATAATTTTAAACTGACTAACATGTCTTTCTGTTTGCACAAAACTAGCTTGTGTAGATTGATCATTATGGCTTCTGCAAACTTTAACAAGCGAGTGTTTTGTGTGTTAAACATGTGTGTTGTATGTTGTGTGCAGTATGTACCTGACGAGATGCAGTGAAATATGCCAGGCAATAAATTGTGCAATCTATTGTTTGTGTCTTCGTTATTCAAATTCACTACGGGAAAACATTATTTTGAAGTTATATAATTTCTTAGAATGTTCCACTTGATTTGAAGTACATAGTATAAACAGTTATGTAATGTGTTATAATTTTTCAATTGAGTTGGAGTACATAGTATAAACAGTTATGTAATGTGTTATAATTTTTCAGTTGAGTTGAAGTACATAGTATAAACAGTTATGTAATTTGTTATAATTTTTCAATTGAGTTGAAGTACATAGTATAAAAATTGTGTTGCATATCCCTTACGGGACGTTGCAGTCAACACCAGCATTTTTTCAGCTGCTGTTGATGTACTAGGCAAGTGTTACGTTCAGTAGTTTGCCATTGCTTTCTGAACGACCGGCCCCTATACCTTTTTCGAAAAAACCAGCACCGCCGTGTTTCGAACCCGGGTATACGGGCTCACAAACCGCGTTCGCAAGCCCTTAGCCACAGAGACCGGTACATAGTATAAACAGTTATGTAATTTGTTAGAATTTTTCAGTTGAGTTGAAGTACATAGTATAAACAGTTATGTAATTTGTTATAATTTTTCAATTGAGTTGAAGTACATAGTATAAACAGTTATGTAATTTGTTATAATTTTTCAATTGAGTTGAAGTACATAGTATAAACAGTTATGTAATTTGTTAGAATTTTTCAGTTGAGTTGAAGTACATAGTATAAACAGTTATGTAATTTGTTAGAATTTTTCAATTGAGTTGAAGTACATAGTATAAACAGTTATGTAATTTCTTAGAATTTTTCAATTGAGTTGAAGTACATAGTATAAACAGTTATGTAATTTCTTAGAATTTTCCACTTACGTTAAAATACATAGTATAACAGGTATGAAATTTGTTGGAATTTTTCAATTGAGTTGAAGTACATAATATAAACAGTTATGTAATTTGTTATAATTTTTCAATTGAGTTGAAGTACATAGTATAAACAGTTATGTAATTTCTTAGAATTTTCCACTTACGTTAAAATACATAGTATAACAGGTATGTAATTTGTTGGAATTTTTCAATTGAGTTGAAGTACATAATATAAACAGTTATGTAATTTGTTAAAATGTTCCACTTATGTTGAAGTACACAGTATAAATAGTTACGTAATTTGTTAGAATTGCCCATGTCACTTGTTAGCTTTCAAAAGGGGGTAAAACAGAAATGTCCAAGAACAGACACTGATCCTCTGTAAGGTTTGCTGAATGATACAATGCAAATTTGTTGTACATGTTTCTTTTGTCTTAAAATATATATCATAATTTTATTGTAACAGTTTTACTGAAGGAATGCTTTGACAGTGCAGAGATTTGGTTATTGTGTACAGCCATACTTGATTGACATGTAAAGTCAAAAGGTTTGCTTGAGTCAATGCAATGATTGTTAAGGTTTGCCTGGGGTGATGTGATAATTGTCAAGATTTGTGTGAGGTTTTGATTGTTAATATTTTCCTGGGGGTGATGTGATGATTGTCAAGGTTTGTCTGGGGGTCGTGTGATGATTGTCAAGGTTTGCCCTGGGGATGATGTGATGATTGTCAGTGTCTGTCTGTGGTGATGTGATGATTGTTAAGATTTGCCTGGGGGTGATTTAACGATTTTCAAGGTTTGCCTTGGGGTGATATGATGATTGTCAAGGTTTGCCTGGGGGGTGATGTGATAATTCAGGTTTTCCCTGGCAGGGATGTGATGATTATCAAGGTTTGCTTGGGGGTGATTTGATGTTTATCAAGGTTTACTCTGGGGTGATATGATGATTGTCAAGGTTTGCCTTGGGAGGTGTGATGATTATCAGGGTTTGCCTGGGGTGATGTGATGCTTCAGGTTTGCTTAAGCTAGTGTTATGCTTCTGAAGATTTATGTCAGTTGATGTGATTGATGCCTTAGAAGGTTTGCTCATGTTAATGAGATTCCTCAGAAGGTTTTATTCAGTTGATGTGATGCTTCAAAAAGTTTTCCCAAATTGATGTGATGCTTTCAATTTCAGCAGAGCTGAACTGTGATGGTGATGTTTATTTGTTTTCAATGTTTCCAAGCATGCAAATTGTGTGTATATTTAATTTGTTGCTGTTTTGTTTTCTCTCATTTATAACAAAGATTTGTTGCTCCCAAGAAAGATATACATTACATCAGTCAATACTGGAGAGTCAAATTTTGGGTGCAATTATTTTTTTTTCTAACATAAAATAGTTTTTTTTTTATTATTATTGGCGTGCTTTGAAATTATTTGTATACCTCTGTATATTAGTGGTATTTCTTGTCTGTGAAATCAGTATGAACATTGCTTAGCAAAGTTAAGATCGTTCAGGGAACAGATTAGGAAATTTCTGTTTCCTTTTGAGGTAATAAGAAAGTGTGTTGTGTATTTCACTGTAGATATTTCTTTGGGGCGTTGTGTCATTTTAATATGTTTGTTATTGTTTTTGGAGATAATCAGTATTACTATTTTGTGATTGTTTGTGACTTGGCAGGATGTTGGACAGTTTTAATGTGGCAATAGAGATTCATAGAACAGTGAGTTCAGGGGGAAAGAGATTAGAACAGTGAGTTCAGAGGAGAGAGATTAGAACAGTGAGTTCAGGGGGAGAAAGATTCAGGGGAGAGAGATTAGAACAGTCAGTTCAGGAGGGGAGAGGTTAGAACAGTGTGTTCAGGAGGAGAGAGATTAGGAAGGAGAGAGATTACAACAAGTCCAAGAGGAGAGAGATTATAACGGTAAGTTAAGGAAGAGAAGGTTAGAACAGTGAGTTCAGGAGCAGAGAGGTTAGAACAGTGAGTTCAGGAAGAGAGAGATTAGAATGGTGAGTTCAGGATTAGAGAGATTATAACCATGAGTTCAGGAGTAGAGAGATTATAACCATGAGTTCAGGAGGAGAGAGAGATTATAACCATGAGTTCAGGAGGAGAGAGATTATAACCATGAGTTCAGGAGGAGAGAGAGATTATAACCATGAGTTCAGGAGGAGAGAGATTATAACCATGAGTTCAGGAGGAGAGAGAGATTATAACCATGAGTTCAGGAGGAGAGAGAGATTATAACCATGAGTTCAGGAGGAGAGAGATTATAACCATGAGTTCAGGAGGAGAGAGATTATAACCATGAGTTCAGGAGGAGAGAGATTATAACCGTGAGTTCAGGAGGAGAGAGATTATAACAGTAGCAACTACTGGTGATAGTAGCTTATGTCTGTGGACTACGCTTGAGATTGTGAGTAAAAGCAAGAAAGAAAGAATTAATCACATAAATGGTGATTTTAACAAAGAAAACAGTACTGGGCATTGGGATGTTAACAAAGAAAACAGTATGGTCATTGGTGATTTTAACAAAGAAAACAGTACTGGGCAATGGTGATGTTAACAAAGAAAACAGTACTGGGCATTGGTGATGTTAACAAAGAAAACAGTAGTGGACATACGTGGTGATAACAAAGAAAACAGTGCTAGGCATTGGTGATTTTAACAAAGAAAATGGTACTGGGCATTGGTGATGTTAACAAAGAAAACAGTACTGGGCATTGGGGTTGTTAACAAAGAAAACAATATTGTGCAATGGGGATGGTAACAAAGAAAAACACTACTTCGCATTGGGGATGTTAACAAAGAAAACAGTACTGGGCATTGGTGATGTTAATAAAGAAAACAATACAGGGCATTGGGGATGTTAACAAAGAAAGTTGAGAAATCATACAACTCTATATATAATTGGTTTTAACAGCATGAAGCTGGAGATAGAGGGAATATTTCTATAATAGTCTGAGCAGAAAGTGTTGTCACAAGGTGAGCAGAATGTATATTGTGGTGTGGCAAAAGCTTGTATTGGGGTTTGTAGACACAACTGAAGTGGATGAGACTGTGGTTTGCTTTTTGTTTTTGGGTGTCTACTTTATTGCATTTGTTGAATTATTGGTGTGACATTTTTATACACATAGTGCAATATTTAGCCCCTTTAATTTGATGTGCAATGTTGTGAATTATACATCATGTCCTGTGTTAGCTGAATGAGAGAGGTGGTTTATGTATCCAGATGAAACAAGGCTTGTTTTTTATGAAGAAATGTTGTTGAGAAGGTGAACTGTGTCTGTTAAGGACAAGGATCATATTGCTAAAGAGAAAAAGGGTTGTTTTAGATAAATGAGAATGATTGTATTAACAAAAGGGAAAATATTTGTTAAAAAAGAATAAGGGAAAATATTGTATTGGTTAAAAGGGAATGGGGATTGTAGGTAAAGAGGAATGTTGTATTAGTTAATGAAGAACAAGGATTGTATTAGCTAAAGGGAATATATTGTGTTAGAAGGAAAATAAGGATTGTATTAGCTAAATGGAAAATGTTTTGTTAATTAATGGGGAATGAGGATTGTTTTAGTTAAAGAGGTATATTGCTTTAGTTAAAGAGGAATCAGGATTGTATTAGCTAAATTGAAAACATATTTAGATGAAGGAGAATAAGGATTGTAATAACTAAAGGAAAGATATTGTTTTAAAGAAGAATAAGGTTAATATTAGCTAAAGGGAAAAAATTGTGGTACGGGAAAATAATTATAATATTAGCTAGGTGGAATACAGTCTGTGTTATTTAAAGGAAAAGAAGTTTGAATTCCATAATAAAGCAATATTTGGGGAACAGTTAATTGCACAGAGAACGATCATATTAGAATGTTCTAGCCAATTTTTTTTTGCATGCAACTGGTACATACTTTCAAATTTGCACATCTCTTATTTTAATTGTGATATTGTAATGTATGACTGCTGCAGCACAAACTAAAGAGAAAACTGCCGACTATGTCACAAGAATACATTAACGCATGAGAAAGGCTTTCATGTGTGTTCTCATTACCACCATAGAATGTGACATTCCTTCACCTGTAATCAAACATTTCTAAATAGCGTGAACAAACACTTTCTCTTTCTTATGTGATCCTATCTTTAGAGCACAAGGTACAACAGCTTTGTCAAAAAGCATGCTATTAGAGATTTGTATCAGCTATAGGAGAATGGTTGTATTAGTTGAAAGAGGTTTGTATCAGCCTCAAGAGTTGTATTAGATGAAAGAGGTTTGCATCAGCTGTAACAGAAGATTTGTATTTGTATTAGTTCAAGGTTTGTATAGGAGCATGGTTGTATTACTTGAAAGAGGTTTGTATCAGCCTCAAGATAAGAGTTGTATTAGATGAAAGAGGTTTGCATCAGCCTCAAGATAAGAGTTGTATTAGATGAAAGAGATTTGTATCAGCCTCAAGATAAGAGTTGTATTAGTTGAAAGTTTTCATCAGCTATAGAAGAAGGGTTGTACGAGGGTAAGTTAATAAGTAAGTCACAAATGGCTGTAGAAACATAACTAAATATGATAACAGTTTATTTTTATACATACATTGTCCCGTTATTTCTCAACATAATTTCCACCAATATTGATGCACTTATCCCATCATTTTATCAGTCCTCCCAAACTGGTGGCATAGAACTGCATGCTGTGTTTCCTAAACCACGTTTTCACTTCACATTCAACTTCAGCGTCATTCGTGAAATATCTCCCGCCAAGGTGGGTTGTCAGTGTTTATGCTGACAAATGTTTGCCCCGTAAAGCGGTGCAGAGCTGAGTAGAAAAAGTTACAAGGGCAAGTCAATAAGTAAGTCAAACAGTTCTTTGGGATGGCTGGTAAATGAAAACAAAGCATGAAGTTCTATGCAGCCAGTTTGGGAGGACTGAAAAAAGGATGGGATAAGTGCATCAATGTTGGTGAAAATTATGTTGAGAAATAAAGGGATAATGTATGTATAAAAATAAACTGGTTTCGAGTTATCATGGGTAGTTATTTTTCTACAGCCATTTGTAACTTACTTATTAACTTACCCTCTTATTTGTTGAAATAGGTTTGTATCAGTTGTAACAGAAGATTTGTATTAGTTTGAAGGTTTGTATCAGCTATAGGAGAAGGGTTGTATTTGTTGGAAGAGATTTGTATCAGCCTCAAGATAAGCGTTGTATTTATTGAAGGAGTAGGGTTTTTAATGAAAACAAGAAAGTTTCATTAGTCAAATGATGATGTATTTATGTGGTTTGTGATGAGGTCTCCATACCATCACAAGAGAACAATAGATAGCAGCTGAATGACAAGAATAGTCATGTGAACTATGGAGTTGTAAAATTGACAACATGCTACTGGGGCAGTCAGAATACATGTCCTTCCACATCTCTTGCAATTGATTGCCTGTATGCTTGCCAAAAGAGCAGGGCTATGTAAACTGTTTCTGTAGTTCACTGGTTATATAATACATACATTATTATCTTATGCACTCCTTTTTTGCCAGTGAAATCGAAATAAGTGCGCTAGTTAGTCAAAGCTGAACTTTCAGACATGAAAGAAAACAACAGGAATGGAAATTAGAAATATTGTATATAAAAATGGTTTACCTCACAAAAACTCATAATTCCCCCTTATTTTCTAACTGGGTGCAATATATTGTGTTTGTTTGTTTTTGGAAACTGTAGATTTACATTACGTTGTTATATTTTTTGACTGCCATGTGTAGAAATATAAATATTACTGTAATTCCTTGTATATTTAGTACACATCAGTTTGTTCTGATTGTTCATGTAAATTGTTTGAAGTAATGCAGGCATTACTCAATCTGTGTGATTTGTTTGTTTGTGTTTTTTTGCCATTCTAAAATTATTTCTCAGTTCTTCTGTCTGCATTGTTTTCTTTTTTTGTTGTGTTTCACATCACAGGCTCCATGTCAAAGAGAAGGGAATAATAGTCAAGCATCTTCAGATGAAAGATATCTAAGAACATGTTAAAAATGTTGTTTCTTATCATTCTGTGTGCCAGTGTGAGAGTCTGCTGGTGTTGACAGCAACTTATTCTGTGTGCCAATGTGAGAGTCTACTGGTGTTGACAGCAACTTATTCTGTGTGCCAGTGTGAGAGTCTGCTGGTGTTGACAGCAACTTATTCTGTGTGCCAATGTGAGAGTCTGCTGGTGTTGACAGCAACTTATTCTGTGTGCCAGTGTGAGAGTCTACTGGTGTTGACAGCAACTTATTCTGTGTGCCAGTGTGAGAGTCTGCTGGTGTTGACAGCAACTTATTCTGTGTGCCAATGTGAGAGTCTGCTGGTGTTGACAGCAACTTATTCTGTGTGCCAGTGTGAGAGTCTGCTGGTGTTGACAGCAACTTATTCTGTGTGCCAGTGTGAGAGTCTGCTGGTGTTGACAGCAACTTATTTATGATGATTCTGTGTGCCAGTGTGAGAGTCTGCTGGTGTTGACAGCAACTTATTTATGATGATTCTGTGTGCCAGTGTGAGAGTCTGCTGGTGTTGACAGCAACTTATTCTGTGTGCCAGTGTGAGAGTCTACTGGTGTTGACAGCAACTTATTCTGTGTGCCAGTGTGAGAGTCTACTGGTGTTGACAGCAACTTATTCTGTGTGCCAGTGTGAGAGTCTACTGGTGTTGACAGCAACTTATTCTGTGTGCCAGTGTGAGAGTCTGCTGGTGTTGACAGCAACTTATTCTGTGTGCCAGTGTGAGAGTCTACTGGTGTTGACAGCAACTTATTCTGTGTGCCAGTGTGAGGAGTCTACTGGTGTTGACAGCAACTTATTCTGTGTGCCAGTTGAGAGTCTGCTGGTGTTGACAGCAACTTATTTCTGTGTGCCAATGTGAGAGTCTACTGGTGTTGACAGCAACTTATTCTGTGTGCCAGTGTGAGAGTCTGCTGGTGTTGACAGCAAACTTATCTGTGTGCCAATGTGAGAGTCTGCTGGTGTTGACAGCAACTTATTCTGTGTGCCATGTGAGAGTCTGCTGGTGTGACAAGCCAACTTATTCTGTGTGCCAGTGTGAGAGTCTGCTGGTGTTGACAGCAACTTATTCTGTGTGCCAGTGTGAGAGTCTACTGGTGTTGACCGCAACTTATTCTGTGTGCCAGTGTGAGAGTCTGCTTGTGTTGACAGCAACTTATTCTGTGTGCCAATGTGAGAGTCTGCTGGTGTTGACAGCAACTTATTCTGGTGCCAGTGTGAGAGTCTACTGGTGTTGACAGCAACTTATTCTGTGTGCCAGTGTGAGAGTCTGCTGGTTGTTGACAGCAACTTATTCTGTGTGCCAGTGTGAGAGTCTGCTGGTTGTTGACAGCAACTTATTCTGTGTGCCAATGTGAGAGTCTACTGGTGTTTGACAGCAACTTATTCTGTGTGCCAGTGTGAGAGTCTGCTGGTGTTGACAGCAACTTATTCTGTGTGCCAGTGTGAGAGTCTGCTGGTGTTGACAGCAACTTATTCTGTGTGCCAGTGTGAGAGTCTGCTGGTGTGCCAGCAACTTTTCTGTGTGCTCGTATGAGAGTCTGGGTGTTGACAGCAACTTATTCTGTGTGCCAAGTGTGAGAGTCTGCTGGGTTTGACAGCAACTTATTCTGTGTGCCAGTGTGAGAGTCTACTGTGTTGACAGCAACTTATTTATGATGATTCCTGTGTGCCAAGTGTGAGAGTCTGCTGGTGTTGACAGCAACTTATTCTGTGTGCCAGTGTGAGAGTCTGCTGGTTTGACAGCAACTTATTCTGTGTGCCAGTGTGAGAGTCTGCTGGTGTTGACAGCAACTTATTCTGTGTGCCAGTGTGAGAGTCTACTGGTTGTTGACAGCAACTTCTTCTGTGTGCCAGTGTGAGAGTCTACTGGTGTTGACAGCAACTTATTCTGTGTGCCAGTGTGAGAGTCTGCTGGTGTTGACAGCAACTTATTCTGTGTGCCAGTGTGAGAGTCTGCTGGTGTTGACAGCAACTTATTCTGTGTGCCAGTGTGAGAGTCTGCTGGTGTTGACAGCAACTTATTCTGTGTGCCAGTGTGAGAGTCTGCTGGTGTTGACAGCAACTTATTCTGTGTGCCAGTGTGAGAGTCTGCTGGTGTTGACAGCAACTTATTTCTGTGTGCCAGTGTGAGAGTCTGCTGGTGTTGACAGCAACTTATTCTGTGTGCCAGTGTGAGAGTCTGCTGGTGTTGACAGCAACTTATTCTGTGTGCCAGTGTGAGAGTCTGCTGGTGTTGACAGCAACTTATTCTGTGTGCCAGTGTGAGAGTCTGCTGGTGTTGACAGCAACTTATTCTGTGTGCCAGTGTGAGAGTCTGCTGGTGTTGACAGCAACTTATTCTGTGTGCCAGTGTGAGAGTCTGCTGGTGTTGACAGCAACTTATTCTGTGTGCCAGTGTGAGAGTCTGCTGGTGTTGACAGCAACTTATTTATGATGATTCTGTGTGCCAGTGTGAGAGTCTGCTGGTGTTGACAGCAACTTATTCTGTGTGCCAGTGTGAGAGTCTGCTGGTGTTGACAGCAACTTATTCTGTGTGCCAGTGTGAGAGTCTGCTGGTGTTGACAGCAACTTATTCTGTGTGCCAGTGTGAGAGTCTACTGGTGTTGACAGCAACTTATTCTGTGTGCCAGTGTGAGAGTCTGCTGGTGTTGACAGCAACTTATTCTGTGTGCCAGTGTGAGAGTCTGCTGGTGTTGACAGCAACTTATTCTGTGTGCCAGTGTGAGAGTCTGCTGGTGTTGACAGCAACTTATTCTGTGTGCCAGTGTGAGAGTCTACTGGTGTTGACAGCAACTTATTCTGTGTGCCAATGTGAGAGTCTACTGGTGTTGACAGCAACTTATTCTGTGTGCCAGTGTGAGAGTCTACTGGTGTTGACAGCAACTTATTCTGTGTGCCAGTGTGAGAGTCTGCTGGTGTTGACAGCAACTTATTCTGTGTGCCAGTGTGAGAGTCTGCTGGTGTTGACAGCAACTTATTCTGTGTGCCAGTGTGAGAGTCTGCTGGTGTTGACAGCAACTTATTCTGTGTGCCAGTGTGAGAGTCTGCTGGTGTTGACAGCAACTTATTCTGTGTGCCAATGTGAGAGTCTGCTGGTGTTGACAGCAACTTATTCTGTGTGCCAGTGTGAGAGTCTACTGGTGTTGACAGCAACTTATTCTGTGTGCCAGTGTGAGAGTCTGCTGGTGTTGACAGCAACTTATTCTGTGTGCCAGTGTGAGAGTCTGCTGGTGTTGACAGCAACTTATTCTGTGTGCCAGTGTGAGAGTCTGCTGGTGTTGACAGCAACTTATTCTGTGTGCCAGTGTGAGAGTCTACTGGTGTTGACAGCAACTTATTCTGTGTGCCAGTGTGAGAGTCTACTGGTGTTGACAGCAACTTATTCTGTGTGCCAGTGTGAGAGTCTGCTGGTGTTGACAGCAACTTATTCTGTGTGCCAGTGTGAGAGTCTGCTGGTGTTGACAGCAACTTATTCTGTGTGCCAGTGTGAGAGTCTACTGGTGTTGACAGCAACTTATTCTGTGTGCCAGTGTGAGAGTCTGCTGGTGTTGACAGCAACTTATTCTGTGTGCCAGTGTGAGAGTCTGCTGGTGTTGACAGCAACTTATTCTGTGTGCCAGTGTGAGAGTCTACTGGTGTTGACAGCAACTTATTCTGTGTGCCAGTGTGAGAGTCTGCTGGTGTTGACAGCAACTTATTCTGTGTGCCAGTGTGAGAGTCTGCTGGTGTTGACAGCAACTTATTCTGTGTGCCAGTGTGAGAGTCTGCTGGTGTTGACAGCAACTTATTCTGTGTGCCAGTGTGAGAGTCTGCTGGTGTTGACAGCAACTTATTCTGTGTGCCAGTGTGAGAGTCTACTGGTGTTGACAGCAACTTATTCTGTGTGCCAGTGTGAGAGTCTGCTGGTGTTGACAGCAACTTATTCTGTGTGCCAGTGTGAGAGTCTGCTGGTGTTGACAGCAACTTATTCTGTGTGCCAGTGTGAGAGTCTGCTGGTGTTGACAGCAACTTATTCTGTGTGCCAGTGTGAGAGTCTGCTGGTGTTGACAGCAACTTATTCTGTGTGCCAGTGTGAGAGTCTGCTGGTGTTGACAGCAACTTATTCTGTGTGCCAGTGTGAGAGTCTGCTGGTGTTGACAGCAACTTATTCTGTGTGCCAGTGTGAGAGTCTGCTGGTGTTGACAGCAACTTATTCTGTGTGCCAGTGTGAGAGTCTGCTGGTGTTGACAGCAACTTATTCTGTGTGCCAGTGTGAGAGTCTACTGGTGTTGACAGCAACTTATTCTGTGTGCCAGTGTGAGAGTCTGCTGGTGTTGACAGCAACTTATTCTGTGTGCCAGTGTGAGAGTCTACTGGTGTTGACAGCAACTTATTTATGATGATTCTGTGTGCCAGTGTGAGAGTCTGCTGGTGTTGACAGCAACTTATTCTGTGTGCCAGTGTGAGAGTCTGCTGGTGTTGACAGCAACTTATTCTGTGTGCCAGTGTGAGAGTCTGCTGGTGTTGACAGCAACTTATTCTGTGTGCCAGTGTGAGAGTCTACTGGTGTTGACAGCAACTTATTCTGTGTGCCAGTGTGAGAGTCTACTGGTGTTGACAGCAACTTATTCTGTGTGCCAGTGTGAGAGTCTGCTGGTGTTGACAGCAACTTATTCTGTGTGCCAGTGTGAGAGTCTGCTGGTGTTGACAGCAACTTATTCTGTGTGCCAGTGTGAGAGTCTACTGGTGTTGACAGCAACTTATTCTGTGTGCCAGTGTGAGAGTCTGCTGGTGTTGACAGCAACTTATTCTGTGTGCCAGTGTGAGAGTCTACTGGTGTTGACAGCAACTTATTCTGTGTGCCAGTGTGAGAGTCTACTGGTGTTGACAGCAACTTATTCTGTGTGCCAGTGTGAGAGTCTGCTGGTGTTGACAGCAACTTATTCTGTGTGCCAGTGTGAGAGTCTGCTGGTGTTGACAGCAACTTATTCTGTGTGCCAGTGTGAGAGTCTGCTGGTGTTGACAGCAACTTATTCTGTGTGCCAGTGTGAGAGTCTGCTGGTGTTGACAGCAACTTATTCTGTGTGCCAGTGTGAGAGTCTACTGGTGTTGACAGCAACTTATTCTGTGTGCCAGTGTGAGAGTCTACTGGTGTTGACAGCAACTTATTCTGTGTGCCAGTGTGAGAGTCTGCTGGTGTTGACAGCAACTTATTCTGTGTGCCAGTGTGAGAGTCTACTGGTGTTGACAGCAACTTATTCTGTGTGCCAGTGTGAGAGTCTGCTGGTGTTGACAGCAACTTATTCTGTGTGCCAGTGTGAGAGTCTACTGGTGTTGACAGCAACTTATTCTGTGTGCCAGTGTGAGAGTCTACTGGTGTTGACAGCAACTTATTCTGTGTGCCAGTGTGAGAGTCTGCTGGTGTTGACAGCAACTTATTCTGTGTGCCAGTGTGAGAGTCTACTGGTGTTGACAGCAACTTATTCTGTGTGCCAGTGTGAGAGTCTACTGGTGTTGACAGCAACTTATTCTGTGTGCCAGTGTGAGAGTCTACTGGTGTTGACAGCAACTTATTCTGTGTGCCAGTGTGAGAGTCTACTGGTGTTGACAGCAACTTATTCTGTGTGCCAGTGTGAGAGTCTACTGGTGTTGACAGCAACTTATTCTGTGTGCCAGTGTGAGAGTCTGCTGGTGTTGACAGCAACTTATTCTGTGTGCCAGTGTGAGAGTCTGCTGGTGTTGACAGCAACTTATTCTGTGTGCCAGTGTGAGAGTCTGCTGGTGTTGACAGCAACTTATTCTGTGTGCCAGTGTGAGAGTCTACTGGTGTTGACAGCAACTTATTCTGTGTGCCAGTGTGAGAGTCTGCTGGTGTTGACAGCAACTTATTCTGTGTGCCAGTGTGAGAGTCTGCTGGTGTTGACAGCAACTTATTCTGTGTGCCAGTGTGAGAGTCTACTGGTGTTGACAGCAACTTATTCTGTGTGCCAGTGTGAGAGTCTACTGGTGTTGACAGCAACTTATTCTGTGTGCCAGTGTGAGAGTCTGCTGGTGTTGACAGCAACTTATTCTGTGTGCCAGTGTGAGAGTCTGCTGGTGTTGACAGCAACTTATTCTGTGTGCCAGTGTGAGAGTCTGCTGGTGTTGACAGCAACTTATTCTGTGTGCCAGTGTGAGAGTCTACTGGTGTTGACAGCAACTTATTCTGTGTGCCAGTGTGAGAGTCTACTGGTGTTGACAGCAACTTATTCTGTGTGCCAGTGTGAGAGTCTGCTGGTGTTGACAGCAACTTATTCTGTGTGCCAGTGTGAGAGTCTGCTGGTGTTGACAGCAACTTATTCTGTGTGCCAGTGTGAGAGTCTACTGGTGTTGACAGCAACTTATTCTGTGTGCCAGTGTGAGAGTCTGCTGGTGTTGACAGCAACTTATTCTGTGTGCCAGTGTGAGAGTCTACTGGTGTTGACAGCAACTTATTCTGTGTGCCAGTGTGAGAGTCTACTGGTGTTGACAGCAACTTATTCTGTGTGCCAGTGTGAGAGTCTGCTGGTGTTGACAGCAACTTATTCTGTGTGCCAGTGTGAGAGTCTACTGGTGTTGACAGCAACTTATTCTGTGTGCCAGTGTGAGAGTCTACTGGTGTTGACAGCAACTTATTCTGTGTGCCAGTGTGAGAGTCTGCTGGTGTTGACAGCAACTTATTCTGTGTGCCAGTGTGAGAGTCTGCTGGTGTTGACAGCAACTTATTCTGTGTGCCAGTGTGAGAGTCTGCTGGTGTTGACAGCAACTTATTCTGTGTGCCAGTGTGAGAGTCTACTGGTGTTGACAGCAACTTATTCTGTGTGCCAGTGTGAGAGTCTGCTGGTGTTGACAGCAACTTATTCTGTGTGCCAGTGTGAGAGTCTGCTGGTGTTGACAGCAACTTATTCTGTGTGCCAGTGTGAGAGTCTACTGGTGTTGACAGCAACTTATTCTGTGTGCCAGTGTGAGAGTCTGCTGGTGTTGACAGCAACTTATTCTGTGTGCCAGTGTGAGAGTCTACTGGTGTTGACAGCAACTTATTCTGTGTGCCAGTGTGAGAGTCTGCTGGTGTTGACAGCAACTTATTCTGTGTGCCAGTGTGAGAGTCTGCTGGTGTTGACAGCAACTTATTCTGTGTGCCAGTGTGAGAGTCTGCTGGTGTTGACAGCAACTTATTCTGTGTGCCAGTGTGAGAGTCTGCTGGTGTTGACAGCAACTTATTCTGTGTGCCAGTGTGAGAGTCTACTGGTGTTGACAGCAACTTATTCTGTGTGCCAGTGTGAGAGTCTGCTGGTGTTGACAGCAACTTATTCTGTGTGCCAGTGTGAGAGTCTACTGGTGTTGACAGCAACTTATTCTGTGTGCCAGTGTGAGAGTCTACTGGTGTTGACAGCAACTTATTCTGTGTGCCAGTGTGAGAGTCTACTGGTGTTGACAGCAACTTATTCTGTGTGCCAGTGTGAGAGTCTGCTGGTGTTGACAGCAACTTATTCTGTGTGCCAGTGTGAGAGTCTGCTGGTGTTGACAGCAACTTATTCTGTGTGCCAGTGTGAGAGTCTGCTGGTGTTGACAGCAACTTATTCTGTGTGCCAGTGTGAGAGTCTACTGGTGTTGACAGCAACTTATTCTGTGTGCCAGTGTGAGAGTCTGCTGGTGTTGACAGCAACTTATTCTGTGTGCCAGTGTGAGAGTCTGCTGGTGTTGACAGCAACTTATTCTGTGTGCCAGTGTGAGAGTCTACTGGTGTTGACAGCAACTTATTCTGTGTGCCAGTGTGAGAGTCTGCTGGTGTTGACAGCAACTTATTCTGTGTGCCAGTGTGAGAGTCTGCTGGTGTTGACAGCAACTTATTCTGTGTGCCAGTGTGAGAGTCTGCTGGTGTTGACAGCAACTTATTCTGTGTGCCAGTGTGAGAGTCTACTGGTGTTGACAGCAACTTATTCTGTGTGCCAGTGTGAGAGTCTGCTGGTGTTGACAGCAACTTATTCTGTGTGCCAGTGTGAGAGTCTGCTGGTGTTGACAGCAACTTATTCTGTGTGCCAGTGTGAGAGTCTACTGGTGTTGACAGCAACTTATTCTGTGTGCCAGTGTGAGAGTCTGCTGGTGTTGACAGCAACTTATTCTGTGTGCCAGTGTGAGAGTCTGCTGGTGTTGACAGCAACTTATTCTGTGTGCCAGTGTGAGAGTCTACTGGTGTTGACAGCAACTTATTCTGTGTGCCAGTGTGAGAGTCTGCTGGTGTTGACAGCAACTTATTCTGTGTGCCAGTGTGAGAGTCTGCTGGTGTTGACAGCAACTTATTCTGTGTGCCAGTGTGAGAGTCTACTGGTGTTGACAGCAACTTATTCTGTGTGCCAGTGTGAGAGTCTGCTGGTGTTGACAGCAACTTATTCTGTGTGCCAGTGTGAGAGTCTGCTGGTGTTGACAGCAACTTATTCTGTGTGCCAGTGTGAGAGTCTGCTGGTGTTGACAGCAACTTATTCTGTGTGCCAGTGTGAGAGTCTGCTGGTGTTGACAGCAACTTATTCTGTGTGCCAGTGTGAGAGTCTGCTGGTGTTGACAGCAACTTATTCTGTGTGCCAGTGTGAGAGTCTGCTGGTGTTGACAGCAACTTATTCTGTGTGCCAGTGTGAGAGTCTGCTGGTGTTGACAGCAACTTATTCTGTGTGCCAGTGTGAGAGTCTACTGGTGTTGACAGCAACTTATTCTGTGTGCCAGTGTGAGAGTCTGCTGGTGTTGACAGCAACTTATTCTGTGTGCCAGTGTGAGAGTCTGCTGGTGTTGACAGCAACTTATTCTGTGTGCCAGTGTGAGAGTCTGCTGGTGTTGACAGCAACTTATTCTGTGTGCCAGTGTGAGAGTCTGCTGGTGTTGACAGCAACTTATTCTGTGTGCCAGTGTGAGAGTCTGCTGGTGTTGACAGCAACTTATTCTGTGTGCCAGTGTGAGAGTCTGCTGGTGTTGACAGCAACTTATTCTGTGTGCCAGTGTGAGAGTCTGCTGGTGTTGACAGCAACTTATTCTGTGTGCCAGTGTGAGAGTCTACTGGTGTTGACAGCAACTTATTCTGTGTGCCAGTGTGAGAGTCTGCTGGTGTTGACAGCAACTTATTCTGTGTGCCAGTGTGAGAGTCTGCTGGTGTTGACAGCAACTTATTCTGTGTGCCAGTGTGAGAGTCTACTGGTGTTGACAGCAACTTATTCTGTGTGCCAGTGTGAGAGTCTACTGGTGTTGACAGCAACTTATTCTGTGTGCCAGTGTGAGAGTCTACTGGTGTTGACAGCAACTTATTCTGTGTGCCAGTGTGAGAGTCTGCTGGTGTTGACAGCAACTTATTCTGTGTGCCAGTGTGAGAGTCTGCTGGTGTTGACAGCAACTTATTTATGATGATTCTGTGTGCCAGTGTGAGAGTCTACTGGTGTTGACAGCAACTTATTCTGTGTGCCAGTGTGAGAGTCTGCTGGTGTTGACAGCAACTTATTCTGTGTGCCAGTGTGAGAGTCTACTGGTGTTGACAGCAACTTATTCTGTGTGCCAGTGTGAGAGTCTGCTGGTGTTGACAGCAACTTATTCTGTGTGCCAGTGTGAGAGTCTGCTGGTGTTGACAGCAACTTATTCTGTGTGCCAGTGTGAGAGTCTGCTGGTGTTGACAGCAACTTATTCTGTGTGCCAGTGTGAGAGTCTGCTGGTGTTGACAGCAACTTATTCTGTGTGCCAGTGTGAGAGTCTGCTGGTGTTGACAGCAACTTATTCTGTGTGCCAGTGTGAGAGTCTACTGGTGTTGACAGCAACTTATTCTGTGTGCCAGTGTGAGAGTCTGCTGGTGTTGACAGCAACTTATTCTGTGTGCCAGTGTGAGAGTCTACTGGTGTTGACAGCAACTTATTCTGTGTGCCAGTGTGAGAGTCTGCTGGTGTTGACAGCAACTTATTCTGTGTGCCAGTGTGAGAGTCTGCTGGTGTTGACAGCAACTTATTCTGTGTGCCAGTGTGAGAGTCTACTGGTGTTGACAGCAACTTATTCTGTGTGCCAGTGTGAGAGTCTACTGGTGTTGACAGCAACTTATTCTGTGTGCCAGTGTGAGAGTCTGCTGGTGTTGACAGCAACTTATTCTGTGTGCCAGTGTGAGAGTCTGCTGGTGTTGACAGCAACTTATTCTGTGTGCCAGTGTGAGAGTCTGCTGGTGTTGACAGCAACTTATTCTGTGTGCCAGTGTGAGAGTCTGCTGGTGTTGACAGCAACTTATTCTGTGTGCCAGTGTGAGAGTCTACTGGTGTTGACAGCAACTTATTCTGTGTGCCAGTGTGAGAGTCTGCTGGTGTTGACAGCAACTTATTCTGTGTGCCAGTGTGAGAGTCTACTGGTGTTGACAGCAACTTATTCTGTGTGCCAGTGTGAGAGTCTGCTGGTGTTGACAGCAACTTATTCTGTGTGCCAGTGTGAGAGTCTGCTGGTGTTGACAGCAACTTATTCTGTGTGCCAGTGTGAGAGTCTGCTGGTGTTGACAGCAACTTATTCTGTGTGCCAGTGTGAGAGTCTGCTGGTGTTGACAGCAACTTATTCTGTGTGCCAGTGTGAGAGTCTGCTGGTGTTGACAGCAACTTATTCTGTGTGCCAGTGTGAGAGTCTGCTGGTGTTGACAGCAACTTATTCTGTGTGCCAGTGTGAGAGTCTGCTGGTGTTGACAGCAACTTATTCTGTGTGCCAGTGTGAGAGTCTACTGGTGTTGACAGCAACTTATTCTGTGTGCCAGTGTGAGAGTCTGCTGGTGTTGACAGCAACTTATTCTGTGTGCCAGTGTGAGAGTCTACTGGTGTTGACAGCAACTTATTCTGTGTGCCAGTGTGAGAGTCTGCTGGTGTTGACAGCAACTTATTCTGTGTGCCAGTGTGAGAGTCTGCTGGTGTTGACAGCAACTTATTCTGTGTGCCAGTGTGAGAGTCTGCTGGTGTTGACAGCAACTTATTCTGTGTGCCAGTGTGAGAGTCTGCTGGTGTTGACAGCAACTTATTCTGTGTGCCAGTGTGAGAGTCTGCTGGTGTTGACAGCAACTTATTCTGTGTGCCAGTGTGAGAGTCTGCTGGTGTTGACAGCAACTTATTCTGTGTGCCAGTGTGAGAGTCTACTGGTGTTGACAGCAACTTATTCTGTGTGCCAGTGTGAGAGTCTGCTGGTGTTGACAGCAACTTATTCTGTGTGCCAGTGTGAGAGTCTGCTGGTGTTGACAGCAACTTATTCTGTGTGCCAGTGTGAGAGTCTGCTGGTGTTGACAGCAACTTATTCTGTGTGCCAGTGTGAGAGTCTACTGGTGTTGACAGCAACTTATTCTGTGTGCCAGTGTGAGAGTCTGCTGGTGTTGACAGCAACTTATTCTGTGTGCCAGTGTGAGAGTCTGCTGGTGTTGACAGCAACTTATTTATGATGATTCTGTGTGCCAGTGTGAGAGTCTGCTGGTGTTGACAGCAACTTATTCTGTGTGCCAGTGTGAGAGTCTACTGGTGTTGACAGCAACTTATTCTGTGTGCCAGTGTGAGAGTCTACTGGTGTTGACAGCAACTTATTCTGTGTGCCAGTGTGAGAGTCTACTGGTGTTGACAGCAACTTATTCTGTGTGCCAGTGTGAGAGTCTACTGGTGTTGACAGCAACTTATTCTGTGTGCCAGTGTGAGAGTCTGCTGGTGTTGACAGCAACTTATTCTGTGTGCCAGTGTGAGAGTCTACTGGTGTTGACAGCAACTTATTCTGTGTGCCAGTGTGAGAGTCTGCTGGTGTTGACAGCAACTTATTTATGATGATTCTGTGTGCCAGTGTGAGAGTCTGCTGGTGTTGACAGCAACTTATTCTGTGTGCCAGTGTGAGAGTCTGCTGGTGTTGACAGCAACTTATTCTGTGTGCCAGTGTGAGAGTCTACTGGTGTTGACAGCAACTTATTCTGTGTGCCAGTGTGAGAGTCTGCTGGTGTTGACAGCAACTTATTCTGTGTGCCAGTGTGAGAGTCTGCTGGTGTTGACAGCAACTTATTCTGTGTGCCAGTGTGAGAGTCTACTGGTGTTGACAGCAACTTATTCTGTGTGCCAGTGTGAGAGTCTACTGGTGTTGACAGCAACTTATTCTGTGTGCCAGTGTGAGAGTCTGCTGGTGTTGACAGCAACTTATTCTGTGTGCCAGTGTGAGAGTCTACTGGTGTTGACAGCAACTTATTCTGTGTGCCAGTGTGAGAGTCTACTGGTGTTGACAGCAACTTATTCTGTGTGCCAGTGTGAGAGTCTGCTGGTGTTGACAGCAACTTATTCTGTGTGCCAGTGTGAGAGTCTGCTGGTGTTGACAGCAACTTATTCTGTGTGCCAGTGTGAGAGTCTGCTGGTGTTGACAGCAACTTATTCTGTGTGCCAGTGTGAGAGTCTGCTGGTGTTGACAGCAACTTATTCTGTGTGCCAGTGTGAGAGTCTGCTGGTGTTGACAGCAACTTATTCTGTGTGCCAGTGTGAGAGTCTGCTGGTGTTGACAGCAACTTATTCTGTGTGCCAGTGTGAGAGTCTGCTGGTGTTGACAGCAACTTATTCTGTGTGCCAGTGTGAGAGTCTACTGGTGTTGACAGCAACTTATTCTGTGTGCCAGTGTGAGAGTCTGCTGGTGTTGACAGCAACTTATTCTGTGTGCCAGTGTGAGAGTCTGCTGGTGTTGACAGCAACTTATTCTGTGTGCCAGTGTGAGAGTCTACTGGTGTTGACAGCAACTTATTCTGTGTGCCAGTGTGAGAGTCTACTGGTGTTGACAGCAACTTATTCTGTGTGCCAGTGTGAGAGTCTGCTGGTGTTGACAGCAACTTATTCTGTGTGCCAGTGTGAGAGTCTGCTGGTGTTGACAGCAACTTATTCTGTGTGCCAGTGTGAGAGTCTGCTGGTGTTGACAGCAACTTATTCTGTGTGCCAGTGTGAGAGTCTACTGGTGTTGACAGCAACTTATTCTGTGTGCCAGTGTGAGAGTCTGCTGGTGTTGACAGCAACTTATTCTGTGTGCCAGTGTGAGAGTCTGCTGGTGTTGACAGCAACTTATTCTGTGTGCCAGTGTGAGAGTCTGCTGGTGTTGACAGCAACTTATTCTGTGTGCCAGTGTGAGAGTCTGCTGGTGTTGACAGCAACTTATTCTGTGTGCCAGTGTGAGAGTCTGCTGGTGTTGACAGCAACTTATTCTGTGTGCCAGTGTGAGAGTCTGCTGGTGTTGACAGCAACTTATTCTGTGTGCCAGTGTGAGAGTCTGCTGGTGTTGACAGCAACTTATTCTGTGTGCCAGTGTGAGAGTCTGCTGGTGTTGACAGCAACTTATTCTGTGTGCCAGTGTGAGAGTCTACTGGTGTTGACAGCAACTTATTCTGTGTGCCAGTGTGAGAGTCTGCTGGTGTTGACAGCAACTTATTCTGTGTGCCAGTGTGAGAGTCTGCTGGTGTTGACAGCAACTTATTCTGTGTGCCAGTGTGAGAGTCTGCTGGTGTTGACAGCAACTTATTCTGTGTGCCAGTGTGAGAGTCTACTGGTGTTGACAGCAACTTATTCTGTGTGCCAGTGTGAGAGTCTGCTGGTGTTGACAGCAACTTATTCTGTGTGCCAGTGTGAGAGTCTGCTGGTGTTGACAGCAACTTATTCTGTGTGCCAGTGTGAGAGTCTACTGGTGTTGACAGCAACTTATTCTGTGTGCCAGTGTGAGAGTCTGCTGGTGTTGACAGCAACTTATTCTGTGTGCCAGTGTGAGAGTCTACTGGTGTTGACAGCAACTTATTCTGTGTGCCAGTGTGAGAGTCTGCTGGTGTTGACAGCAACTTATTCTGTGTGCCAGTGTGAGAGTCTGCTGGTGTTGACAGCAACTTATTCTGTGTGCCAGTGTGAGAGTCTGCTGGTGTTGACAGCAACTTATTCTGTGTGCCAGTGTGAGAGTCTGCTGGTGTTGACAGCAACTTATTCTGTGTGCCAGTGTGAGAGTCTGCTGGTGTTGACAGCAACTTATTCTGTGTGCCAGTGTGAGAGTCTGCTGGTGTTGACAGCAACTTATTCTGTGTGCCAGTGTGAGAGTCTGCTGGTGTTGACAGCAACTTATTCTGTGTGCCAGTGTGAGAGTCTGCTGGTGTTGACAGCAACTTATTCTGTGTGCCAGTGTGAGAGTCTACTGGTGTTGACAGCAACTTATTCTGTGTGCCAGTGTGAGAGTCTGCTGGTGTTGACAGCAACTTATTCTGTGTGCCAGTGTGAGAGTCTGCTGGTGTTGACAGCAACTTATTTATGATGATTCTGTGTGCCAGTGTGAGAGTCTGCTGGTGTTGACAGCAACTTATTCTGTGTGCCAGTGTGAGAGTCTACTGGTGTTGACAGCAACTTATTCTGTGTGCCAGTGTGAGAGTCTACTGGTGTTGACAGCAACTTATTCTGTGTGCCAGTGTGAGAGTCTACTGGTGTTGACAGCAACTTATTCTGTGTGCCAGTGTGAGAGTCTGCTGGTGTTGACAGCAACTTATTCTGTGTGCCAGTGTGAGAGTCTGCTGGTGTTGACAGCAACTTATTCTGTGTGCCAGTGTGAGAGTCTACTGGTGTTGACAGCAACTTATTCTGTGTGCCAGTGTGAGAGTCTGCTGGTGTTGACAGCAACTTATTCTGTGTGCCAGTGTGAGAGTCTGCTGGTGTTGACAGCAACTTATTCTGTGTGCCAGTGTGAGAGTCTGCTGGTGTTGACAGCAACTTATTCTGTGTGCCAGTGTGAGAGTCTGCTGGTGTTGACAGCAACTTATTCTGTGTGCCAGTGTGAGAGTCTGCTGGTGTTGACAGCAACTTATTCTGTGTGCCAGTGTGAGAGTCTGCTGGTGTTGACAGCAACTTATTCTGTGTGCCAGTGTGAGAGTCTGCTGGTGTTGACAGCAACTTATTCTGTGTGCCAGTGTGAGAGTCTGCTGGTGTTGACAGCAACTTATTCTGTGTGCCAGTGTGAGAGTCTGCTGGTGTTGACAGCAACTTATTCTGTGTGCCAGTGTGAGAGTCTGCTGGTGTTGACAGCAACTTATTCTGTGTGCCAGTGTGAGAGTCTACTGGTGTTGACAGCAACTTATTCTGTGTGCCAGTGTGAGAGTCTGCTGGTGTTGACAGCAACTTATTCTGTGTGCCAGTGTGAGAGTCTGCTGGTGTTGACAGCAACTTATTCTGTGTGCCAGTGTGAGAGTCTGCTGGTGTTGACAGCAACTTATTCTGTGTGCCAGTGTGAGAGTCTACTGGTGTTGACAGCAACTTATTCTGTGTGCCAGTGTGAGAGTCTACTGGTGTTGACAGCAACTTATTCTGTGTGCCAGTGTGAGAGTCTGCTGGTGTTGACAGCAACTTATTCTGTGTGCCAGTGTGAGAGTCTGCTGGTGTTGACAGCAACTTATTCTGTGTGCCAGTGTGAGAGTCTACTGGTGTTGACAGCAACTTATTCTGTGTGCTGTGTGCCAGTGAGAGTCTGCTGGTGTTGACAGCAACTTATTCTGTGTGCCAGTGTGAGAGTCTGCTGGTGTTGACAGCAACTTATTTGATGATTCTGTGTGCCAGTGTGAGAGTCTGCTGGTGTTGACAGCAACTTATTCTGTGTGCCAGTGTGAGAGTCTGCTGGTGTTGACAGCAACTTATTCTGTGTGCCAGTGTGAGAGTCTACTGGTGTTGACAGCAACTTATTCTGTGTGCCAGTGTGAGAGTCTGCTGGTGTTGACAGCAACTTATTCTGTGTGCCAGTGTGAGAGTCTGCTGGTGTTGACAGCAACTTATTCTGTGTGCCAGTGTGAGAGTCTGCTGGTGTTGACAGCAACTTATTCTGTGTGCCAGTGTGAGAGTCTGCTGGTGTTGACAGCAACTTATTCTGTGTGCCAGTGTGAGAGTCTGCTGGTGTTGACAGCAACTTATTCTGTGTGCCAGTGTGAGAGTCTACTGGTGTTGACAGCAACTTATTCTGTGTGCCAGTGTGAGAGTCTGCTGGTGTTGACAGCAACTTATTCTGTGTGCCAGTGTGAGAGTCTGCTGGTGTTGACAGCAACTTATTCTGTGTGCCAGTGTGAGAGTCTACTGGTGTTGACAGCAACTTATTCTGTGTGCCAGTGTGAGAGTCTGCTGGTGTTGACAGCAACTTATTCTGTGTGCCAGTGTGAGAGTCTGCTGGTGTTGACAGCAACTTATTCTGTGTGCCAGTGTGAGAGTCTGCTGGTGTTGACAGCAACTTATTCTGTGTGCCAGTGTGAGAGTCTGCTGGTGTTGACAGCAACTTATTCTGTGTGCCAGTGTGAGAGTCTGCTGGTGTTGACAGCAACTTATTCTGTGTGCCAATTGAGAGTCTGCTGGTGTTGACAGCAACTTATTCTGTGTGCCAGTGTGAGAGTCCTGCTGGTGTTGACAGCAACTTCATTCTGTGGTGCCAGTGTGAGAGTCTACTGGTGTTGACAGCAACTTATTCTGTGTGCCAGTGTGAGAGTCTACGGTGTTGACATGCAACTATTCTGTGTGCCCAGTGTGAGAGTCTACTGGTGTTGACAGCAACTTATTCTGTTTGTGCCAGTGTGAGAGTCTGCTGTTGTTGACAGTCAACTTATTTATGATGAATTCTGTGTGCCAAGGTGAGAGTCTTGCTGGTGTTGACAGCAACTTATTCTGTGTTGCCAATGTGAGAGTCTACTGTGTTGACAGCAACTTATTCTGTTGTGCCAGTGGTGAGAGTCTGCTGGTGTTGACAGCAACTTATTCTGTGTGCCAGTGTGAGGAGTACTGCTGGTGTTGACAGCAACTTATTCTGTGTGCCAGTGTGAGAGTCTGCTGGTGTTGGACAGCAACTTATTCTGTGTGCCAATGTGAGAGGTCTGCTGGTGTTGACAGCAACTATTCTGTGTGCCAGTGTGAGAGTCTGCTGGTGTTGACAGCAACTTATTCTGTGTGCCAGTGTGAGAGTCTGCTGGTGTTGACAGCAACTTATTCTGTGTGCCAGTGTGAGAGTCTGCTGGTGTTGACAGCAAACTTATTCTGTGTGCCAATGTGAGAGTCTGCTGGTGTTGACAGCAACTATTTATGATATCCTGTGTGCCAGTGTGAGAGTCTACTGGTGTTGACAGCAACTTATTCTGTGTGCCAGTGTGAGAGTCTGCTGGTGTTGACAGCAACTTATTCTGTGTGCCAGTGTGAGAGTCTACTGGTGTTGACAGCAACTTATTCTGTGTGCCAGTGTGAGAGTCTGCTGGTGTTGACAGCAACTTATTTATGATGATTCTGTGTGCCAGTGTGAGAGTCTGCTGGTGTTGACAGCAACTTATTCTGTGTGCCAGTGTGAGAGTCTGCTGGTGTTGACAGCAACTTATTTATGATGATTCTGTGTGCCAATGTGAGAGTCTGCTGGTGTTGACAGCAACTTATTCTGTGTGCCAGTGTGAGAGTCTACTGGTGTTGACAGCAACTTATTCTGTGTGCCAGTGTGAGAGTCTGCTGGTGTTGACAGCAACTTATTTATGATGATTCTGTGTGCCAGTGTGAGAGTCTGCTGGTGTTGACAGCAACTTGTGATTCTGTGTGCCAGTGTGAGAGTCTGCTGGTGTTGACAGCAACTTATTTATGATGATTCTGTGTGCCAGTGTGAGAGTCTGCTGGTGTTGACAGCATCTTATTTATGATGATTCTGTGTGCCAATGTGAGAGTCTGCTGGTGTTGACAGCAACTTATTCTGTGTGCCAATGTGAGAGTCTACTGGTGTTGACAGCAACTTATTCTGTGTGCCAGTGTGAGAGTCTACTGGTGTTGACAGCAACTTATTCTGTGTGCCAATGTGAGAGTCTACTGGTGTTGACAGCAACTTATTCTGTGTGCCAGTGTGAGAGTCTGCTGGTGTTGACAGCAACTTATTTATGATGATTCTGTGTGCCAGTGTGAGAGTCTGCTGGTGTTGACAGCAACTTATTCTGTGTGCCAATGTGAGAGTCTACTGGTGTTGACAGCAACTTATTCTGTGTGCCAATGTGAGAGTCTACTGGTGTTGACAGCAACTTATTCTGTGTGCCAGTGTGAGAGTCTGCTGGTGTTGACAGCAACTTATTTATGATGATTCTGTGTGCCAGTGTGAGAGTCTGCTGGTGTTGACAGCAACTTATTCTGTGTGCCAATGTGAGAGTCTACTGGTGTTGACAGCAACTTATTCTGTGTGCCAATGTGAGAGTCTACTGGTGTTGACAGCAACTTATTCTGTGTGCCAATGTGAGAGTCTGCTGGTGTTGACAGCAACTTATTTATGATGATTCTGTGTGCCAGTGTGAGAGTCTGCTGGTGTTGACAGCAACTTATTCTGTGTGCCAGTGTGAGAGTCTACTGGTGTTGACAGCAACTTATTTATGATGAATTACTTGTTGCCAGTGTGAGAGTCTACTGGTGTTGACAGCAACTTATTCTGTGTGCCAGTGTGAGAGTCTACTGGTGTTGACAGCAACTTATTCTGTGTGGCCAGTGTGAGAGTCTACTGGTGTTGACAGGGCAACTTATTCTGTGTGCCAGTGTGAGAGTCTGCTGGTGTTGACAGCAACTTATTCTGTGTGCCAGTGGTGAGAGTCTACTGGTGTTGACAGCAACTTATTCTGTGTGCCAGTGTGAGAGTCTGCTGGTGTTGACAGCAACTTATTCTGTGTGCCAGTGTGAGAGTCTAGCTGGTGTTGACAGCAACTTATTCTGTGTGCCAGTGTGAGAGTCTACTGGTGTTGACAGCAACTTATATCTGTATAAGAGACAGGTGCCAGTGTGAGAGTCTACTGGTGTTGACAGCAACTTATTTATGATGATTCTGTGTGCCAATGTGAGAGTCTGCTGGTGTTGACAGCAACTTTATTCTGTGTGCCAGTGTGAGAGTCTACTGGTGTTGACAGCAACTTATTCTGTGTGCCAGTGTGAGAGTCTGCTGGTGGTGACAGCAACTTATTCTGTGTGCCAGTGTGAGAGTCTACTGGTGTTGACAGCAACTTATTCTGTGTGCCAGTGTGAGAGTCTGACTGGTGTTGACAGCAACTTATTCTGTGTGCCAGTGTGAGAGTCTGCTGGTGGTTGACAGCAACTTATTCTGTGTGCCAAGTGTGAGAGTCTGCTGGTGTTGACAGCAACTTATTCTGTGTGCCAGTGTGAGAGTCTACTGGTGTTGACAGCAACTTATTCTGTGTGCCAGTGTGAGAGTCTGCTGGTGTTGACAGCAACTTATTCTGTGTGCCAGTGTGAGAGTCTACTGGTGTTGACAGCAACTTATGATGATTCTGTGTGCCAGTGTGAGAGTCTGCTGGTGTTGACAGCAACTATTATTCTGTGTGCCAGTGTGAGAGTCTGCTGGTGTTGACAGCAACTTATTCTGTGTGCCAGTGTGAGAGTCTACTGGTGTTGACAGCAACTTATTCTGTGTGCCAGTGTGAGAGTCTACTGGTGTTGACAGCAACTTATTCTGTGTGCCAGTGTGAGAGTCTACTGGTGTTGACAGCAACTTATTCTGTGTGCCAGTGTGAGAGTCTGCTGGTGTTGACAGCAACTTATTCTGTGTGCCAGTGTGAGAGTCTGCTGGTGTTGACAGCAACTTATGATTCTGTGTGCCAGTGTGAGAGTCTACTGGTGTTGACAGCAACTTATTCTGTGTGCCAGTGTGAGAGTCTACTGGTGTTGACAGCAACTTATTCTGTGTGCCAGTGTGAGAGTCTGCTGGTGTTGACAGCAACTTATGATCTGTGTGCCATGGTGTGAGAGTCTACTGGTGTTGACAGCAACTTATATTCTGTGTGCCAGTGTGAGAGTCTGCTGGTGTTGACAGCAACTATGATTCTGTGTGCCAGTGTGAGAGTCTGCTGGTGTTGACAGCAACTTATTCTGTGTGCCAGTGTGAGAGTCTACTGGTGTTGACAGCAACTTATTCTGTGTGCCAGTGTGAGAGTCTACTGGTGTTGACAGCAACTTATGATGATTCTGTGTGCCAGTGTGAGAGTCTACTGGTGTTGACAGCAACTTATCATTCTGTGTGCCAGTGTGAGAGTCTACTGGTGTTGACAGCAACTTATCATTCTGTGTGCCAGTGTGAGAGTCTACTGGTGTTGACAGCAACTTATCATTCTGTGTGCCAGTGTGAGAGTCTACTGGTGTTGACAGCAACTTATGATTCTGTGTGCCAGTGTGAGAGTCTGCTGGTGTTGACAGCAACTTATGATTCTGTGTGCCAGTAGTGAGAGTCTGCTGGTGTTGACAGCAACTTATGATCTGTGTGCCAGTGTGAGAGTCTGCTGGTGTTGACAGCAACTTATGATTCTGTGTGCTGGTGTGAGAGTCTACTGGTGTTGACAGCAACTTATGATTCTGTGTGCCATTATGAGAGTCTGCTGGTGTTGACAGCAACTTATGATGATTCTGTGTGCCAGTGTGAGAGTCTGCTGGTGTTGACAGCAACTTATGATGATTCTGTGTGCCATTATGAGAGTCTGCTGGTGTTGACAGCAACTTATGATTCTGTGTGCTGGTGTGAGAGTCTACTGGTGTTGACAGCAACTTATTCTGTGTGCCAGTGTGAGAGTCTGCTGGTGTTGACAGCAACTTATTCTGTGTGCCAGTGTGAGAGTCTGCTGGTGTTGACAGCAACTTATTCTGTGTGCCAGTGTGAGAGTCTGCTGGTGTTGACAGCAACTTATTCTGTGTGCCAGTGTGAGAGTCTGCTGGTGTTGACAGCAACTTATTCTGTGTGCCAGTGTGAGAGTCTGCTGGTGTTGACAGCAACTTATTCTGTGTGCCAGTGTGAGAGTCTGCTGGTGTTGACAGCAACTTATTCTGTGTGCCATTGTGAGAGTCTGCTGGTGTTGACAGCAACTTATTCTGTGTGCCAGTGTGAGAGTCTGCTGGTGTTGACAGCAACTTATTTATGACTGTGTGCCAGTGTGAGAGTCTGCTGGTGTTGACAGCAACTTATTCTGTGTGCCAGTGTGAGAGTCTGCTGGTGTTGACAGCAACTTATGATGATTCTGTGTGCCAGTGTGAGAGTCTGCTGGTGTTGACAGCAACTTATGATACTGTGTGCCATTATGAGAGTCTGCTGGTGTTGACAGCAACTTATGATACTGTGTGCCATGTGTGAGAGTCTGCTTGGTGTTGACAGCAACTTATGATTCTGTGTGCCAGTGTGAGAGTCTGCTGGTGTTGACAGCAACTTATGATACTGTGTGCCATTATGAGAGTCTGCTGGTGTTGACAGCAACTTATGATACTGTGTGCCATTATGAGAGTCTGCTGGTGTTGACAGCAACTTATGATACTGTGTGCCATTATGAGAGTCTGCTGGTGTTGACAGCAACTTATGATACTGTGTGCCATTATGGAGAGTCTGCTGGTGTTGACAGCAACTTATGATACTGTGTGCCATTATGAGAGTCTGCTGGTGTTGACAGCAACTTATGATACTGTGTGCCATTATGAGAGTCTGCTGGTGTTGACAGCAACTTATGATACTGTGTGCCATTATGAGAGTCTGCTGGTGTTGACAGCAACTTATGATACTGTGTGCCATTATGAGAGTCTGCTGGTGTTGACAGCAACTTATGATACTGTGTGCCATTATGAGAGTCTGCTGGTGTTGACAGCAACTTATGATATCTGTGTGCCATTATGAGAGTCTGCTGGTGTTGACAGCAACTTATGATACTGTGTGGCCATTATGAGAGTCTGCTGGTGTTGACAGCAACTTATGATACTGTGTGCCATTATGAGAAGTCTGCTGGTGTTGACAGCAACTTATGATACTGTGTGCCATTATGAGAGTCTGCTGGTGTTGACAGCAACTTATGATTACTGTGTGCCATTATGAGAGTCTGCTGGTGTTGACAGCAACTTATGATACTGTGTGCCATTATGAGAGTCTGCTGGTGTTGACAGCAACTTATGATACTGTGTGCCATTATGAGAGTCTGCTGGTGTTGACAGCAACTTATGATACTGTGTGCCATTATGAGAGTCTGCTGGTGTTGACAGCAACTTATGATACTGTGTGCCATTATGAGAGTCTGCTGGTGTTGACAGCAACTTATGATACTGTGTGCCATTATGAGAGTCTGCTGGTGTTGACAGCAACTTATGATACTGTGTGCCATTATGAGAGTCTGCTGGTGTTGACAGCAACTTATGATACTGTGTGCCATTATGAGAGTCTGCTGGTGTTGACAGCAACTTATGATTCTGTGTGCCAGTGTGAGAGTCTGCTGGTGTTGACAGCAACTTATGATACTGTGTGCTGGTGTGAGAGTCTGCTGGTGTTGACAGCAACTTATGATTCTGTGTGCCAGTGTGAGAGTCTGCTGGTGTTGACAGCAACTTATGATTCTGTGTGCTGGTGTGAGAGTCTGCTGGTGTTGACAGCAACTTATGATACTGTGTGCCATTATGAGAGTCTGCTGGTGTTGACAGCAACTTATCATTCTGTGTGCCATTATGAGAGTCTGCTGGTGTTGACAGCAACTTATGATACTGTGTGCCATTATGAGAGTCTGCTGGTGTTGACAGCAACTTATGATACTGTGTGCCATTATGAGAGTCTGCTGGTGTTGACAGCAACTTATGATACTGTGTGCCATTATGAGAGTCTGCTGGTGTTGACAGCAACTTATGATACTGTGTGCCATTATGAGAGTCTGCTGGTGTTGACAGCAACTTATGATACTGTGTGCCATTATGAGAGTCTGCTGGTGTTGACAGCAACTTATGATACTGTGTGCCATTATGAGAGTCTGCTGGTGTTGACAGCAACTTATGATACTGTGTGCCATTATGAGAGTCTGCTGGTGTTGACAGCAACTTATGATTCTGTGTGCCATTATGAGAGTCTGCTGGTGTTGACAGCAACTTATGATACTGTGTGCCATTATGAGAGTCTGCTGGTGTTGACAGCAACTTATGATACTGTGTGCCATTATGAGAGTCTGCTGGTGTTGACAGCAACTTATGATTCTGTGTGCCAGTGTGAGAGTCTGCTGGTGTTGACAGCAACTTATGATGATTCTGTGTGCCAGTGTGAGAGTCTGCTGGTGTTGACAGCAACTTCTCTAAAGAGTTACAAAAGTGTATATTATTTTATTGTGACTGGATGGTCGTAATTCTTCTTGACAACTGAACAGTTTGTGAGCTTACATGATCAGCTGTTTGTTATTGTTTTTGTCAATCCAGCTGTGCAGAAGCTCTATTGTGATACTGCATGTGTTTGTCAGTTATTATATAGGACAGTAAAATTAGTAACACTGACAGTCATGCACGCATGTTTGCAAAATGGACATTCTGGAGTGTGCTGAAGGTATATTCGTGTTCAGGTGTATTTGTGCTCTGTTGTATTTGTGTAGAGGTGTATTCACGTTTGGGTGTATTTGTTTTCAGGTGTATTCACATTCAGATGTATTCATGTTCAGGTGTATTTCTGCTCAGGTAATTTGTTGTGGTTGAAGTGGGGGAAAGATGTGTTCTATTTCTTCCTTGTCAGATGATTAATGTTGTCTTTCAAATCAGGACTTAGTATATAATTTGTGATCTGTTCATTGATACTTATAGATAAAAATGTTTTGCATATCCTTTACAGGACATCGCTGTCAACATCAGCATCTTTCAGCTGATTGTTGATTTCTTGGCAAGATTACGCTCAGTAGTTTGCCATTGCTTTCTGAACGGCTGGCTCACATACCCCATAAGTTACCGACGCGATTCGAACCACTGCTGATTTTCACTGTCGTCACGTTACTTACGAGAGTATATGAGATTACGGAGAGAAGTCGCTAACCTCTAGGCCAGGAAGCCAGCTACTTATAGGTAAACAAACTAAATATTATTAAGGCCAACAATAATCAAGTCATTATATTGCTATACTGCAGCATTTATGAGCAATGGTTGTGTAATAGCTACTGCTGTCACCTTCAAACACAGTGTTTTTTTGGTATCTTTCCCTGTTAGTGGTGTGGTTGCATTATATTCTGACCAGCTCCCAGTCTCATAAACTGGGTACCATCATTTTCTTCTCCTCATCCTTCGTTTACCTCAGTGGTTTAAAGATCTTTCTAATGCTGTTTGTAAGCTGGTATCAATTATATTATTCAGTGTGGCTCTTTGTGGCTGATGGCACCAGGGCATTCTTGTGAGGTGGCCAACACTTGTAATCTGTTCTTTAACGAAGTGCATAGCTGATTTACGACCTAGTTAAACTGATCATCTCACCCTTCATCTGTCATTCCCACAAGTCTCTGCGTGCTCTCCCCTTTCTTTGCCCATCCCACTCAGGTTCTCCATATAGAGATTGACCAATTCTTTCCCGACAACTTATTTTGCTGCGAACGCGGTTTGTGAGCCCGTATACCCGGGTTCGAAACACGGCGGTGCTGGTTTTTTCGAAAAAGGTATAGAGGCCGGTCGTTCAGAAAGCAATGGCAAACTACTGAACGTAACACTTGCCTAGTACATCAACAAGTAAGGCAACGGTTACATGGTTCTCACTAAACAACCATATTGTGAAAACGGACCTGCCGGCAGTAAGAATGGATGGGAGCATTCTGAGTAGAACCCAGTCAATGACATATCTTGGCGTGAGGCTTGATCGTAGCCTGTCCTTCAGAGATCATGTTGATTATGTCATAACGAAGGCTCGAAAAGGTTTGGCAGCAATGAGAGTCATGGCGACTGCCAATATCGAGCAAAGACTGCTATTACTTCTGTTCCAAGGACTTGTGCTTTCACGCATCGAGTATGCCCTGGCCATCCTCACTGTCAGCCCTACACAGATTGGAAGACTTGAAAAGGTACAAAACGAAGCCATGCGCATCATTTTGGGCTGCACGAGAGACACCAGCTGTGTAGCAATGAGATACCTCCTTGACTTCCCGACAATGGAACACAGGATCAAGATCTGGAGAGCTCGTGCATACTTAAAAATAAGTGCAGATGAGCAGCACCCTCTGCATGACGCTGTATTCAGAGAAAAGGGTGACAGGCTAAAGAGGGGCAAATCATGGATGGGTCGGGCGGAAGATGTAGTCGGACAGGTCTGCAGTCTTACCAGTATCAACCCCGGCAAGGAATGGGTGCCGGTGCCTCCAGCTTTTAAGTGTACCTTCTCCTGCATTATCACACTCGACAGACGGTGCAGAGAGCAGAACCCTGCCGCTGTCAATGCAGAGGTTAACGCGCTCATCTATGATCACTCAGATAGCCCCGAAGTGCTCATCTATACAGATGGATCTGTTGTAAAGCAGCAGAGAAGTGCGTGGACATTTACAGCCCGTTCAGCGGGCCGAACCGTTCAAGAATCCAGTGGTGCTCACTCTATGACCACGAGCAGCATGACGATGGAGGTGATGGCAGTTACACAGGCTTTCATATGGCTGGAATCACAGCATTATACCAACGTGTGTGTACTAAGTGATTCAATGAGCATGATTCAGAAGGTCGAAGCTGGATCTGTACGTAGACAGTGGACTGAGTCGCTGCGGAAGTCTGTTGTCCGCAAAGTCACCTTCATCTTCGTCCTGGGACATGCGGGAGTCGAGGGAAATGAACGAGCTGATAAATTGGCTGGCTCTGCACCCCCTGTAGATGGCCAGCCCATGGATCGTGCGGATGTTATTAACGCCCTTAAAGATATGGCGAGAACAGAGGATTTTGACGCCAGTGATTCCACATCGCTCTCCAGGATGAAAGACCTGGGAGTAAGAATCGGCACAGCCAGACGCGAGAGGTACATCGGGAAAACAAAGCGCCTCGTCAACCAACACAGAACTGGCACTATTAGCCACCGGACGCTGATGCATATTCTGGGGGGAGGATCTGAGCACCTATGGACATGTCCGGAGTGCAACGAAGATACCCCAACTGATAACTGATAACTGATCAACAGCAGCTGAAAATGCTGGTGTTGACTGCAATGTCCCGTAAGGGATACGCAACAAAATTTTTAAATTTTACTATCTACCTACTACATTCACTTCCTGTCAGCTGACCTACAGAGCTCATGCTACATGGTTTGGTTTTTGCACGTGTCTTGCGTGTAGTTTTTGTGTGCCCCCAAAGGCTTTTTAACTTACTGTCCCAACTGTCAGTTGTGATTGTGTTCTTGTAGAGCTGCCAAATTCCACTTTCTATTTTAGGAGGTGATAGGATTGAATCCATTACACTTAAGTTATTCAAGTTTTTTTTTTCTGTTATCTATTGTGTTCTATGATTTCTACTTGTTACATATATGTTACTAAATTTGGCCTTTTTTGTCACAGTGACATGAAAACAGATATGTAAAAATTTACATAAAATGGTCAAGTATGGTACATATTCCATTATTTCACAGCATCAAGTTTTGACCATGTAACTAGAGTACGATAAGAAGGGACTTTGAAAACTTCACCGTGTATTCAGAATGGCGTCAGCAGCTCACAGATAAGTCCCATAGTAACGTTTCAACAGCCCGATGGATCACTTACTATGTTTTCAACAGCCCACAGATGGATCAATTACTATAGTTTCAACAGCCCACAGGCAGATCATTTACTATGGTTTCAACAACCCACAGATCAGCCCACAGATGGATCACTTACTATGGTTTCAACAGCTCACAGATCAGCCCACAGATGGATCACTTACTATGTTTTCAACAGCCCACAGATGGATCACTTACTATGTTTTCAACAGCCCACAGATGGATCAATTACTATAGTTTCAACAGCCCACAGGCAGATCATTTACTATGGTTTCAACAACCCACAGATCAGCCTACTGATAGATCACTTACTATGGTTTCAACAGCTCACAGATCAGCCCACAGATGGATCACTTACTATAGTTTCAACAGCCCACAGATGGATCACTTACTATAGTTTCAACAGCCCACTGGCAGATCATTTACTATGGTTTCAACAGCCCACAGGCAGATCATTTACTATGGTTTCAACAACCCACAGATCAGCCTACTGATGGATCACTTACTATGGTTTCAAAAGCCCACAGATCATTTCCTTGCAATATTATGTAGAGTACAAAACCCCTGTTGTGGGCTGCACATGTATCAAAGCTCACATAGGCATCTGACTTGTAAGAAAAAAGTGTGTTGTCACATGGAAACAAGTCTTTTTTCTTACTGATAATATCAACGATACTAGTATTGTGGTGACGATGAATAGTATATGATAATTGACACAGGATATGAACTTATTTTGTTTATCTTTAATTTGACAGCTTCTACTCTTACTTGTTATTCATCCTTATTAGATATTATAAGAGTTATGACAATACAATAATTTATGAAGCACAAGCGATGCAGAATATTAGATGGGCGTGTATGCCAAGATTTCAGCCAATTTCAAAGTAAAGTGTGTGGCTTTCTCCTTTGTACTGGTGTAAAGACTGATTTTTTGGCTACATTTTTTTTGTGCAATAAGCAAAATGGTGATGCTCAGTCTATGTCAGATTGTGCATTTGTGCTGACTGGCATATGCTCATTTCAGTTTTAAAAGTGATGTATGTAAGTAAAGAAGTGTATGTATATGTAGGTATGTATGTGTGTGAGAAGTTTATATATGTTTATACCTCTGGATACAGATTATGTATATGCACGAGAACTTTATAAATCTTCTATGTCTAGAAACACTATGTGTGTATGAGAATATTATAAATATCTGGATATAAATTGTATATGTGTGCGATGAGTTTTTCAGTGTTTGTGTGTAGATAAAAATTATGTGTTGCATGGTGATATTTCATTGGTTGTTTAATTTAAACAAAGGTAAAGATAACTCCATTGCAGATACTGTCAGTGCGGCATAAGAGGCTAGGGATTTTACTACCGTTGGATAATGATGAGCAGGAGGTG
The DNA here is from genome assembly GCA_014155875.1 of Cepaea nemoralis. Classification (NCBI taxonomy): domain Eukaryota; kingdom Metazoa; phylum Mollusca; class Gastropoda; order Stylommatophora; family Helicidae; genus Cepaea; species Cepaea nemoralis. The sequence continues at coordinate 368,330 of JACEFZ010024692.1, read as the reverse complement.
GTGGTTACAGTACCCTTCCTCAGCTTTTGTTTTCATTACCACCTTTTTGTGCCCCAACTCTGGGCATAAATAAGTACCTGCTTGATGGTGTGGTATGTTAAAATGATGCGTCAAGCCACCGATGAAAGTGCTTAGGGAGAAAAAGAAGTGGCCACCTCTCCCAAATGTGCCGCTACCTACTAAATGTGATACCTGAAGCTTTTCATGCCCCTAAATGCCAGTATCTGGTGATGGAGTCACTTTTACCACTGGTTGTGAATTTCATGTCAAACCTTTTTCTCTGTTACATATATATATAAACTCACTTGGTGGATTATTCATAATCTGTATGTAAGCACTGCATGCCATTCATTGCCTTCTCTACTGCATTCTCCACGTTAACTTAAAAATATTTATATTATCAAAATTCTTTATTAATTTATGTGAGTTCCAAGCCTCTGCATCCATTATATGTATGTGTGTGGGGATGAAGGTGTGGTTCTGTGATATTAATGTAGATCTTTTGTGATGTTTTCTGAGTGATTTTAACTCTCTCTCTCTCTCTCTCTCTCTCTCTCTCTCTCTCTCTCTCTCTCTCTCTCTCTCTCTCTCTCTCTCTCTCACACACCCTTGGCACGACCTTTCCTCTAGAGTAAACTAGGCAGGCCAAGAGAGGGATCATGCTGCATGGGCAACACATGGTCTGTACAATGCAGTTCAGGCTTTGTGCTATTCAGAGGTTATTATTAGTTACTTCTTATTTTTAAGCACAGTGTAACAGACTATTGTCTGTTAATATGGAAAAGTGCCAGTATTCAGTATTTTGTGACCCTGGAAACTGTTGCTTTTACTCTTGTCTATCCCAAACAGTTACCTTAAAGTTGTACATATTTGTTTCTAAGGGAGTTAAATAGTGATAGTGTGAACCAGGAGGAGTTCAATTAACAAATTAGATAAAAAGGGTTAAAACAGAAGCAGGACAGGAGGAAAACAGAAGGAGAGCATGTGGGGCAAGAATTCACCAATTAAACTTATAGTTAGTTGCTTGATACAGAAGGGTTAATTAAAGGACTTAGGTATAGATTACCTGTTTTTGCAGAGGCTGTTACGCAGGGAGAACCTGAAGGAACGGGTCTGATGTGTTGCGTGAGATCCACGTTATCTCTTCAAGGCTAACAGGACATAGAGAGGACATGTGTGAATGATATAATGTATGAAAGAGCGTGATAAAAGGGCAGAACGTTAGACGGACCTGCGTGCCCAATTCTTAACCCTTTAAAAATAAAGTTTGTTTGTTAGTTTGGGAGCTGATGTTTATGACAGGAGGACAGTATTTGGGGCTGATGTGACCATTTGTGATGGGAGTATACTATTTGGGCTGAAATATTCTTTCATTCACTTGAAATTTATTGTCTGTATCTGCAATGTTGGGTAAAGAAAAGAACAAATGCATTCATACTTCAAGAGCTGAATATTGAAGAGGGTTGGCTATTAAAGATGATAAATCAAAGAAAATTTATATAGTTTGGTCACTTGAAACATCATGAAAGTTTGGAAAGAACAATAATGGAGGGGTATATGCCTGGGAAGAGAGGAAGAAGAAGGTCAAAGAGAAGATGGGTGCAAGATGTGGCGGATGATCTCCAGATGGGTGTATCGGGCGCGAGACATCTTGCTTGTGATCGAGAAGTTTTTCAGAATGTTGTATGGGAGCTAGGTTCTGCATAGGACATGCTACTGAATGAATGAATGAGTGAACCTGCAATGTTTCACTTTTATAATCTTGTCCATCTTTGTTTTAGTTCACTCAGTAGCCCATAGAGTTTAGGTTCCCCTGTTGTTTCTCTAAGCCAGAAGGTTTACCTAGATATGTCATGTTCGGGAAAGTTTTGGAGTGTGTAATCTGCTGTCTGTGCACTAATCCACTTGTGATTTTACCTGATTTTATCAAGAGTTTGTGATGGAAGGTTAATATTTGGGGATGATATAATCAAGTGCATGTGATCAGAGGACAGTATTTGGGGATAAAGTGTTTGTGACGGGAGTTAAGTATTTGGGATTGATATAATCAAATGTTTGTGATGGAAGGATGGTTGAGAGGGGGGTGGGGAGGGCGTGTAAGAGAATCCTACACAGTTAAGAAAATGTTGTGTCCTCTAAGAGTTAACTCATCAGTTGCCACTGATTGCACTCACATCATACAGTTGGATACAGAATAAAAAGTAGACAAACACCGGTCCACAATTTGTCCATTGTCATAATGAGTTAAATGTGTTGGAAATAGGACTTCTTCTTCTGCTAGCCTGTATCCTCTATTGGAAGATAAGCCATCAGCCAGCACACCCAGGGCCATGCTATCTGTTGCTGTATCCTTTATTGGAGGATAAGCCATCAGCCAGCACAGGGCCTTGCTATCTGCTGCTGTATCCTTTATTGGAGGATAAGCCATCAGCCAGCACAGGGCCTTGCTATCTGCTGCTGTATCCTCTATTGGAAGATAAGCCATCAGCCAGCACACCCAGGGCCATCCTATCTGTTGCTGTCTCCTGCTGTATCCTCTGTTGGAAGATAAGCCCTCAGCCAGCACACCCAGGGCCATCCTATCTATTGCTGTCTCCTGCTGTATCCTCTGTTGGAAGATAAGCCATCAGCCAGCATACCCAGGGCCATCCTATCTGTTGTTGTCTCCTGCTGTATCCTCTGTTGGAAGATAAGCCATCAGCCAGCACACCCAGGGCCATCCTATCTGTTGTTGTCTCCTGCTGTATCCTCTGTTGGAAGATAAGCCATCAGCCAGCACACCCAGGGCCATCCTATCTGTTGTTGTCTCCTGCTGTATCCTCTGTTGGAAGATAAGCCATCAGCCAGCACACCCAGGGCCATCCTATCTGTTGCTGTCTCCTGCTGTATCCTCTGTTGGAAGATAAGCCCTCAGCCAGCACACCCAGGGCCATCCTATCTGTTGCTGTCTCCTGCTGTATCCTCTGTTGGAAGATAAGCCATCAGCCAGCATACCCAGGGCCATCCTATCTGTTGTTGTCTCCTGCTGTATCCTCTGTTGGAAGATAAGCCATCAGCCAGCACACCCAGGGCCATCCTATCTGTTGTTGTCTCCTGCTGTATCCTCTGTTGGAAGATAAGCCCTCAGCCAGCACACCCAGGGCCATCCTATCTGTTGCTGTCTCCTGCTGTATCCTCTGTTGGAAGATAAGCCATCAGCCAGCATACCCAGGGCCATCCTATCTGTTGCTGTCTCCTGCTGTATCCTCTGTTGGAAGATAAGCCATCAGCCAGCACACCCAGGGCCATCCTATCTGTTGTTGTCTCCTGCTGTATCCTCTGTTGGAAGATAAGCCCTCAGCCAGCACACACAGGGCCATCCTACCTATTGCTATATCCTGCTTCCCTCTCCATATCCTACCCAGTTATTAATCTCTTGTCTCTAATTCTCTTCTACATGTGTTTACATCTCATCTCCAGGTTTCTGTGGCCTTGTGGGTTCCAGACAAGACATGACTTCCTAGTGTTACTGTTATCAGTGTGTCTCAGGGTGGGCGTGTCCTATCTAGCACCAGTGTTTTTTCCTCACCACTTTATTCTCTGGAGTTTGTGTAGTTCTTGCCCTAAGCTCAACATTAGTGATTCTATCAAACCATAAGACTCATTGTAGCTACATTATTTGGAACACCTCAGGTTGACAAGTGTAAATAAATTCTTCTATAGCACATTTTTAATGTGAAAGTTAATGAGATTAATATTGACATTTTTCTTAACATTAAAGTCTTCAGTGATATTTTTAGTGTTTTAAAAAACAATTTACAAACAAGTAGTTTTTCTTCTCTAACAGTAGCTAAAGAAAGGGGGAAAAAAAAGTTGTATGTCTTTTACAAGAACGCCACAATCAACCCCAGCATTTTTTTACTGTTCGTGATCTTCTAAGCAATTTTACATTCAGTAGTTCGCCATTGCAAGCGCTACAAGAAGCAAATAAAAATTGTGAATTGATCCAGAAATTAGACTTAGAGGGTGGGGGGGGGGGGGGGGGGGGGGGGGGGAGACAAAAGAAATTAAATTTTCTTATCTTGTCAGTATGTTTAGTTTGCGACAGTACTTTGTAATGAAACAGATACACTGGTACGGACTTCCGGTCGTCAACATGGCGGTTAGGCATTGAGTCGTTAAGGCCTGTGGCGTGTTTATGCTTGTGGCTACGGTTTACAATCGTATTTTCCTCATGTTGGACTGGTAGTACATGGTTCCATCGCTTTGCTACTGAGTGAGTGCATGGGTGACACCGTGAGCTGTGAAATTCACGTGGAATACTTTTACATCTGTCCTGTACAGTGACCTGCATGTTCGGAACAATGGCTACCGGCTGTTGCTGCCCTTTCGGTTCACGCGTGCATTTTTCGGGAGACTCCTGTGAGTCGGCGCTGATGCTGAGGAGTTCATGCTTTGTGCAACACTTTTGGCAGGTCGCCCTGCGAGAAGAGACCGAGCCATGTGAGAAAACCCGGTTCAATGAGGTCTTTCTGGTGACTGTCGAGTCCATCGACGATGAACTGTGGTGTTCGTGGATGAATTTTGTGTTGGCATTCTGGCAGCAGCATTATGCACAGTGTACCTGTGCGGGCTGTTGGATTGCCGATACTCCTGTCTATTCCACTTTTCACATTGGACAGTGGGGAGCATTTTGTGTGATATTCGCTGACACGGGAATGGGGCATAACGGGGACGACCCGTTGCCGTGAAGTTGGAACCTCGACTAGCTAACTAGATACACTGGTACTTTCTTATCTTGTCTGCATGTTTAACTTGTGACACTACTTTAGCCCAACTTACAGCAATGTTGATAGTACTTTACACTTTGAACTTTCATGAACTTATACATTGCCAGGCAATTCACCATAATTTCATTGGTTGCTGTACACACCTGTTTGTCTATACATGTGTAGGAAATGTGTACATACCTGTTTGTCTATACATGTGTAAGAAACTTGTACACACCTGTTTGTCTATACATGTGTAGGAAATGTGTACACACCTGTTTGTCTATACATGTGTAGGAAATGTGTACACACCTGTTTGTCTATACATGTGTAGGAAATGTGTACACACCTGTTTGTCTATAAGTGTGTAGACAACTTGCCTCGTGTTGGTCACTTCACACAGGTACAATATCAACCGTGAAACGTGGTTGGTGTATTGATCAGTGTATTCACTTTACAGCCTCATGGCGTGGGTTTAAATCCCGTTCAAATATATTTTGTTGTGACCATGTGACTTCAAGTTGAACCCAGGCTGATAATATGGTTACCAGTAAATGTTCTGGAAGATAAGGCGCCTGATCCAATAGTGAGCACATCAGACATCAAGTACCAGTTAGTCATGAAAATATGCACCTGTCACCAGTATGCACAGTGACATGCAAATTAGGTCCTTTAACTCAGTGTAAAATTATCAGTATGTGGTTGTGACCGACATGGTTTCAGATAAGTGAAGAGTGTGCTTTAAGTCAGTAATAATTCACAGTTAGATTTTTCAGTCAGAGAGAGTGGCTGGCAAAGTGAAATCGCTATGAATATATGCTTCATTATAACACTCATCATCTAATAGCATCCCTCAACTGTGATATTTATACATAGGTTGCCCTGGCTTGCATGTATTCCTTATGGCTTATGTAACATTGAATTCATATCTTGACATTTAAGTAACATTACTTAACAATATATGTATGAAATCCTGGCCATTCAGTCACATTGACATAACTTATGTGGTGTTTCAGTGAAATTCACATCATTTTCATCCAAGCACAATAATTACACACAAACCTCACAGGTTGTGGTTTCTTCAGCTGGAGCCATGCCGTGTTTGTTTCTACTTGAGCACGTTTGGTGACCTATAACCCAATGTCTATCGTATCTGAAACTGTGAAAATCCTACGCTGTTGATGTCTTTGTTATTTTTAACATCTCCTTGTAACATTTTAGCCAGGAAGTTTTTGCTCCAGATATGCCCTACATCAACATTCTTTGAGCCCTTATTGAACGAAACATTGATCCCCTTACTGAAGTAGGGTATCCACATTGAACCAAACATTGATCCCTTTACTGAAGTAGGGTATCCACATTGAACCAAACATTGATCCCTTTACTGAAGTTGGGTATCCACATTGAACCAAACATTGATCCCTTTACTGAAGTAGGGTATCCACATTGAACCAAACATTGATCCCCTTACTGAAGTAGGGTATCCACATTGAACTGAACAATTGATCCCTTTACTGAATTAGGGTATCCACATTGAACCAAACATTGATCCCTTTACTGAAATAGGGTATCCACATTGAACCAAACATTGATCCCCTTACTGAAGTACGGTATCCACATTGAACCACACATTGATCCCCTTACTGAAGTAGGGTATACACATTGAACCAAACATTGATCCCTTACTGAAGTAGGGTATCCATATTGAACCCCTTACTGAAATAGGGTATCCACATTGACACTTTACTGAAGTAGGGTATCCATATTGAACCAAACATTGATCCCCTTACTGAAGTAGGGTATCCACATTGAACCAAACATTGATCCCTTTACTGAAATAGGGTATCCACATTGAACCACACATTGATCCCCTTACTGAAGTAGGGTATACATATTGAACCCCTTACTGAAATAGGGTATCCACATTGACACTTTACTGAAGTAGGGTATCCATATTGAACCAAACATTGATCCCCTTACTGAAGTAGGGTATCCACATTGAACCAAACATTGACACTTTACTGAAGTAGGGTATCCATATTGAACCACACATTGATCCCCTTACTGAAGTAGGGTATCCACATTGAACCAAACATTGACACTTTACTGAAGTAGGGTATCCATATTGAACCAAACATTGATCCCCTTACTGAAGTAGGGTATCCACATTGAACCAAACATTGACACTTTACTGAAGTAGGGTATCCATATTGAACCAAAAATTGATCCCCTTACTGAAGTAGGGTATCCACATTGAACCACACATTGACACTTTACTGAAGTAGGGTATCCATATTGAACCAAACATTGATCCCCTTACTGAAATAGGGTATCCACATTGAACCACACATTGATCTCTTACTGAAGTAGGGTATCCACATTGAACCAAACATTGACACTTTACTGAAGTAGGGTATCCATATTGAACCAAACATTGATCCCCTTACTGAAGTAGGGTATCCACATTGAACCAAACATTGACACTTTACTGAAGTAGGGTATCCACATTGAACCAAACATTGATCCCCTTACTGAAGTAGGGTATCCACATTGAACCAAACATTGACACTTTACTGAAGTAGGGTATCCATATTGAACCAAACATTGATCCCCTTACTGAAGTAGGGTATCCACATTGAACCAAACATTGACACTTTACTGAAGTAGGGTATCCATATTGAACCAAATATTGATCCCCTTACTGAAGTAGGGTATCCACATTGAACCACACATTGACACTTTACTGAAGTAGGGTATCCATATTGAACCAAATATTGCTTGCTTGCTTGCTTGTGTTCGTTGGCTTGAGCTCCAACGCGAAGTCCTGTATGTCGGATGAAGGCATCCTGTTGTCCAACATCAGTGTGATGTCATACAGGACCTGAGTTTTGCATGAGTATCCGTTGTCCCATGTCTGGCTTATTGGTGTGCAGACTGGTGGTTCCTCGCCATACAGGCAGACACTCTCCGACTTCGGAGGAATCGGCGATCCTATTGACCTCAGCCAGGACCCCGAAAGGACCTGTTGCCCAGGACGCTCGACGAGGACGCGTCAATAGGTCTTGGCCAGTATATAACCCGGCCCTGGTGCCTTGGAAACACCTCCGCGTCCCGAACCAAATATTGATCCCCTTACTGAAATAGGGTATCCACATTGAACCACACATTGATCTCTTACTGAAGTAGGGTATTCATATTGAACCCCTTACTGAAATAGGGTATCCACATTGACCTTTAATGAAGTAGGGTATCCATATTGAACCAAACATTGATCCCCTTACTGAAGTAGGGTATCCACATTGAACCAAACATTGATCCCTTTACTGAAGTGGGGTATCCACATTGAAACAAACATTGATCCCCTTACTGAAGTAGGGTATCCACATTAAACCACACATTGATCCCCTTACTGAAGTAGGGTATCCACATTGAACCAAACATTGATCCCCTTACTGAAGTAGGGTATCCACATTGAACCACACATTGACACCTTACTGAAGTAGGGTATCCATATTGAACCAAACATTGATCCCCTTACTGAAGTAGGGTATCCACATTGAACCAAACATTGATCCCTTACTGAAGTAGGGTATCCACATTGAACCACACATTGATCCCCTTACTGAAGTAGGGTATCCACGTTGAACCAAACATTGATCCCTTTACTGAAGTAGGGTATCCACATTGAACCAAACATTGATCCACTTACTGAAGTAGGGTATCCACATTGAACCAAACATTGATCTCTTTACTGAAATAGGGTATCCACATTGAACCAAACATTGATCCACTTACTGAAATAGGGTATCCACATTGAACCAAACATTGATCCCCTTACTGAAGTAGGGATCCACATTGAACCACACATTGATCCCCTTACTGAAGTAGGGTATACATATTGAACCCCTTACTGAAATAGGGTATCCACATTGACACTTTACTGAAGTAGGGTATCCATATTGAACCAAACATTGATCCCCTTACTGAAGTAGGGTATCCACATTGAACCACACATTGACACTTTACTGAAGTAGGGTATTCATATTGAACCAAACATTGATCCCCTTACTGAAATAGGGTATCCACATTGAACCACACATTGATCTCTTACTGAAGTAGGGTATCCACATTGAACCAAACATTGACACTTTACTGAAGTAGGGTATCCATATTGAACCAAACATTGATCCCCTTACTGAAGTAGGGTATCCACATTGAACCAAACATTGACACTTTACTGAAGTAGGGTATCCACATTGAACCAAACATTGATCCCCTTACTGAAGTAGGGTATCCACATTGAACCAAACATTGACACTTTACTGAAGTAGGGTATCCATATTGAACCAAACATTGATCCCCTTACTGAAGTAGGGTATCCACATTGAACCAAACATTGACACTTTACTGAAGTAGGGTATCCATATTGAACCAAACATTGATCCCCTTACTGAAGTAGGGTATCCACATTGAACCACACATTGACACTTTACTGAAGTAGGGTATCCATATTGAACCAAATATTGATCCCCTTACTGAAATAGGGTATCCACATTGAACCACACATTGATCTCTTACTGAAGTAGGGTATTCATATTGAACCCCTTACTGAAATAGGGTATCCACATTGACCTTTAATGAAGTAGGGTATCCACATTGAAACAAACATTGATCCCCTTACTGAAGTAGGGTATCCACATTAAACCACACATTGATCCCCTTACTGAAGTAGGATATCTACATTGAACCAAACATTGATCCCTTTACTGAAATAGGGTATCCACATTGAACCAAACATTGATCCCCTTACTGAAGTAGGGTATCCACATTGAACCACACATTGACACCTTACTGAAGTAGGGTATCCATATTGAACCAAACATTGATCCCCTTACTGAAGTAGGGTATCCACATTGAACCAAACATTGATCCCTTACTGAAGTAGGGTATCCACATTGAACCACACATTGATCCCCTTACTGAAGTAGGGTATCCACGTTGAACCAAACATTGATCCCTTTACTGAAGTAGGGTATCCACATTGAACCAAACATTGATCCACTTACTGAAGTAGGGTATCCACATTGAACCAAACATTGATCTCTTTACTGAAATAGGGTATCCACATTGAACCAAACATTGATCCACTTACTGAAATAGGGTATCCACATTGAACCAAACATTGATCCTCTTACTGAAGTAGGGATCCACATTGAACCACACATTGATCCCCTTACTGAAGTAGGGTATCCACATTGAACCACATATTGATCCCCTTACTGAAGTAGGGTATCCACGTTGAACCAAACAATGACCCTTTACTGAAGTAGGGTATATCTGAAGCAGAACGATTCTTATATTTACTACAATATTGCAACGTTTCAGTTACGATAGTTAGTTGCATGTCCTTTACAGAATGTTGCAATCAACCCCAGCATTGTTACTCTGATTTTTCTAGGTAATTTTACATTCAGTAGAGTTGTGATAAGCATAGGATTAAAATGTATCACAAATGTTCAAATGGGGACATAGAATACAGTATTCATTAGAAACAGAGGACCTGCTTAAATTGGCTGTTTGTGACTTGTAAAGCAATATGTAGTAGTGATAACACCTTAAACAAGTTGAATTAGCCAGAAAGTTTTGTTTTTATGCTGTGTCTCATGAACATATTTTTTTGGGGGGCATATCTTTTTACAGGACATCACTGTCAACACCAGCATTTTACTGCTGTTGTTGATGTCTTGGCAAGTTTACGTTCAGTAGTTTGCCATTGCTTTCTGAACCACCAGCTCCCATACCAACTCGTTAAAACCCAGCGCAACGCAGTCTGCTGCCAGATCACTCACAGCTGTGTATCAAGCGCCGGTAAGCGGGCTTACAAATTGCGTTCGTAAGCCCTTACATAGGAATTTTTGTTAAATGTATTAGCATTTTTTTTTTGGTGGGACTACATTGGTCAACATTGTGATTGGATAGGTGAACATTGTGAGTGGATAGGTCAAAGTTGTGGTTGTATAGGTCAACATTGTGATTGGATAGGTGAACATTGTGTGTGGAAAGGTGAACATTGTGAGTGGATAGGTCAAAGTTGTGGTTGTATAGGTCAATATTATGACTGGATCTGTCAAGATTGTGTGTGGATGGGTCAGAGTTAGGTTAACATAGGTCAGCATTATGACTGGATAGGTCAAAATTGTGACTGGACAGGTCAGAATTTTTTACATTTTTGATGCAACATTTACAAAGCTTTTGTAATCAGTTGTTGCCCATTGATCAGTCAGTTTTAGTACTAGTAAAAACACCACCACAATGTCAGTGATCATAAAATGAACAAATGACTTGACATGGTTTGTACCCACATGTGAATGCAATAGTAATAGACACAAAGCACGCACTCATATCTGCTGTTTGTCACTTGAACAACCCAAGTCCAGAGCAAGTATCAAGGATGAAATGAGTATTCTTTCTTTAAAATAACACTGCTCACCTAAGAATCTATTGTATTTTAAGGATGTATAGTATTTATGTGTACAAATTATCGACACGTTACCAGCTCCTTTTGCACTAACAAAGATTTTTCAGATTTTTGCCTCACTATTTCAGTAAACCACTAATTCTTCATTTCTAAATCCTTCAGTATGTGTCCCATTTACTCAGCGTCTAACAGATGTGTGTAATGTCTATGACTTATTGCAGAAGTCTGATTCTAATCGGGGTATGGATGTGTAATTCCTACAGATAATCCCAGGTTATGATTCCAGTGGTTGCATGAATTTTCTTAATCACTAAATGTGTCCGTTTTTTAATAATTGTTAACTTTTCTAATATGGCATGTTTATCTAATTTTTGTGAGTGCCTGAATCCAAGACATTTTTTTGCTTGTATTCCGAAAGATTTCACGGTTAACGTCCTTAAGAGCATGTTGATCATTACTGTGTCTTGTTGTGCCTGGAAATGATTCAAGAGGATAAACCACTAATTTCCCATGAATTCAAGATAATGTACGGGAAATACCACAAGAAGTCACATTGAGTGACAGACATGGGCACTGCAGCCAGACAGTCGTCAGTGATTTCAAAACGTAGCAAGCATACCAGCTTAATGATCAAACTTAATAGGTCTACAAGTTTACTTACATAAACACAAGTCTTCAAGTTGAGTCATAACAATACAGAAGGTATGCTTGTTGAAGAACAGGAAACAGTAAGCCTACATAACAGGTGTAGCAGCGAACATTTTATTTAAAGTTATGATACAATACAGCAGGTAGTAAAGTTTAATTTGAGCAACACAGACGATCTTAACATTACAACAATAAACAAATGTTAAATTATAATACAGCAGGTGTTAAAGTTAAATAATAACAATACTGCAGGTCTTAAAGTTAAATCATAAAACTGCAGGTCTTAAAGTTAGATCCTAACAATGTTGCAGGACTGAAAGTTAAATCATAAAACTGCAGGTCTTAAAGTTAAATCATAACAATGCTGCAGGTCTTATAGTTATATAACAACACTGCAGGTCTTATAGTTAAATCATAACAACACTGCAGGTCTTAAAATTAAATCATAACAACACTGCAGGTCTTAAAATTAAATCATAACAACACTGCAGGTCTTAAAGAGTATGAGAGACAGATTAATAAAGTGGGAATGCTAAGTGTAAGTTTGTTGGGGGAGGGATATTCTCCATTGGGAGATGTCAGGCACAAGAAGGTTTGAAAGCTAAATCACAGCACCACCACATCAGGTCTTACATTATAACAGCACAATATATATGCGTGTTTGCGAAATTTCAGATAGAACAAGGGTGTAAATAAAACCATAACAAACAGTTAATAAGTATACATTTGTCTGAAAGGTATAGATAGTATACATTTTTTAAATGTTGCATATCCCTTACAGGACGCTGCAGTCAACACCAGCATTTTTCAGCTACTGTTGATGTACTAGGCAAGTGTTATGTTCAGTAGTTTGCCATTGCTTTCTGAATAACCAGCTCACATACCCCTGTAAGTTACCAGCACAGCGCATTCTGCTGCCAAATCTCGTGCAGCTGTTTTCCCCTGCAGGACACAAACAGCTCAGTTAGGTCATCCCTACTTATACACACACACACAAATGTTACATGTCCTGTGCAGGACACAAAAAGCTCAGTTAGGTCATTCCTAGTTATGCACACACACACAAATGTTGCATGTCCTGTGCAGGGCACAAACAGCTCTGTTAGGTCATCCCTAGTTATGCACACACACAAATGTTGCATGTCCTGTGCAGGACACAAACAGTTCAGTTATGTAACCCTTAGTTATGCACACACACACAAATGTTGCATGTCATTTGCAGGACATTGCAATCAAACCCAGCTTGATTTTTCTAGGCAACTGTACGTTCAGTAGTTTGCCATTGCTTTATGAATGACAAGTCAACATTTAAAGTCCAACTTAATGCTCGTGTAGAGATTGAATCTTCAGCTAACCGGAAGTTTAAGAGCAAGTGCTTTTATTATACTAAACAACAGACATAAAACAGTGTTATGGTTTTATTTCTATGACAAGTATTTAAACAAATTAATTTATACATTGCATTACAGCTTGGTTGGGCTAATTTACTGGCTTTATTCCATTTTTGTTTTTAAATTTCTTTTTTTTTTATATGCAACGTGAACATTATTTGTAGAGAAAATGCTAAATTATCGTGAAAAGATTTTCATAAACCTATTCCTAGAAAACAAATTAACAATGATACTGAGTAAAATCGTTACAATAATCTTAATTCTAGGAGACATTGAAAAATGGCAGTGAGTAAACATGTTTAAATATGTATTATTTCTAGGAGACAATGAAACATTATACTTAGTAACATTGGGAAATTGACATTTCTAAGTGAATGTGGAAAATGATTCTAAATATTATATTGATGGAATTTATTAGGGACGTTCATTTGAAACCTATTCTAATGGCTTTATTACAAAAGTATGAAAGAAACATTAACAGTTGTGGTAGAATTAAACAAAGCATTCATTTTGAAGTAGTTATGTGCCATCGGTTGGTCAGAAAAAGTCGCCATAGGCATTCAGGCAAGCATCCCATTGCTTAGGTAGGCGGCGAATGCCGTCCACAAAAAAGGATTGTGGTTGCTCACTGAACCAAGTGTTTACTGCGTTCAGTACGTCTGCATCTGTGTGAAATCGTTGCCCCTTGAGAGCTTCCTTTAGAGGTCCGAATAAATGAAAATTACATGGTGACAAATCAGGACTATAGGCTGGATGTTGCAGAATTTCCCACTTCTTCCTTGCTAATGCTTCCTGCACAATCTTTGCGATATGCGGACAAGCATTATTGTGCAAAAAAATCACACCACGAGGAAGCATGCCGGGTTGTTTATTCTTGATGGCTTTTTGCAGCTTGTCTAGTGTTTGCAAGTAGTGGGTAGAGTTGATGTTGACACCAGGTTCTTTAAAGTCGGCCAACAATAGCCCTTCATGGTCAAAAAATGTGCTCAGCGTAACCTTAACAGCGGAAACCTGTAACTTGATTTTTTTGGCTTTTGGTGATCCAGCATGCTTCCATTGCATTCTCTCTCTTTTTCTGCTCGGCTCAAACTGGTGACACCATGATTCATCGCTTGCCACTATGCGGAAGAGAAATGCATCATCCCTCCAATCTGTAACGCAGCAAGTGGTTCAAACACCATCCCATGCGTTCCTCTTTTTGGTGATCGGTCAACATCCGCGGTACCCACTGTGAACAAACCTTCCGATATTGCAGTTTCTTATGAACGATCTTTTGAATTGTCCCAGTTGACACATCAAATTCTATCGCTAGCGAACGTATGCTTCGACAACGTTCATCTGTACTGCTGCATCAATTTTGGTGATGATTTTTTCTGTTGCAACAATATGCACTTGACCCAGCCATCGAAGATCTGTTGTTAACTGACGTCCTTTCCGAAACATTCATGCCCAGTCTGTCACTGTTGTCTTCGACACACATTTGTTACCGTACGCTGCCTGCATATATTCGATGAATGTCCACTAGTCGACATCCTTCAAATGAAAGAAACTGAATCACTGCTCTTTGAGCTTCTTTGCACGGATTTTGGATCAACCCGGCCATTTTCTCAACTTTCAGAAACAGAACCTATGCATCATGGGACAATAAGCACATGCTCTTTTATTCATTGGTCAGTACTTATCACATGACTATGATATGATCATGTTCAACATACGCAATTACGCGCAGTGCGGCACGAATGGATTTCAAATGAACGCCCCTTATATATATATAGGAGGAAATGGAAACCTATCTTCTAATTTTTGTTTATATTGTATTTCAATGGAAACAAAGGAAGTGACAATGAATGACATGGATATGTGACAGTGTAGCGAAGTGGTGAAGTCAATGGTTTCATAAACAACATAACTCCAGCAGTCTCCCGATGTATGACATTTATTGTAGTTACTTCAAGTTTACATACTCTTAGAAATAGTCCACTCCAAATATCGTAAACCATTAACAGAGGTCCAGCTAACTCAACAATGCTAGATGGCAACTTCTATGCGACCTCTCTCTAAGACTGCTGGCTAGTAACTACCCCCGTTGCTATCTTTCCCGTCACGCGTGAGCATACCTAGTTATTTACATTTTGCCAGGGTGCTTCCGCGTGCATTGAAGTTTAGACCCTTTTTCTCTTGCACGCCGAGCTAGATCCCCTTAACAGAGACAGACACTCTGTTATAGATATTACCTTGTTAACTATTTTCTGAGATAATAAAAGATAATCCTGGTTACGATTGTTATATTTTAAACAAACTTTTTAACCTATGAGTAGCAGTTGTGTGTTTAACGGTTGTCTTTGCTGAACAAAGGCAAACTCGTGTTTGTTCCCCCTTTTTAACAAATGTATCCAATATTTTTAATCTGTACCTTTAGGGATACAAAAGGTGATTTAGTGGAATGTAAGTGCTGAGTATAACATCAGAAATAGGGATGAGATATTTGTATGTTGTTTTAAGTAAATTTGCTGCTTCAGTTTCATGAGTGCCTGTGTTTTACAGCTGTTATTTATTTCTTTACAGAAATTATTGTTACTTGAGCAAACTAGAAATTTTGTTTCGAATTACCTTGTCAGTTTATTGAAAGCTGTGATTTGGAGTATTATGCTGGAAGTTTCTCTTATAATCAACTAAAACACCAATTTGTTTTTTAAAATTGATTATTGGTATATTTCAAATGTTACCTCTTGGAGATCACTGACTGCACTGAATGTAGTTTTTGATATGTATGAATGGCACACTGTGTTTGTTCAGTGATCAGCACATAAGGTGACTGCCAGATTTTCAGAGTATGGTTGTTTCTTTCATAAATTATTCAATATCACCTGTTCCTTAACTCATACACTAAAATGTTTTCTTTGATATATTTTTGGTCCATTTTTAAGCTGGTTGTCTTTTCCAAATTACTGAAAACCATATAACCTTTGTGTTTATGTTGCTACCTGGTACACTACCACTTCTGCTATGGCCAGCTCTGTTATATGAATGTTCTTAGGTTTATATTTGTTCTTTTTAATTGATATATCCAAATGCTTTCACAGGCAGATTTTTGTGATGATCTTGAATGAAAACCTGATCGTGTGATTACTGTGAACTCCCATGTGCCTGTTGATTTGGAGCCAAGAGACACGCCGTCAATTTCTTCAGCTTAACGCCAGCACCATTTTGTTAACATTTTTATTTCATTCCTGGTGTCTTGAACATAGGATGATTGCAGTCGAACTGGGAGTCAGTTGAATTGAAACATAAAATGTACATGGGTATCTTTGTTCTATACTCCTGTTTATACCTTTCCTCTGTGAATGCATCTTTCCTACATATTTTTGGTTGCCTTTCTTGCATGCCTATTACCAGTCTTTCTTATAATTATTATTTATTCACTGTTTAAGCACCATATTTGTTATTCTATGTCATTGTAATTTCCTCCCCCCTTTCCCTACCCATATCGTTGTTTTGTTTGTTGGCGCAAACTTTTGTTGTAATGGTTAATTGTTTGTTTCATGTTCCCATTCAGTGTTACACTGCATCAGAATTCTCTTTACTGCAACAAGTGAGCAGAATTTCTTGTACAGAATTCTCTTCACTTTGTGACATGGAGGTCGTGATCTTGTATTATCAGTTTCTCTTCTGATATACAACCTCAAATCGTTATTACCCGAGAAAGCAGAATTTGAATTTTGATACATGTTTATTATTATGAACTGTAATGGCATAGCGTTGGTTTGTCCACTTACTGACCAGTGCAGTGGTCTCAGTTCAGTCCTCAATTGTGGCAGGACTTTTGTCTGAATCAGATCGCATCTGGGGTCGACCCAGCCTGGTACATGAGTACTGAAAATTCTGTCCAATTATATTGGAAGTAAGGGGTTAGGAGGGAAACTGTTCACCTCACCTAATTATATCATGACCTCGTGTATTGGGATGAAGTTTGGTTTTTTTTCCCTTAAAAACATGTCACTCCTCCATCATAAATCTAGTTTTGTGTCTGCTTGAAAGCTTATTCATGGGAAATTAATGTGGTGGGATTCCCTTGCTTCCCACTTCAGAATGAGACCAGAAAGTGAAAGGTGAGTGATGGTAGTTATTGTTTAACTTGTGGTAGGTAAGTTGCCTTGTATGTAATACATATTGGATGTAATGTTCGATGTAAACGTTAAGAAGTCCTTATGAGCACAGCCACAGAAAAGATTGTGTTGGAGGAAATAGGATGGCAGAGATTACTGAGTTCTGTGGATTATGTTACAAAATGGTGCTGGCTTTATTTGAAACTTGTTTTCGTTGAGTTCCCCAGATACCTTTGGTTCACTCTATTTATCATGTTGTTGGATTTGTACATAATAAAAATGTTTTTATCTCCTGATGCTGTTGTTACGTTTGCTTACTTTCAAGTGGACCTGTAGGTAGTTTTTAGGAAGTGAGAAGACTTGCAGGCAAATTGTAGAACATTGACTGAGTAACGAATATTGGGTAGCCAAACTTGATGATAATAATACTGGTTGCAATAGTCATGGTAGTGGTGGGTTGATGGTGATTGTAGTGGTTGCGATAGTGGTGGTGGTGATTGCATTGGTTGTGATAATGGTGATGATGACATTGGTGGTGAACTTAGTGGTAATGGTGATGTTAGTGGTGGTGATTTCATTGGTTGTGAAAATGGTGATGTTAGTGGTGGTGATATTATGTTGGTGTTGAGAATGGTGAGGAAGGTGATGGTATTGGTAGTGAGAATGGTGGTGATGATGATGGTGGTGGTTTTTGTTTGTTGTTTTTTTTTGCTTTGATTTCAAGCATAGTCCATACACATGCTACTACTTCTCGTGCGCAGGACTTGATTTTTGCGTGTAAATTATCCTTCTCTATTACCAGTATCCTTTACCATAAGTGGAACCCACTCCGACTTCTGAGGTACTTGTAATTTCACATCCCCATGTCAGGGAAAGGAGTCAGGATTTTAGTTCAGTGCACTGGATGTTTAAGAACGGGTGCTGTTATCTGTTCAGCCATGCTGACCCCTGGTAGTGGTGGTAATAGTTGTGGTGATTATAGAATCGGTTTAAGCTAATTTACAGTATTTTTTAGAAATGTTTAATAAGGGCAACATATGAAGATTTGAAATCTAAGAGTTCTTCATGGAGAAAAACTGACAGGTACATTTGAAATAAAAGAGGAGTGTTTTTTGTCACCATTTTTATTTTTACTGACTTTAGACTGGTTATGAAAACAACTATAACTACCACTAGAAATGAAGTTCAATGGACTCTAACACAGCAGTTCGATGATTTGGACTTCTCCCACAACATTGCTCTCATGCGTGTGTCTCTCTCTCTCTCTCTCTCTCTCTCTCTCTCTCTCTCTCTCTCTCTTCTCTCTCTCTCTCTCTCTCTCTCTCTCTCTCTCTCTCTCTCTCTCTCTCTCTCTCTCTCTCTCTCTCTCTCTCTGGCACACACTCAAGCGTAATCAAATGCAGGTCACAACAATTAGGTCTAAAATTGTATGGAGGAAAGACAAAGATAAGAAAATTAAACTAAGCAAATAACAACCTGATCTCCCTTGGTGAAATGTCATATCAATTATTCAGAGCAGATAGAGATATTACAATAAGAATACAAAAGACCAAAGAAGCTTTCATAGCGTTAGAGAATTTGTGGAAGTCAAAACTGAGAGTGTTGAACTCCGATGTTTAAATGGTACTACTGTATGGATTATCATAAACCTGGAGAACGCATCTGAGAATTACTAATAAACTTCAAACATTCATTGGTGGCTGCGCAGAATAATGGGAATACTGTGTTATCACAGCCGTGGCGAAGTGGTCAAGCCGTTTGACTCGGGCTCCGAAGGTTGTGGGTTCGATTCCGGGCCGCGTCCTTCGGTTCACGAATTAAATTTTTCGGAGACTCATGTGGGTCGTCGCTAGAGCTACGGAGTTCGTGCGACGCTTTCCGCGCTGCGGAAAGAGACCGAGCCATATGGGATAATACCCGGTGCAATGAAGTCGACCCTGTCGACTTTTAAGTGACAGGATCACCAGTGCATAACGCATGGAGAAAACTAAACAAATACCCGGGATGATACCCAGTCAATAAATGCCAGCAGAAGTGGCAAGTATCGCAGCTCGGCTGTAAACAGACACAACGCAATCACGTCCGAAGAAGAAAAAAAGACACTCCGGATAAACGCAGAAGAAGAAGAAATTAAACAAATTCCAGTGAACCTTGTGGTGAAGGAAAGACCCTGGCGCTTGTTAGAGCACAGTGGGGAAAACCAGAGGACAATTTAACAAAAACTCTCTTGTCTGGAATCCACAAGGCAATCGAAATATCTAAGACAATAAGACATAAAAACACACAAAGAAGAGAATTACAAACAGATTAATCATATTGCGAGGACATGGGGGAACTGCAGGAGATAACAAATGACTTTACGTTGTTTGGCTTGCTTGCTTGCTTGTGTTCGCTGGCTGTGAACTCCAGCGCGAAGTCCTGTATGTCGGATGAAGACATCCTGTTGTCCAACATCAGTGTGATGTCATACCGGACCCGAGGTTTGCGTGAGTATCCGTTGTCCCATGTCTGGCTTATTGGTATACAGACTGGTGGTTTCTCGTCGTGCAGGCAGATACTCTCCGGCTTCGGAAGAATCAGCGATCCTACTACGTTAGCCAGAACCCCGAAGTGACCTGTTGCCCAGGACGCACGGCTAGAACGTGTTAGTAGGTCTTGGCCAGTAAGTATAGAACCTGGCCCTGGTGCCTTGGAAACACCTCTGCGTCCCGTTGTTTGGTTGATGGTCAATGTCCCAATTGGGGATAAAGGGTAGGTAGGATAAGAATCGGCTTCGTGGCTTAGAGGTTATGACTTTTCTCCGTAATCTCGTATACTCTCGTCGGTGACGTGATGAGGGTAAGAATCAGCAGTGGTTCGAATCGCATCGGTAACTTACGGGGTAAGCAATGGCAAACTACTGAGCGTAATCTTGCCAAGAAATCAACATACAGCTGAAACATGCTGGTGTTGACAGCGATGTCCTGTAAAGGATATGCAAAAAAAAAAAAAAAGGATAAGAATGCCGAACTCCGTGGCCAAAGTCTTGCGAACGCGGTTCGTGAGACGCTTGCCAGGCGTTCGAAACGCAGCCGCCACCAATTTGTGCAGCAGACCGTGTCGCGTTGTGTTATAACGTGTTGATATGGGAGCCGGTCGTTCAGAAAGCAATGGCAAACTACTGAACGTATAATTTGCCTAGTACACCAACAGCAGTTGGAAAATGCTGGTGTTTACTGCAACGTCCTGCGAGGGATATGCAACATTTAAAAAAAAAGGATAAGAATTGTTCAGAACTGAGAGCCGTGGAGCACGGTTATGCCTACCCATCCGCTAGACATGTATTTAAATCCCAGTCTAGGCGGGGATTTGTGTGTGTGTGTGCGTGCGTGCGTGTGCGCGCGTGCGCGCTTTTAGGTCGACCAAGCCAACATTAGTACCAGGAAATGTTCTGGGAAGTAAAATTCTGTATGATAGTGACAACATCACCCTTCCCGTCTCGATGGGTCAAATATATGGGGCGACGAACACAATAAATAAGCTCATTACGTAAATCAATATCTCCTATTTATATTGAGGGGATAGCGCGACCGCAGCCTACCTTACGAAAACATTACACACTCGAGTCACCCACATTTGGGGTGATCGCAGGCGTCAACCCAACCGAATCGCAAAGGAAGGGCCTAAACCTGGGAGCACTTTTTTAGTGTAAATATATATGGCCTGACATAGGCCCAACATTTATTTTTTACCTTGAATGAAATAATGCTTGCTTGTGTTCGCTGGCTGCGAAGTCCTGTATGTCGGATGAAGACACCCTGTTGACCAACATCAGTGTGATGTCATTCTGGACCTGAGTTTAGCGTGAGTATCTGTTGTCCCATGTCTGGCTTATTGGTGTGCAGACTGGTGGTTCCTCGCCCTGCAGGCAGATACTCTCCGACTTCGGAAGAATCAGCGATCCTACTACGTTAGCCAGGACCCCGAAGGGACCTGTTGCCCTGGACGCACGGCTAGAACGTGTTAGTAGGTCTTCTTGGCCAGTAAGTATAGAACCTGGCCCTAGGTGCATTGGAAACACCTCTGCGTCCCGTTGTTTGGTTGATGGTCAATGTCCCAATTGGGGATAAAGGGTTGGTAGGATAAGAATGCCGTCTCCGTGGCCAAAGACTTGCGAACGCGGTTCGTGAGCCGCTTGCCAGGCGTTCGAAACGCAGCCGCCACCGATTTGTGCAGCAGACCTTGTCGTGTTGTGTTATAACGTGTTGGTATGGGAGCCGTTCGTTCAGAAAGCAATGCAAACTACTGAACGTAAAATTTGCCTAGTACATCAACAGCAGTTGGAAAATGCTGGTGTTGACTGCAACGTCCTGCAAGGGATATGCAACATTTAAAAAAAAAGGATAAGAATTGTTCAGAACTGAGAGCCGTGGAGCACAGTTATGCCTACCCGTCCGCTAGACATGTATTTAAATCCCAGTCTAGGCGGGGATTTTTTTTTTTGGGGACTTTTAGGTCGACCAAGCCTACATTAGTACATCAGGAAATGTTATGGGAAGTAAAATCCTGTATGATAGTGAAAACATCACCCTTCCCGTCTCGATGGGTCAAATATATGGGGCGACGAACACAATAAATAAGCTCATTACGTAAATCGATATCTCCTATTTATATTGGGGGGATAGCGCGACCGCAGCCTCCCTTACGAAAACATTACACACTCGAGTCACCCACATTTGGGGTGGATCGCAGGCGTCAACCCAACCGAAGCGCAAAGGAAGGGCCTCAACCTGGGAACACTTTTTTAGTGTAAATATATATGGCCTGACACAGGCCCAACATTTATTTTTTACCCTGAATGAAATAATAATGCTTGCTTGTGTTCGCTGGCTGTGAACTCCAGCGCGAAGTCCTGTATGTCGGATGAAGACACCCTGTTGACCAACATCAGTGTGATGTCATACTGGACCTGAGTTTTACGTGAGTATCCGTTGTCCCATGTCTGGCTTATTGGTGTGCAGACTGGTGGTGCCTCGCCGTGCAGGCAGATACTCTCCGGCTTCGGAGGAATCGGCGGTTTTGTTACGTTAGCCAGGTACCCAAATGGACCTGTTGCCCAGGACGCACGGCTAGGACGTGTTAGTACAGTGATTCTCAACCGGTGGGTAATTCCCCCCTAGGGGGGGGGGGAATTGTAGGGTTTCCAGGGGGGGGGGGGGGGGGGGGATTAAGATTATTTCAAGATCGCTTTAATACAAGAACCGATTACTTGATATTGCTTTTCCCTTATTATTGTACGGTTCTGTATGTTTCATTCCTTCTAAAATTCAATTTATAAAGTAAGTAAATCATGTTTTATGTGGACGTCTAGATTTGTTTTAGTATGTGCTATTAAATTTAGCTTCCATTATTACGTTTACTGTGTAGGGGTGGTGAGGGATTTTTACGTAGGAAATACGAAAGGGGGGAATGACGTTCTGAAAATATGGTGAAGGGGGGCACGGGCCAAATTTTTAGGTAGGAAATACGAAAGGGGGAATGACATTCTAAAAACACGGGGAAGGGGGGCAAGGGCCAAAAAAGGTTGAGAACCACTGTGTTAGTAGGTCTTGGCTTGGCCAGTATAGAACTTGGCCCTGGTGCCGTGAAAACACCTCTGCGTCCCATGAAATAATAATAATAATGTTGAAAAATAGAGATAATTGCATGAATCATAGGTTAGGTAGCAAGGGGACAAATATTAAACATTGTTTATGAACATAACTGTGACAATTTGTGTTTGAGTGTCCTGAATATTAAAATTTTGTTTAATTTTTAGGGCTAAACGTCTCGCAGGTGCCAGAGCCTCCCCATCAAGTCCCCACGTCCCTGTGTGTCATTCGGATGACCGCCTCTGCGTGTGACCCTGAGAAGAAAAGCGCTGATACTACAACCAATCAATCATGTGCCATACCAGAAAGCGTGGGCGGTCATGACTCGCCATTTCACTCGACCACCAGAGTCGTGGATCAGCTCGGTGTTCCTGTCTCGTCCATGCCATGTGGCCAAGCCATCCAGGTATTTTCCTCTCGGTCTTTCTCTTGGTCTGTTCCCCTCGATCTTGCTTAGTTGAGTCACTGAGTTCTCCAATCCATTTCTTCTCATAACATGTCCAAACCATGTTGATTGTCTACGTTTAATTTCTCTAATCAGTTTACGATGTTCATTTGTCTCCTGTAGTACTTGGTCATTGGTTTTTCTATCTGTCCATGGTATTCTTTGTATTTTCCTCAGAAACCACATTTCTGCAGCCATCAGATGTTTTTTCAGCTTGACTGCACATTGTCCAAGTTTTACATCCATACAAAAGAACAGGCTCTATGTATCCCCTGAACACTCTTTTTCTCGTTTCAATAGACATCTTTTTATTGGTCAGAATGTTTTTCATCTTGCTAAAGGCTACTTTCTCCATGGCGATTCTTATTCTAATCTCTTCAAGGCATCTCCCATCAGATGTCATGACTGTTCCGAGATAATTGTACCGATTCACTTGTTGAGAATATTCCCATTTACTTGTATATTACATTGTGGTACTTCGTTCTTCCTAGTGACGACCATAACCTGTGTCTTCTTACAATTTAATTCCAACCCTAGCTGCTCACTGTGTACAACAACCGCATCTACTAATTGTTGCAGATCATGTGCATTGTCTGCAATCAATACTGTATCATCTGCATATCTAATGTTATTGATGTTTCGTCCTCCAATGCTGATTCCATTTATATCTTCTACATTTCTGAAAATATTTTCACTGTATAGGGAAAAAAGATCTGGAGACATTACACATCCCTGCCTAACACCTTTCTTAATAGGTTGAAAATGTCCCACTTCATTATCAATCCTTATGTCAGCTTGTTGTTTCCAATATATGTTTTTAATAAGTCTAATGTCTTTTCCATCAATTTGTAGATCTGCAAGCACATCCACCATGCTGACATGTCTAACTCTATCAAAAGCCTTTGTATAGTCAATAAAGCAAAGATGTATATCCTTGTTTACTTCTATAGCACGTTCAATAACTGTTCGCAGCATATACACAGCATTTACTGTACCCTTTCCTTCTATAAACCCACATTGTTCTTCCCCTATTTCAGGTTGTATTTTCTTCCTCACTCTTTGCATGATAATTCGTAGCAAATCTTTGTGATGTGGCTCATTATACTAATTGTTCTATGTTGACCACATTCAAAGGTTCCTGATTTCTTTGGGATTGCAATAAATATAGAGTTACATAATTCAGAAGGTATATCTCCAGTATCATATAATGTGTTCATCAGTCTGGTGACTTGCTCTAGTCCAAATTCTTCTAAAGCCTTAATCATTTCTGTTGTGATGTTATCTGCAACAGGGGCCTTGCCAGCTTTCATATGCTTTAGAACATTTCGAACCTCCATCTTCAAAATTGGCGGTCCTTCATTATTAAATCTAATATCACACTGTTCCTCTCTGTTATCATTATACAAGTTTTTCACATAATCTGTCCATAAATGTAGAATCTTATCTTTTTCTATCATGATTTTGCCATCTTTAGTTTTTAGACTGTTGATGTACTTGTTCTTTTATTAGTAAGTTCCTGGATTCTTTTATGCACTAATTTGGTATTTTGACTGTTGTGTTGTTTTTCAATTTCTAAGCACTTTTCCTCAAGCCATGATTCTGTTGCCTCCTTACATAATATTCTGACTTGTCTGTAAATTTCTTCATATTTGGTAGAATTATTTTTGTTGAGTCTTCTTGTTTCCATTAGTTGTAAAATTTCTTCAGTCATCTATTTCTTACGGCCCACCTTCTTTAATCTTGGAATAGTTGTTTCTGCAGCCAAACTGACTGAATTCTTCAACATTTCCCATTGATCATCTATATCCTGGAATAATATCTCTAGATCAGACAATATATCAAATCTGTTCTGTACTTCTATGATGAATTTATTTTGTATTTCCTTGTCATTACTCAATGTACACAAATTATATTTAGTGTTTCCTGTTATATACTGACTTTCTTCAACTTTATCCTCAATGTTCCTGTAAGTAGTTTGTGGTCACTATAACAATCAGCACTGGGATACTTGGTTCTTCGGTATCGGTTTGGTCTGGAAACGCCTCTAGCTCAACTTCGGTCAGAAACACAGCGATTAAAATAGGTTCTCCTCCTTAGCAAGGCCGGCAACCATTATGCCCACCCGCCTCAGAGGAGCCCAATGCAGCTGAATCGCACTTTGTGATAAACATCTTCATGAGCTGGAGTTTCCTTTCAAACTTGAATAAAGTTCAGCGTTGTTGCGGTTGCCCAGTTTTCAAAACAGCAAAACGATTTTATGGCTGAAGGCAGACGACCTTGGCATCAACTCAGGTTGTAACATTGAGACACTCTAACAGTAGCGTATAGGAGCCTAGGAGCTGACTTGACAACGAACTCCTTGTAAATAACGATATGGAACAGCAACTCACGAAAACGACCGTTTCAGGCCACGGCTATGATAATGGAAGAAGCCATCAGTACTTCGCGTTTCTCACAACCCAGGTTCGAATCCTGATCAATCTGGCTCCATTTCAGACTGTATAACAAAGCGACAGTACAAAAAAATGTATTTGTATGTAAGTGTCAGTTTATTTAAGAAGTTTCTCCAATACAAAAAATGTAGACAGCAAACCTAAAAGCTTGTTGTGAGTTGGCCCGCTAAGTTGTTACTAAACCTACGTCAGCACGTGAGCTTCCCCTAAAACCCCTAACTACAGTGCTCATTCGTGCTCATTCGCTTTCCCCTTGCACAGAATGCGTGCCAATCTAAGTAAAGCCCGTATAACAGGTTACACTGTTATAGAGCATATGAACAGTTGACAGAGCTGAGCGCTAGTTTGAGCTGCGAGTGACTGATACAGTTGTGTGTGCGTTAGCGGCGAGAGTGAATATATCTGTATTTACATTGTTTAATGATATCTGTGATGTAATATTATATTGAAATGTACTTTGATCATTAAAACATATGAAAATGTTGACCGACTTAGACTGATATTTGCGAGCCTATTAATCACTTGTCAAGGTATATACCAGGTTATCTACTAGGACCTTGACAATCCCATTGCTTAGGTAGGCGGCGAATGCCGTCCGCAAAAAAAAAGGATTGTGGCTGCTCACTGAACCAAGCATTTACCGCTGTCATTACGTCTGCATCTGTGTGAAATCCTTGCTCCTTGAGAGCTTTTTTTTTAGAGGTCCAAACAAAAGAAAATCACATGGTGACAAATCAGGACTATAGGCTGTATGTTGCAGAATTTCCCACTTCTTCCAAGCTAATGCTTCCTGTACAATCTTTGCAACATGCGAACGAGCATTATCGTGCAACAAAATCACACCGCGAGAAAGCATGCCGGGTCGTTTATTCTTGATGGCTTTTTGCAGCTTGTCTAGTGTTTGCAAGTAGTGGGTAGAATTGATGTTGATACCAGGTTCTTTAAAGTCGGCAATCAATAGCCATTCATTGTCAAAAAATGTGCTCAGCATAACCTTACCAGCGGAAACCTGTAACTTGAATAGTTTGGCTTTTGGTGATCCAGCATGCTTCCATTGCATGCGCTCTCTTTTGCTGCTCGGCTCAAAGTGGTGACACCATGATTCATCGCCTGCCACTTTGGGGAAGGAAAATGCATCACCCTCCACTCTGTAATGCAGCAAAGTGGTTCAAACACTATCCCATGCGTTCCTCTTTTTGGTGGTCGGTCATCATCCGTGGTATCCACTGTGAACACACTTTCCGATATTGCAGTTTCTTACGAACGACCTTTTGAATTGTCCCAATTGACACATCAAATTCTTTCACTAGCGAACATATGCTTCGACAACGGTTCATCTGTACTGCTGCATAAAATTTGGCGATGGTTTTTTCTGTTGCAACAATATGCGCTTGACCCGGCCATCGAAGATCTGTCTGTGAACTGATGTCCTTTCCGAAACATTCGTGCCCAGTCTGTCACTGTTGTCTTCGACACACATTTGTTACCGTACGCTGAATGCATTCTTCGATGAATGTCCACTGGTCGGCATCTTTCAAATGAAAGAAACTAAATCACCGCTCTTTGAACTTCCTTGGACGGATTTTAGATCAGCCCGGCCATTTTCTCAACGGTCAGAAACAGAACCTGTTCATCATGGGACGATAAGCACGTGCTCTTTTATTCTGCGTTCCCGAGTTGGTGTTTTTTTTTTCGGACGTGATTGCGTTGTGCCTGTTTACAACAGAATTGCTTTCTTGCGCCGTTAGGCCGACACATCAGATTTCTGCGGACATTTGTTGACCGGGTTAACCTTCCCGGCGTGCTATTTTATTCATTGGCTAGTACTTATCACATGACTATGACATGATCATGTTCAACGTACGCAATTACGCGCAGTGCTGCACGAACGGATTTCAAATGTACTCTCCTAATAGTATGTAACTTTTTTCTCAGTAAAGTCCCCTGAAATGGTTGATGTCTGTGGAGATCTAAGCGTATTTGCATTGCATATGAAGGAAATACATTTGCCAATAGCAGAATAAACACCATTATTATAGTGCGACATTATCGAGTACATAATTGACAAAACCTAAACTAGATAGGAGTACATATATTCTAAACATTTTGCATCCACATCCATTTAAATTTATTTCAAGGGGATAGCGCGAACGCAGTCCCCCTTACGAAAAAGAAATTAGGCACTCGAGTCACCCGCATTTGGGGTGATCGCAGGTGTCAATCCATCCGAAGTGCAATGAAAGGGCCTCAAATTGGGAGCACCACCTTTTTTCTTTTTTTTTTTGCGCAACTTGTTTTTTTGTTGTTTTTTTTTATAATTTATTTTATGTTTTGCTCGCGCCTTTTTTTTTTGGGGGGGGGGTGGGGGGGGGGGGGGTAAAAAGTTTATTATGTACGAAAACAGTGTCTTTGTACATTAGCTAATACAGCATATACATTCATACACATGTGACAACATTATATTCTTGGCTTGGTGTAACTACATACATATTACCTGTTGGCGATGGTGGTTAAGTAATCATTCGATCCCATGCATACCAAAACCATTTAACAGAAAAACCTTTCACACTTCAGGCATTCTCATTCGCTCTTATGTGTCAACTATATTGCTGAATCATTTTTGTTTCTTGTTTGTAGCCTTATTATTATGGCTCTATTAGCTTATTAGCTTAATGAGACACATAACTAAGATACTACTCAAGGTCATACAAGAAAGAATTCAACACAAAATAGATTAGGAAGTAGCTAAAGAACAATTTGGATTCCACAATAACAGCGGCACCAGAGCAGCAATTATCTGTTTGAGGATGTTAATTGAAAAATATATAGAAGTTCAAACAAGGATATATGTTTGTTTTATAGACTACAAGAAAGCTTTTGATAGAGTACAACATGAACGACTAATTACGTGCCTTCAAGATATAGGAGTAGACGGAATGGACATCAGACTTATTAGTAACATGTATTGGGAACAAGGGGCGTCTGTTAGATGCGGTAATAACTATTCATCGCCTATAGAGATGAAAAGAGGATTATGGCAGGGATGTGTACTGTCCCCAAGCCTCTTCATCCTATACACAGAAAGAATTTTTAAACAAGATGAAATGCCTGGACTCAACATCAATAGAAGAATCATAAACAATATTAGATATGCGTGATACTAGCAGAAAGTGAGCAATAGTTGCAAGACCTAGTGGAAGAAGTAAAGGGGAACAGTGCAGAATGTGGCTTAGATATTAACATTTAAAAAAAACAATACCTATGATAATTAGTAGTGGAAAGGAAAGGTCATCAATGAACATCACAGTAAACGGGCAGATACTAGAACAAGTAACAAGTTTCTCTTATCTTGGACATATAATAACAGATGACGGCAAAAGTGAAATGGAAATTTAAAAAAAAAAAGAATAGGAATGGCCAAAAATGCTTTCAACGGCATGAAATCAGTATTAACATCTAGAGAGATTACTAACGCATTAAAATGAGACTTGTCAAATGCTACGTATATTCAACGCTACGGTATGGCGCGGAAGCCTGGACATTGAACAAGCAACTAGAAAGTCGCATAGAAGCCCTGGAGATATGGATGTACAGACGAATAGGTTGTATTTCATGTAAACAAAAACAATCAAATGCAGAGGTCCTAGAAAAACTGGGAATGAAGAGAGAGCTGATGAAAGAAATAAAGAGGAGACAAGTGAAATATTTTGGCCACGTTCAAAGACATGATACTATTATAAAACCATACTGGAAGGCAAGGTTGAGGGCAAGAGGTAGACAACGATACAAGTGGGAGAATAACAACAAGAGATGGACGAACATCAGCCTGACAGAATGTACAGTCAAGGCGAGAGACAGTGTTGGAGATCCATTGCAGCCAACCTTCTCTGCGGAGACGACACCTATTGATTGATTGTGGCCTTAAGAGGCCAGTAAAAAATTGTTCTCCCCCCAATTTTTTTTTTTTTTTTTTTTTTTACAGTTGTAGTATCCTTTATTTAAAACAAATTATTTGCTTCTACTGTAATATGTGCTGTCTTCAGCCAATTATTTTACGAGATTTGCGCTTGTGGGACTAAGATTAGAATGTTTGCGACTTTTTGTTGATAAAGTTGTTGGACAATTTCTTTGTTGATTGTTCTGTAATTGTATAGTGCTTTGTTTCTTAATGTCCATATAAGATTTCTGTACTCTGCCAATAGAACAAGTAGCTTTGTGTGGGTGTCTTGTGTGGAGTAAGGAATGGAATTTATCATGATTGCTTTGTAAACATCTGTTCTTTGTTTCAAATGAGTGTTTAGGATGTTTTGTAGGATGTTTCTTGTTGGCATGATTGTGTTGCATTCGTAATAGATGTGCTCTTCTGATTCTTGGATGTTCCGTCTACAAAGCTGACACTGTAGTATTTGTTTAGTTATTTTTGCTGTTCTCTCTGTTGTTGGGGTCATGCTGTAAACAAGCCTGTATGTAATTTCCCTTGCTTTTGGAGTAATCTGCTTGTTGTGAATATTTGAGAAAATTTCGGTATAATCTTTTATGAAATATCTATGTCCTCTTTTAATTCTGAGATGTACCGGAGTTGCTTGTAATTTAACTAAATGCCTGTAGATTGTATGTGTTTTCTTGTGTAGTAATTTTTCATGTCCTTTAATGGCTGAAATACATGTTTTGTAGAACGTTGGGAGAGTGCCAAAATAATGTGAGGATGTATTCCTAATAGGTTTTAAAGAAGATAGCCTAATTCCAATGTAATAGTGTGCTAAAGGGTGTTTTTTTTGGGTGTTGTAGGATTTCACCTACGTGTTTGATCCTAAGTGCTTGTATTTTGGTTGTTATGTCTTGGAGGGCGATACCTCCATCTTTTTTGTCTTGCATGAGTGTAGTATGTTTGATACTGTAGATGGTGCTGCCAAACACAAAGCGTCTAATCTCTTTGTTTATGTTTGTGACAGTTTGACGTGGGGGATCTAGGATTGTGCACAGATATAGTATTTTTGGAATTATATATGTATTAACAATGGTACTTCTACCAAATATGGTAGTTGTTTTGTATTTGTATCTCTGTAACATATCTGTTATTTTCTTCTCTAGATGTTGCCAAGTGTCTTTGTGTGTCTGATTTGGTTGACATGGGAAGACTATTCCGTACACTTTTATAAGATTGTTTGATGTTAAGTCAAATGGAAAATCCGCCTTATTTTTCCATTTGCCTAAGCCCATTATAGTAGATTTTTGGACGTTTAATTTTGCCCCACTCCCTTTGCCGAAAAACGAGAACGTCTCCAAAATGATCCGTACAGATTTTTCAGTGGTCGGAAAGAAAATGGTATCGTCCGCATAAGCACGCAGCTTTTGTTCACCCTTCCCTGGTATGAACGTACCACTGACATTGTCGTCCTGTCGTATCTTTTCTAGAAGTGGCTCTAGAGCGACAACGTACAGTAAAGGGGACAAGGGACATCCCTGTCTCACTGACCTAGTCAACCTGAAAGAATTGGTTAGGGTATGGTTTAATAGAATCCGACTTTCCGGTTTCAAATATAAAATTTTGACCCATGTCCGAAAATAATTTCCCACGTTGCAGTGTGAGAGAGTTTTGTGGAGGTATGAGTGAGATATTCTGTCGAATGCTTTTTCTTGATCTAAAGAGAGAATTGAGGACTGACAGTTTTTCAGATGTGTGTAGTTGATGATGTCCATTATGAAGTGTGTGTGTTGCTGGATATTCCGGTGTTGTACACTACATTGCTGGTCTTCATGAATGAGAGATACCATTACTGGTTTCAATTTATTTGTCAAAGTCTTTGTTAAAATCTTGTAGTCTACATTTAAAAGCGAGATAGGTCTGTAACTCTTTAAAAGTGTCTTGTCAGTGTTCTCCTTCGGAATAAGAGTGATGTAAGACGTGTTGAAACTGGATGGGAGTTCATGTTTGTGGAAAGATTCAGAGAATACTGCTAGTAAAAGGGGACCTAGAAGAGGAAAGAAAAACTGATAGAATTCAGCAGTAATACCGTCAGGGCCAGGCGATTTGCCCTTCTGCATTCCATGAACCGCTTGTGTTATATCTGTTAGTGTTAATTCAGTATCTAGTGTTAGTTTCTGTTCCTCTGTGAGTTCTTTTGTGAATTTCATAAAGTGTTCTTGCACGTGCGCCTGTGTGTTTTCCTCTGTATAAAGGTTCCTATAATAATCTTCAAAGGCTAAGGCTATTTGTTGTATATTTCCTTCCCTGTCAATTATCTGGCCTATTTGTCTGCTGCGCTGTATGTTTTGTTCTAAAGCTAGGTATTGTTTACTCGGTATCTCTTGTGTTATAGTTTGTAACTTTGTTCGCAGTAAAGCCCCCTGAAATCGATGATGTCTGTGGAGATCTAATTCTTCCTGTAATGCTATGATGTGTGGTGAATTTTTGTCTGTCAGTAGTAAGAGCTTAATTGCATTTTCCAATACTTTTTCTTGTTGTAGTTTTTGCTTGTGTATTACTGCTGCTAGTGTTTGTGTTCTCTCTCGTATAGTTTGTTTAAGTGTTTCCCAGAGTTCTCGCGCTTTACCCTCCGGTATATCGCTTGTGTATGTGAGGATCAGTTTTGTTATGCAATCTACATAGTCCTGATTTTGTAAAAGTGTGCAGTTCAGTTTCCAATGGGGAGATCTTCTAAGATGTGGTGTTGCTTGTACTGTGTTTATTGTTGCAACTACGGCCTTATGATCTGTGAAGTTCAGTGTCTCCTGTAAATGCTTGACTTGTGTTATATGATGTGTTATGGGCGCATAAATTCTATCTAATCGCGCTGCTCTGTTATGCG
Organism: Cepaea nemoralis; assembly: GCA_014155875.1. Lineage (NCBI taxonomy): Eukaryota > Metazoa > Mollusca > Gastropoda > Stylommatophora > Helicidae > Cepaea > Cepaea nemoralis. The sequence continues at coordinate 335,622 of JACEFZ010024692.1, read as the reverse complement.
CATTGTTTGTGTGTGTTGTATCTGTTCCATGGGGGTGCATCTGCCTGTATGCGTCTGTTAGCCCATGGATATCTAACATTGTTTGCAATGTGTCTAATTGATGTTCCTCCTCCCCCGTTGTGTTTCTAATTTGCATTCTTACATCTCCATTTATAAGGTCGTGCGCCGAAAGTACGCAATTAAAATCACCCCCTAGAATGATGTTGTGACCCCGATATGAGCGTGATAATAAATTTTCAAGTGTTTGGTAGAAGAGCGGCTGATTTCTGTAGTCAGGCGGTGCGTGTATGTTGACAATTGTGTATTTATTTATGTTATTTCTTACCTGTACTATAGCTATCCTACCCTGGCAGTCCCTGTCCTTCTCTATAATCTGCCACCTGTCCGATGTCTGTATTATTGCTGTACCCAATCCGATATGTTGCGTACTAAGACTAAAACATGAGTGTCTTAGACCTAAGCATGTTGTGATATATGATGCGTGTTCGTCGGTTTTAACGTTAGGTTCCTGAATGAGTATAAAATCAGGTTTATATTTGTGTATGAGTGGTATAAGATGATTAATTTTGGATCTTATACCTCGAATGTTAATACTCATTATTTTAATTTCCGCTGCCATTTTTGTTGTAAAATAAGAAACGGTTGAGCATAATTATGTTTCATGTTTCAAAACTGTCTGTATTCCTGTTATCATTTCTGGAGATTGTCAGTAGATTCCTTCGCCGGGCTCGAAATCTCTAAGTCAATAACGAGGCGTGGTGAAGAATCTGACAGGTTTCTTTGTCGTGGTGGTGTGTTAATGTTATCACTGTCTATTTCGGTCATGGCGCTGGTCGTTATCAGTTCAGTATAATTACTTACGCATTTCTTTTTGTTTGACCTGTGCGCTTCAGGCGGTGTAGGGTAGTCGTGGTTGTTGAGGGGCGGCAGCGTGGTAACCTGTGTTTGGCAGGCTGGAGGTGTCGAGCTCTCACCGTCAGAAGGCTCTTGGTTGAGCGTCCCCTTTTCCGACTGACCAGCTGGAAACCGTCTTCATCCTCCTTACTATGTTGATCTGTCTGGGAGTTCGAAGTGACTTTTTGTGCCAGTATAGGTGCCTTCTGGGTTTGTACTTTGGCCGGACATTTATTACTCCAGTGGGAGTCTTCCCCACAGACTGTACATGCCGTACAGCGCTCCGGAACTGTGATGAAGAGACGGTGTAGCTTGTCTTCTACCCCGTCCAACTCCATGTCCACGTAATGTGGCAGAGGTTCTTTCGGGTTGCACAGAAATAACCACTTGTCCGTGCTGTTTTTCAGTTTATGCACTTCCGCGTTTATATCTCCCGAAATATCCGCGGCTATTTGCTTCACTGTCTCAATCTTTGCGGTTGTAGGCATCCAGTGAATCATAGCCTTGGTCTTTTCCTTCTCTATGTTTTCAATTACGATCGTTACTTTGGGATCCTGCAGTTCATGCTTCATCCCGTGAAGCCGTTCATAATGAGCCGCCTTTGCTTCCGGTGTTAGCGTAGCGTACCATCTTTTAGGGTCCTGAAAGCGGTAGATGGATTTTATCCCTTCCCTACCAATCCCGCAAGGCCCCCTCAAGACGCTCGCCATCAGCGAGTAGTTGAACCGGAATACATGAGGTCCTGATATAGAAAACACAAGTGTGTTCGCTTGATGGAACGCTCCTCCTTCGAAACCTTCACTTGTGTTGACTTTGACACGTTTAACAATTTGGTTTTCCATCGTCGATAATCCGTGACAGAGGAAATCTTCAATACGGAAGCACAGATGCACGTGGTGAAAACAATCGAAAACACTTCCACCAAATTGAAATCACTGATATATTTGAATAATCCGTGACAGAGGAAATTTTAATCCAGATCTACACGTGGTGATACACTATCGAATTCACATCCACACAATTAAAATCACTGATATTTTTAAATAATTCGTGAAAGAGAAAATCGTTAATCCAAATCTACACGTGGTGTTGACACCGGAAAAAGCGAAAATTGGGGGAACACTGTCCGTAAAAGTGACTATACAATACATTGAAAGTATAGAAAAATAGAAGTAATACAATAAATAAGCGACTAAAAAGTGGATTACAAAATGTACGTATGTAAAAATTAAAAAAACATGTTATTTAAGATGTCTAAAAGTATTGTAAGTTTTATTCAAAACTTTTACTAAAGAAATAGTTTCTGTATTACTATGTGTGCAGAAGAGAAGTTTGATGTTATTTGTAAATATTGTAGCTAGTATATTATTTATATTTTTAAATGTTAAGTCATCTCCCTTGCAACAATATCAGTTGCTTATGTTCCCTACTGATTTGCTTATTTAAGTGTTTTTCTTTTAGTTAACTTGTAATTCCGCAGAATGCTTGAACATAATTATTAAGTGTAGTGATCAATCAAGGCATTACAATCATGTTAGTATGATATTTTAAATATGCTCTAAGCAACTCAGGAAATTCATTTGTATAAATTGACTGATTTATTATTATACGTTGGAAGATATCAACATTGATGGGAAATAAAGAAGGAAGTTACGAACAGATAAAGCTAGGAGTACAACAGGGGTGTGTCTTGTCACCGGATCTCTTCTCCCTAAGTAGCGAAGTAATAATGAGAGAGATCAAAGAGACGCCAGGAATACTAATCGGAGGTTATAATATAAATAATATACGCTGTGCAGATGACACAGTATTAGTGGCGGATAATTCAACAGACCTACAATTGTTAGACATTGTGACAACAGAGAGTGCAAAGAAAGGACTCTCCTTGAATATCAAGAAAACAAAAACAATGGACGATGGTGATATCAAAGAAAATGGTGATAAAAGAATGTGACATAGAAATATGAGGGAAAATTCTTAACCAAGTGGATAATTTTAGATACCTAGGGGCATTTATGACATCAGATGGAAGACGTACAACAAACATTAAGAGCAGAAAAGGGCAAGTAAAAGCCGCATTTAAGAAAATGAAGAGTATCTTATGCAGTTAGTCACTATCACTGAATGTAAGAAAGATAATGCTGAAATGCTATATAGAACCAGTTTTGCTGTATGGCAATGGGTACTCGACCTACAACCTGGTCATTGACCCCTCTGTCTGAAGCATGGTATCGAGTATGTGGCAACCCCACAGTTGTGCTATTTATCATTCTTGTCGTAGTCATAGGCTCAGACGTGGTGTTTGTTTTGTCTACTCGTGACTGTCTGTAGCGAGTTTCTCGAGGTCGATAAAGTCTATTTTTAACCATGCGGTAATATTGTCAACCTGTCCCTGGGCGAGCAGCTTTCTTTTCGTGAGATATAAGTGAATCTTCACCAGTGGTGTTGTAAACACGTCTTCCACAGGTGACCCAGTCTGGTCTGGTCTAGTTTCGATGTGGTGTCTGTTGTAATACCTAAACATCTGGACTCGGAATGAGTCATAGTGCCTTGGGTTATCGAATGTTACAGTAACACATTTTCCGGAGTTTTTATGTTTAATGAGTACACCAGCTGGGTGTGCACATCTGTTCTCGACTGTCCTCTGTTTGTTCAGTGTATAATTTTTAGTAACCACGTCTCTTACCACACCTAGAGACTGGTCTAGTGGCTGTGTAGACATCTTTTCTTGTTGTGTGTGATGATATTCAGTCTTTTCTTCGCAGTACCACTAGGGCGATTATTCAGTCTTTTCTTCGCAGTACCACTAGGGCGATCAATTACAACGTGTGCTCTTCGTGTCAGTAGTGTTCATTGGAGTATTATAGTACGTTGTAGTCAGTGTGAAACACAGCCTGAGGAAAAAAAAAAGAATACCAATGAGGTACTATAAACCACCCTCGCTTCTATCATCACCCATCTAAATTTTTTCTTCTTAGTTTAGAAAAGGTTTAATACTCATCCACCAGTGTGGATTGACTGAACGATAATGATGTCGGTGACGTTGATCTTTCACTCCTGGCTGGGGATGGTTCTGGAGTTTCGTTTTGACGATTATAATCGAGGATGCTCTCCTCAATTCTATTCAGGCTTAATGTAATTATTTCGTCTTTAGTGAAGTGTTGTTTTAGCACATCCCGTAGTCGAACCGTTACTAGGTCCGCAAAGCTACCACCTTCACCATCATCACAAGAATGAGTGAAGGGATTATCGGCTTCTTGATTTTGCGGGGTATTAAGACACCCCATACAATAACTGTTTGGTTCTGCTCTTAGTAGGCTCCACAGGTCCCTTATTAGTTTTTCTTGGGCATACGTATCTGCAACAACCATAGATAAGATTAAGGTAGTATAACACCATTATAGATATACATAATATAAATAATAACTATGTATCTGACATGTATCCATGTAGACCATATATTACTACCGATAACGGTTATGTAGACCCTACAGGACACACTTTCACCTTCTCCGCGAATATTCCTATGCGATATGCTACCATCATATCCTTATGTTCTAGGTATCACCACTATTTCACATCGCCACAACCTAGTATACTATATGAAGAAGTGACTTGTCTCTTAAGTTATATATGTTTAGCACCATATACTATTGTATTATACTAGGTTTATCATATTAAGGTACTTGGAGACACATAACGACTATGTGGTAGATTTATCAAACACCAACTTACCGTATTTGTCTTGCCACATAGTGCCGGGTTGTCAGAGAACGATACTTCTAGACGCCAAGGACAGAGTAGTTGCTTACAAGGGACGCCTAGTATTTATACACTGTCTGCTTTGTGCACACGGTACCACATCTGCTGACTTGGCAGTGTGTAATCGTCACCTCTCTTTTTTTAGTTCTCACAAGCCTGAACACGTGGCAAAAGAACATATAAAAAAAACGTCAGTTTGTGGCCTCATCACTCCTCTCACCACATTAATTGCTTAAAAAAAGGGTGGGGTTTCCGTGTTGTGATACAAAAAAAACTGCTGAGTTGTTTTTTTACATGCAATACTACCAGAGTGATGTAGTAGTTACTGGTCTTCTTGTTCTCTTACCACCTATATAATTGTCTAATTACCATATCTATATATTCAAGTATATCTATATATGTCTGCTTGTTACAGACAATGAATCCTCGTGACACCATTGAGGCTGCCATCACGGAGCTGGAAACGAATATCATGACCTATTGTGTTGGTTGCCCGGAGGACCAGCCCAACCAGCTGGCTCATACGTGTATGGGTCATACTTTCAGAGAGGTTGTCGACGCCCATCTGGGGGATGTGATGCGAGTCATATTGACAACTGATGATCTGATCAGGATAGCCTTTCCTTTCTTCCGGCGTCGTGTTCTGCGGGCCCGCAGGCACCGTCGGCGACAGCAACCACTGACACCCCCACCCTCACCACTCCTGCTAAGGTGGAGTCCTCCATACATCACTCCACCCCTACCCAGTCAGAATTAGATCACTATCCCCTCAATGTATTATTAATCCCACACCACCCCACCAGACTCCTCCACCTCAACCGTCCCCTGCAAGTCTACGTCGAGCCAACACCTTACATTTACCAGACCCCTCTATAACACCACCCCGGCGGCCTCTTTTATCCCTAAGACGGGAGAATGCATTCGTATTACACCACGACCCTGATTGTTTCATTGTTGAATCCATTCCCCTGCTAGTAATAATTACCATCGATTAATTCATAGCTGATTTTAATGTTCGTTTCCATTCACCCTCTATTATTAATAACGACAGGCCTCTACAGGACCAGTCATCTTTCTACAATAACCCGCTGATCCCCTTTGGGTCGTAAACCATTTTTTAAATGTTGTATACCAATAAAGATACACTTGAAAATATTACTTTTTTGTTATTAATTTTGTCTCTCTGTTTTACTGTGTCAGACTCCTACAACCCTCTTTTGTTCAGTATAACCACGACCCGTCACACCCTTGCAAGTTTATACATCACGCCCTCACCACGAATAGTTGTATAACAGATCATATACCCTACGTTTTGTAACCAATATATATATAACGTTTCCCCTTCACACCCTTCATACACTAATTACTTTTACAGAAACAACTAAAATACACACGAATACACTACCTTAATCACTTTCACAGCCCACCAACCCCTGTTCCCACCAGACCAGGCAGCCACCGCCAAAACATTTCACCTAAAAAAATTTCCCACTCAGTCGGCAATTTTCCCTAAAATCTATAGCCCGCGAACACCGCGAACAAAATATACGTGACTGCGCTCCAAAATTAACTACTCATATTACCTGTTGGCGATGGTGGTTAAGTAATCATTCGCTCCCATGCATACCAAACCATTTAACAGAAAAGCCTTTCACACTTCAGGCATTCTCATTAGCTCTTATGTGTCAACTATATTCAATCAATCAATCATGTGCCATGCCGGAAAGCGTGGGCGGTCATGACTCGCCATTTCACTCGATCACCAGTGTCGTGGATCAGCTCAGTGTTCCTGTCTCGTCCATGCAATGTGGCCAAGCCATCCAGGTATTTTCCTCTCGGTCTTCCTCTTGGTCTGTTCCCTTCAATCTTGCCAGTTGTCACTAAGTTCTCCAATCCATTTCTTCTCATAACATGTCCAAAAAATTTTGACTGTCCACGTCTAATTTCTCTAATCAGTTTACGTTGTTCATTTGTCTCCTGTAGTACTTGGTCATTGGTTTTTCTGTCTGTCCATGGTATTCTGTGCATTCTCCTCAGAAACCACATTTCTGCAGCCATCAGATGCTTTTCAGCTTGACTGTTCATTGTCCAAGTTTCACATCCATACAAAAGAACAGGCTCTATGTATCCCCTCAACACTCTTTTTCTCGTTTCAATTGACATCTTTTTATTGGTCAGAATGTTTTTCATCTTGCTAAAGGCTACTTTCGCCATGGCGATTCTTGTTCTAATCTCTTCAAGGCATCTCCCATCAGATGTTATAACTGTTCCAAGATAATTGTACCGATTCACTTGTTGAAGAATATTTCCATTTACTTGTATATTACTTTGAGGCACTTCTTCCTTCCTACTGACGACCATAACCTGAGTCTTTTTACAATTTAATTCTAACCCCAGCTGCTCACTGTGTACAACAACCGCATCTACTAATTGTTGCAGGTCCTGCGGATTGTCTGCAATTAATACTGTATCATCTGCATATCTAATGTTATTGATGTTTCGTCCTCCAATGCTGATTCCATTTATATCCTCTACATTTCTGAAAATATTTTCACTGTACAGGGAAAAAAGATCTGGAGACATTACACATCCCTGCCTAACACCTCTCTTAATTGGCTGATAATGTCCCACTTCATTATCAATCCTTATTGCAGCTTGTTGTTTCCAATATATGTTTTTTATAAGTCTAATGTCTTTCCCATCAATTTGTTGATCTGCTAGCATATCCACCATGCTGACATGTCTAACGCTATCAAAAGCCTTTGTATAGTCGATAAAGCAAAGATGTATATCCTTGTTTACTTCTATAGCACGTTCAATAACTGTTCGCAGCATATACACAGCATTTACTGTTCCCTTTCCTTCTACAAACCCGCATTGTTCTTCCCCTATTTCAGGTTGTATCTTCTTCCTCATTCTTTGCATGATAATTCTTAGCAAAATCTTTGTGATGTGACTCATTATACTAATTGTTCTGTGTTGATCACATTCCAAGGTTCCTGATTTCTTTGGGATTGCAATAAATATAGAGTTACATAAATCAGGAGGTATATCTCCAGTATCATATAATGTGTTCAGCAGTCTGGTGACTTGCTCTAGTCCAAATTCTTCTAAAGCTTTAATCATTTCTGTTGTGATGTTATCTGCACCGGGGGCCTTGCCAGCTTTCATATGCTTAAGAACATTTCGAACCTCCATCTCCAAAATTGGCGGTCCTTCATTATTAAATCTAATATCATACTGTTCGTCTCTGTTATCATCATAAAGTTGTTTCACATAATCTATCCAACTATATTGCTGAATCATTTTTGTTTCTTGTTTGTGGCCTTTATTATTATGGCCCTATTAGCTTATTAGCTTAATGAGCCACATAACTAAGATACTACTCAAGGTCATTCAAGAAAGAATTCAATACAAAATAGATGAGGAAGTAGCTAAAGAACAATTTGGATTCCGCAAAAACAATGGCACCAGAGAAGCAATTATCTGTTTGTGGAAAAATTAATTAAAAATAATTTTTAATTGAAACATATATAGAAGTTCAAAAAAGTATACATGTTTATTTTAAAGACTACAAGAAAGATTTTGATAGATTACAATATGAACGTCTAATTACGTGCCTTCAAGATATAGGAGTAGACGGAAAGTACATCAGACTTATTAGTAACTTGTACTGGGAACAAGTGGCGTCTATTAGATGCGGTAATAACTATTCATCACCTATAGAGATAAAAAGAGGAGTACGGCAGGGATGTGTACTGTCCCCAAGCCTCTTCAACCTATACACAGAAAGAATTTTTAAACAAGTTGATATGCCTGGACTCAACATCAATGGAAGAATCATAAACAATCTTAGATATGCTGACGATACCGTGTTACTAGCAGAAAGTGAGCAATAGTTGCAAGACCTAGTGGAAGAAGTAAACAGGCACTGTGCAGAATGTGGCTTAGATATTAACATCCAAAAAACAAAAACTATGATAATTAGTAGTGAAAAGGAAAGGTCATCAATGAACATCACAGTAAACGGGCAGATACTAGAACAAGTAACAAGTTTCTCTTATCTTGGACATATAATAATAGATGACGGCAGAAGTGAAATGGAAACCAAAAATAGAATAGGAATGGCCAAAAATGCTTTCCAGAAGTCCTGGAGATGTGGATGTACAGACGAATAGGTCGTATTTCATGGAAACAAAAACAATCAAATGCAGAGGTCCTAGAAAAACTCGGAATGAAGAGAGAGCTGATGAAAGAAATAAAGAGGAGACAAGTGAAATATTTTGGCCACGTTCAAAGACATGACACTCTTATAAAAACCATACTGGAAGGCAAGGTTGAGGGCAAGCGAGCAAGAGGTAGACAACGATACAAGTGGGAGGATAACATCAAGAGATGGACGAACATCAGCCTGACAGAATGTACAGTCAAAGCGAGAGACAGTGTTGGAGATCCATTGCAGCCAACCTTCTCTGAGGAGACGACACTTGATTGATTGATTGTGGCCTTAAGAGGCCAGTAAAAAAATGTTCTCCCCCAAATTAGGGGAACTTATAGGCCTAATGATGCTAGATACATTGAAAGTATAGAAATAGACTTAATAAAATAAATAAGCGACCAAAAAGTGGTTTACAAAATGTAAGTATGTAAAGATTAAAAGCAAGTTATTCAAGATATCTAAAAGTATTGTAGGCATTATTCAAACACTTTACTTACACAATAGATTTCTATATTACCATGTATGCAGAATAGAAAGTTGATGTTAATTGTAAGTATTGTTGCATGTAAATTATTTATATTATTAAATGTTAAGTCATCTCCTTTGCAACAATATTAATTGCTTATGTCCCCTACTAATTTACTTATTTAAGTATTTTTCTTTTAGTTAACTTGTAATTCCGCAGAATGCTTGAACATAATTATTAAGTGTAGTGATCAATCAAGGCATAACAATCATGTTAGTATGATATTTGAAATATGCTCTAAGTAACTCGGGAGTGATTTATTATTATACGTTGGAAGATATTACCATTGATGGGAAAGATTTAAGAATAATAAAGAATATTTACTGGAACCAAGTAGCAGCAATTAAAATGGGAAATAAAGAAGGAAGTTACGAACAGATAAAGCTAGGAGTACAACAGGGGTGTGTCTTGTCACCGGATCTCTCCTCCCTGTATAGCGAAGTAATAATGAGAGAGATCAAAGAGACGCCAGGAATACTAATCGGAGGTTATAATATAAATAATATACGCTGTGCAGATGACACGGTATTAGTGGCGGATAATTCAACAAACCTACAACAATTGTTAGACATTGTGATAACAGAGAGTGCAAAGAAAGGACTCTCCTTGAATATCAAGAAAACAAAACCAATGAACGTTGGTGATATAAAAAAAATGGTGATAAAAGAATCTGACATAGAAATATGAGGGAAAATTCTTAACCAAGTGGATAATTTGAGATACCTAGGGGCATTTATGACATCAGATGGAAGACGTACCACAGAGATTAAGAGCAGAATAGGACAAGCAAAAGCCGCATTTAAGAAAATGAAGAGTATCTTATGCAGTAAGTCACTATCACTGAATGTAAGAAAGAGAGTGCTGAAATGCTATATAGAACCAGTTTTGCTGTATGGCAGTGAATCTTGGAATGTAAATGAACAAATTAATAAGAAATTAGAAGCAACAGAGATGTGGTTCCTGAGCCGAATGTTGGGAATTCCTTGGACTGCCAGAGTGACTAACACCGACTGCCTGAAACAGGCTAATGAAACTAGAGCAATATATACAACAATAAGAAAGAGACAAACATCTTACTTTGGTCGTGTGAACGAACGAACGAACGAACGAACTTTATTTGTTTATGTGATATATGTGATGAACGTTATTTGTTTATGTGAAATATGTGATGAAAAGAGAAGCATTGGAAAACATCGTGACAACTGGAAAGATCGAGGGGAAGAGAGGCAGAGGCAGACCAAGAAAAATGGTGCTGGATGGATTGAAACGGTGGCTTGGAGGAACATCATCAGCAGAGTTGATGCAGAACACCGAAGGACGAGATTTATGGAGAGCCATGAACGCCTACGCCTTGATATGTTTCGCCAAATGGCACATTAGACCCTAGACATCCAATTCCAATTCCAATTTTTGGTACGAGTACCCCCTTTTCAGCCTTCGAGTTTTCGATTTGGCTATGTAGAGGTGTTTATGGTGTAGCTTGTAGTTTCTCTTTTGTACTTTGGGCTGCTTGTTGTCAGCTTCCCGGCTTCTGATGGGTTGATTGATTTCGTTACTTTCTTGATGAGTATTTTTCATGTCTGGACAGAGTCGCGCACCTGTTGAGGCCTGGGGTAATTGTGGTCCCACCCCGTCTTATGGTGCTGTTTTCTTCATAGAGCTTTACCAGTTGTCGTTTCTCCTGGTGTTCCTCCTATTTCCCCGTCGTTGGTTGTCTTCGAATCTTCTCGGTGTTCGCCAGTCGGATCTTTGTGGTGAGCGATATCGTCCTTCCTCTGTTGCTTCTTCTTCTGTCTGTGTTCTTGCGTCTTCTGGTTCGGATGTGGCTGTCTGGGTCTTGAGCAGTGCCAATATCTCATCTAACATCTCTCCTGACCTTTCTTTCACTTCTTGTATTTTAAATAGCTGTTCGTCCGTCTCAGCCTTTATAGCAGTCATTCGAGCGACATCCTGCTCTATCTTCTGCTGAACTCGCTTCATTTCGTCGAGGATGCGCTGAACGGCCGTTATCTGTGTTTCTTGCTTCTTGTCTTTTTCTTCTTCCCTGCTTGATAGCCTTTCTTCTGTCTCACCTGTATAGCAGCCATTCGAGCGACATCCTGCTCAATTTTCTGCTGAACTTGCTTCGTTTCGTCCAGGATGCGCTGGGCGGCTGTTATCTGAGTCTCTTGCGTCTTGTCTTTTTCTTCCTCCATGCTGTTGAACTTTGATCGCAGGTCCTTTAGTTGGCCTTCAAGTTGCACTTTGTCGCTTTTTGTGAGTCGATTGATGGCCTCGTACTGCCTCCTAGCCTCTTTATAGGGCAGGTTAGTTTTGATGGCTATCTTCATAGCTTCCTTGCTGTCTTGGTGGCATGGGCAGCCGAGGTACTTAGCGCCGTGGTTGCCGATGCAGTTGACGCATTTTCTGTTAGTGTTAGGATTCCTGAAGTCCTTGTCGATCTTTGCATGCTGGCACTGACTGTATGGATGAGGTCCAGAGCAATATCTGCAAACCTCAACCTCACTCTTGCAGGTTGCATGGGTGTGCCAAAACTTCTGGCACTTAGAGCACTGCTGCACTCTCGGTATGTAGTGTTCTGGAACAAGGCCTCTCTTGTCCCATCAGATGTATTGAGGGATCACTCGGTCCTCCGATGTTACTATGACGACTGTGGAGGGGATGTTGTTCTTTCCGATGATCCCCTCAGCGCTGGTGATCTTGAGTTTCTTGTTCTCCCTTGTCAGCATCTCCCTGATCTGGTCGTTGGTGAGATGGATCTTGACTCGTTTAATGACCCATCGTTTCATCATGCTGTGTCGGGTGGCCTCAAGTAAGATGCCGTGGTGAAGCTTGATGTTGGCCTTCTCTCCTTGTACGATTTTCTGCATAAGTGCTGTGGTCTTTGGGTTTTTGTTGAGGGAGACCACTACTGCCCCAGGTGTCTTACTTAGCTGGTAGATGCTGTTTCTTCCCAGCTCGTTTTCCAGCAGCTTGATTATCTTGTCTGTTGGTAGCGCCGACAGTTTGGCTTCTCCCACGCTTGTCTGTTTTAGCAGCAATATTGTCATAATCTCCCCATTAGTTCTGCCGCGTCATCGTCTATGACGCCTGGCGAATACAGCCAGGGGTCTACCGGTGAGCGACGCTAACCACACTGTGTCAGGAAGGGCCAGCCGATGAACGCATGTGAGACATGATCTCCACGCAGTGACGCAGGCCCGCGTAGTGAGACTCAGAGCGTGTAGCCGGCAGACGGCTTGGGAGTGTTGACGGAGACAGACGTGGTTGAATGATGCTCGTATGTATGAACGCCATAGAGAGAACGCCTGTGAGAAGATATGACTGTGCGCCTGTGAGTTGTGTAGTAGTGTATTGATATATTTATTGAATGTATTATCGCATTGTCGTTGTATGATACATGTAAATTGTTGCGACGAGTGAGATGTGTGAATAAAGTGTTTGCATTGTAAGTTAGTGCGTCACGTTAAGTCATTATGTGACCGTGTTTTGTATCACACTTGTTGGTATGTACGAGCCAGTGTCCTTGCTGTAAGCAAGACCCTGACAAGTGTGAACGTGGGTGCTTTCGTCCGGTTTTTGAACAGTGTAAACGTGGATGCATCGTCCTTATTGGATTATTTGAAACATGAATGTAGCGTCCATCTTGAATCAGTTGTAAAATAGGAGTGAACGTGTGTGTAATCGGAAAGGTTTGGAAAGAAAGTAACATGGAAAGCAAGTTGTTGAATGTTTTGAACGGACGACAGTACGACTAGCAAACATACTTGACAGCACAAAAACCTACAAAACTTAGTTGACAACGCATACAACACATAAACATACGTGTCCTAATATTTTCTTATTCCAAAAGCAACAGGTTTTTTGTTGTGTCATCCGAAGTGACTAAGAAGTGAAGTCCACTTTTTCCGAGTAGTAACATTTAGACAGTCATTCTCTGGAACAGATCTCCATCGTTCTCCAGAACTCCAAAGATCACTTAAGTATTATTTTTTTTCACATATACTTTTGTGTGTAGGCTTAGGCACAGGTTGTATTCGATAAATCCTGTACAAAGTACTAACACCTTAATTAACTTTTTGTGTATGTCGCGAAAAATAAACTTGGTAGTTCGATCGATGAAAAAAAAAAGAAAAAAAGAGACGTTCGTCTGCACAAACACCAGCAAACCCTTTGATGTTGTATGGACTGAGAAACAAAATAAGTCGCCCCGGTCGGCATTTTGTTAACAAATTGTTGCTCGAGACGAACAATTGCGCCATCCATCTGCAAGGCGGGAGTCGGCCTTTGAAGTGATGGACGGAATGTCTGGGCAGAAGTCGGATGGGGTCTTGTGATGTGGGGAAGGTCTCTAGATCACAGACAGGAGACAATTTCCCAGATGAAAGGGGACACCAGACAGAGGTTCATATTGAGTTGGAAAAAATACAGAGAAAAACAGCTTCTCGACGCCTCAGCGTCTAGACAAATTGGTGACGTCAATAAAAGCCGATATAAAGGCCGTTGAAGTAAACAAGTTGCGTTAGTCGACCAAGATTTCTGAAGTGTTAAGGATCTGTGCAGTTTCCGAGTTGTGTTCAATGAAAGAAACTATAGTGTCAAATTGTTGATATTTATCGGCGGACATAGATCCAGTCTGTGATTGCGTAGTTTCAATTAGCAACCGGAATAGGCATATGGTATTCTATTAATCATATCTAACTTAGAGTATGATTAGGAATAGAGTACAGTACAGTGCGGTGATATAATGTATTATAGGTGTGGTGATACAATGTATTATAGGTGTGGTGATAGAATGTTCTATAAGTGCGGTGCTAGAAAGTATTATAGGAGCGTCGGCACTAGTGTCCTATTGTATGGCTTTAACTAGCTTGTGTGATATATCATTTTACTCGGGGAGTTGAGGACAATGTAGTGGGATAATACTTAAAGAGATTGAGGATGGTTGGGAGGGATGAGGGGAATGTGAAAAGGTGGGATCTTCCAGTAGGGCATCTGCTGGGTTTCTACCCATTCCTTTATTCTTTCCTGGTGTTGCCTTGTCTAAGAACATGTGATGAGCTATTTGGCCGTATGACAGAGATCGGATCTCTGTTATAGATCTGAGTGCTGCTATTGGCCTACATTCACCTAATGACAATCAGGATTGAGTTGCCCTCACCATGATGTTCTCTACTCAACAGGTTCTACTTGAGTGTGAGATGATGTGTTACAAAGAAGCAGTTTCAAAGTTGTATACAATGATGGCTCACGGAATGAAGACCGAGATTACTGAGAGGCTTTTACACGGGGCTCAGAACCTAGTTGGTCTGCAGAAACCTGGCTTCTGCTGAGCCGGACTTGATGAACATAAGTGTTGTGTTTACTGAGTGATAAGCTTCATCACCGAAGATTCTTAACTCATATACCAAGGACATATATAGGTTGTTTTTTAAAGATGGGGAAAATTTTATAATCAGAGACTTGTGAACATTAGATTTTCCTCAAGTGACATTTCAATTAATTGAAAGATTCTCTGTTCAACAAACATTATTAAACAGAGTAACTTCACCGTGTTTGTTAGAGTGAAGACCAAGATCAAACAGTGTCTATCTGATGACCAGCATCCTGTTTGTTCGAGTGATTGGAGAAAGTTGTCACGTGGACGGAGAGACATCTTCTGGGTGAGGTTCACTGTCCAGAATACATGGTGCTGTTGTATGCTCAGCACAGTGATGTGACACACTTTGCTCCTGATTCACTGGTCTGATTCTACATACACATTAGAATATTCGACACACATTCTACACATTACACACACCTCTCACACACATACTCTTTGTTTTAATAAAAATAGGTGTATTTATTTGTTAAAGCTAGAGTTGTTGAGTATGTTGTGTTGGGAAAGAAAGAGAGGGGGCATGATCCAGGGGTGAGTGAGAGTAAGAAAGAGGTGTCTACCGACTGAGGGAGTTGTGTGGACGGATTCTGGTGGTTTCTCTAGGACAATAATATTGGGTAATAAAAATTGTGGGTGTTGATTCCCCTCACTCCAGGGACGACACTAAAAGTAATAAATAATTACTTACGACAGTGTACATTCATTGTATTGGATACTTCATCATGTCTACATTGAATGATTTCATCGAATCTGGTTTGAAATTAAAGTTAACTGGTGATGAATTAACAAAATGGAGTGAGGCAAGGTATACAGAGCATATCCAACGCGAAGACAGAGCTGCTGAAAGAGAACTGAAAAAGGCAGAAGCAGAAGCTGCTTTGAAACAGTCTGAGTTAGCTGCCAAAACTAAACAGGCAGAAACAGAGGCCGAAATAAAGAAAGCTGAGATCTCTGCCCAGAGCAAGAGAGAAAAGCTTGAAATTAATGCAAGAACTAAGAAAGAAGAACTTGAAATGCAACTGAAAATTAAACAGTTGGAGGCTGACACATCAGTAGAGAGAGATTCTCGAAAGTCAGAAAGACTAGAAAAAGAGAATCAGTAAAAAAAAAAGTACCAAGGGATTGTGAAAAATTTCACCACTGGGGACTGCATTGCAGCATTTACCCAGAACTTTGAAACAATAATGGAGCATTATCAGATCCCTGAGACTGAGTGGAATATAATATATATGAGGAGTCTTTCTGGGGAACCTCTGAAAGTGATAGAGACCATTCCCAAAGATCTTAGGAAAGATTACCAGTATATTAAATCCAAAATCATGTCACATTTCCTGTTAGATGAAGCAGGCTACAGAGAACAGTTTAGCAAATTAGCTCCAAATCCAACGCAAACTTTCTCTGACTACATCTCAGTAGTACAGGATGTATTTAGCAAATGGCTTTCATCAGCCACAGTAAATAGCTTGGATAAATTGAAAGATCTCATTGTAAGAGATAAGATCATTTCATCTTTACCACCACCATTTTCTAAGTTCCTGAAAGAATGTGAGTGTGAGAGTGTGCAACATATTGAGAAACGAGTGTCGGCTTATTTTACAGCCAACAAACATTGTTTCAGTAGTGGATTGACTGACACCGAGTTTGTAGCAGCGACTACCTATGACAGAACGAAGTCAGGTCCCTATGTTAACAAGAAACCCTTTAAACAATCTGCTGAGAAATATTAACAATGCAGATATTGTCATCTGTCACATAACGAAAATGATATGTGTGACAAACATCCTGGGTACCTTACATACTTGCAAAACTATATAGATAAGCAAAATAAGGAGCGAAAGAGCTATAAACGACTAACAAAATGCTTCCTTTGCAAAGCGTATGGCCACTGGCGTCATGCTTGTAAAGGCAAACACATGACTAGAAAGGCTAATGCAGCCATGTTTGATAGCTCTTCCTCAGATGAAGACACATGTGAAAATAATCCTGTAAATTCAGCACAGGCCATTGATGTATTCCATCTTAATAAATGTACCATCTGTGATAGTTTTCATGAAGATGGCCTACTAACATGCGGCCATGCAATACCTATTGCCAATGAAGAAGCTAATTTGGTAATAAACTCCAGAGGTAAACTTAACATCCACCACGGATTTGTAAATGGCAAAGCTGCCACCGTCTTACGTGATAGTGGATGTACTCTCATTAGTCTAAAGAGAGACTTTATTTTACCTTCAGATTACACTGGCAAACATGTTACATGCAGAACTTTCTCAGGTAACATCGAGAAATACTCACTTGCATGAGCATATATTGACACCCCATCCTCACAGGAAAGGTTAAATGTGCAGCATTATCCAACCCATGTTGCGACATAATTGTTGGGAACCTTCCTGAGGTAAATGACATGCCACATGACAGTGCAACATCAGCTGTCCAATGTATAGTTGATAATACTGTATCATCTTCAACTGACCATACTGTTGAAAATGTATTGTCACCTGTAATTGATTGTATGTTTGCCAATTCATTGACATCATCACATGAATGTATTGATATGAATGTAACACTATCATGTCATGTTGTTGATAGTGTGAATGCAGTAACTAGATCTGCTGCCAGAGTGCAAGATCAAATTGATCAGACTGAGGCTTTAGAAATGTTAAGCCCAGTAATATTACCTCCTAAAACCATGAGGGAAAATTTCATAACAGCCCAGGAGGCTGACTTATCTTTGCACAGGTATTTTAATCTTATAGGCCAAAAGCCAAGACTTACTAAAAATGCTAGATGGTATTTTGCACTGAAAGGCGGTATCCTTACACGGTACTATACCAAAGGTACCAGCACCACAGAGCAAACGGTGTTACCAACAGAACACCGCAAGCAAGCATTACATCTAGCACATGATATACCCTTTGCAGGGCATATGGCTTATTCGAAAACTAGATCGCGATTACTTAATCAGTTTTACTGGCCCAAATTCTGCAGTGATACCAAGCAATATTGCAGAACTTGTGACATCTGCCAGAAGCTTGTTAAAAAGGGTAAACACCTGCAAGCAGAGTAACAAATTACAGATCTAGCAAGTAGACCTTTTGAAAAGATATCTGTTGATATTGTAGGTCCTCTTAACCACGTAACATCGAGAGGAAATAAGTTCATAATAACACTAATTGACCTCTGCAGTAGATGGCCTGAGGCGATTCCACTTAAGAACATAACTACCAAGGATGTTATGGAAGTATTTTTCCATATTTTTGCTAGAGTGGGGTTTCCTGATACCATTCTCTCAGATCGCGGGAGCCAGTTCATAGCTGCAGCCACTCAAGCCTTTACTAGAATGTTAGGGGTAAAGCAATGTTTTAACAGCCCATACCACCCTCATTCGTCAGGAATTATAGAATAGATGAATTGGGATCTCAAGCATATGTTATCAAAAGTAACCCAGGAACACCCTGAAGACTGGGATACGTATTTACCTGCCATACTATTTGCATATCGCGAAGTACCTCATTCCAGTACTGGTTTCTCACCATTTGAACTTGTATATGGCGACAAACTACGCGGCCTCATTAACTATATACCATTCTATGTTAACTATTCATAAACCAGTATCATCATATACAGCTCTGCTGTAAACAGGCACAACGCAATCACGTCCGGAAAAAAAACTCCGGATGAACGCAAAAGAAGAAGAAGAAACCTCAGAAACTATATCACAGTATATTTTTAGAACACTCCAAAAACATGATTTGTACTCCAAATGTGTTGCTTTTGCTGGTGACAATGTCAATGTGAATTTTGGAGGCATTAACAGAAGAGACGGTAGAAATGTGTTCTCGCATTTGAAGGAAGCCTTGAGCAAGACAATAGTAGGCGTTGGATTGCCATGTAGCACTTCAGAATGAGATACAGAATTTATAAGTGAGAAAGAACTTGAAGAGTTAATCTCAAAGAAGCAGACGGCAAGAGTCGCCAAGTGACGTCACTATGTGAAAAACGTCACTGCGTGATACGCCATCAACCGGATTGTTAGGTCTGCGGCTGGCAACAAGAAGGCGGCATAAAATTGTCAGATGTGAATTATTAGCGTAAATCATCTAGAAGATGGAAATGGTAGAAGGGAACCACCATTTATGAAAGATATATGAACAAGGCATACTCTAAAGTGAGGACTGACGATTGACCATGAATATTTAAACCAGAATTCGAAGGAATGGCTCAAGGTTAGCAAGTGTCAACAAACATGAGTTCTTGTAAGTAGTTGCTGTTATGATAAGCGGCAAGGATGCAATCTAAATAACGCTAGGCGGTTAAGCATTATCTTGGCATTCGATTAATTAAATGTAAATATGATCAGTATTGTGCGTATACTTATTCACATATCACCGGCCCTCCCATCAACATGGGAACGGTGACTGTTATTGTTTAAAGACGTCACAAGCTATTCTATGCAAATAAATATCGATTTGCAAGAAATGTGAGTCTGCCTCAAGTCGTTTGATATTTATTAAAGTTGCTCTGGTTATTCTGCTGGACTGTTTTGTTGGACGGCGAGCTGAGAATCATATGTAAATAACATTTTGGCATGGATGTTCTGCTCATGTTCTGCACAACTGCATCAAACACGGCGCAAATTTAATGCAGATTGACATTGAATCTATTGTCGTGAAGATATTCAATTACCTTTCTATATACACTGTCAGAACATAATCTTTGAAGGATGTTTGTGACTATGTCAACATTAACTATCAGCAACTACTCTATCACTCTAAAACTAGATGGCTCAGTTTGTTTCCAGCTGTTGAGGCTGTTTACTGCTTTGAAAGAATATTTTCTTTCTGTAAACCAACCACCTGCTATGATAAAAAAAATTTATTGGCAGCTATTGTAATAAAATTGTACTGACTGTGGGTTTAATCTGGAACGATTTAAATGAAACATTCAATATGTCCTCCTTTTTGTCTTATTATGTCCTCCTTTTGGTTTTTCACATATATGGCAACTCTAATTATGGTACTATTTTTTCATTTCGTGCTCTGGTAATTTTCGTTGTGTTAATTGGATATTCTATGTACACTCCAGCTCCTCTATTTTATTGTACCATTCATTCATTTATTTTCCATTGACCACCAAATTCGAAATATATGTCGCTAGAAAACACATGAGGCCATTTATGCTCAGCTGTTCTCGTAGAGCCGACAATGTTAGAAGACATCTCCCAATGTGGCTTTATTCTACCAACTTGAACTTAGAGTCTTTGAGTCTGAAATTAAAATGTACTGTTCTGAGCCTACATTCGATAACTTGATTACCTTTTTGTAATGAGAAAGGTTATTGTAAGATGACTGTCTGTCTGTACATTTCTTTAAAGCTCCATTACCGATTTTATCTCTTCAAATGTAGTTCTATCTTCAGTTCAAATTTGTCTTCCTCCCTCCACGGTAAGTCATTCCGGCTTCTCATTTCAAAACCATTGCAGTCGATCCATGGGCAGAATCAAATGTTTTCTTTTTAATGAAATTGGCGTCGGGGTCGCCAGGGTCGACCTGGTATAAAATGGTTACCAAGTCTTGGAAAATAAAGGCGGCCGGTGATGTGAATTTAACATATGCACTGGTGATCACACGCGAATGCAACCGTTAATGCCGAATCTAGGGACGTAATCTAATAGCCCGCTCCGTGGCGAAGGGTTAGGGACGCAGTTCGTGATCCCGCATACCCGCGTTTGAAACGCAGCTGCGTGCAATTTGCCAGCAGACCGCCGTGCGTTGGTTTTTTACGAAATGGTATGGGTGCCGGTCGTTTAGAAAGCAATGGCAAACTACTGAACATAAACTTGTCAAGAGATCACAACAGCAAAAAAATGCTAGTGTTGGCTGTAACGTCTTGTAAAGGATATGCAACTAACTGTTAGGGGCGTACTGTCTCTAGATCTTCACCTCCCCCCCCCCCCACCCTCACGTGTGATAATGTAGGAGAAAATTAGAGGATGTGTGAGCAATCGCCATAGGTGGACATATAACATAGTACCTCTGTTCAAGGGGATTTAGTTGGCATGGCGTGCAAAGGGAAAACGAATCTATTAGCTGAGGCACGCGTGAGCACCGAGTAGTTAGGGATCCAGGGACGCTCACGCGTTGACGTAGAAGCAGGATAGAGATTAGTTACTAACTCGAAGCCATGTTGGCAGGACGTCTTTTATCATCCAGATTTATATGTCGAAATTATGTCTTTTGAAATATCTCGAATAAAGCAAGACATCTATCAACAACTGCCGGGCTTCGTGTCATTCAGTTCAGTTGCAACTCTCCTCTACAGCACTGTGAAAGATACAGAAATGGTGCCGTAGACCCAAGGATCTCCAACTTATGGGTCGTCGCGGAATACGCAAAGTACTAAGCTCAGTGGGAACTTCCCGGAGGAGGTCTTAAAAAATAGTGCGGCTATATTGAAAGAACATTGCTGAACGCGTTTGTCAAACATGGTGGCTTCTACAACTTCTGCGAGAGCCACGGCGTAAACCGTTTTCAAAGGGCTATAAGAGCCGTGTCCTGCAGTATCAATTTCAAGGGGGCTGCTGCCTCACATCGCCTACCATGGCCTTTGTCTGAACATTCTCAATTTCAAGGGGCCTACCATGGCCGTTGCCTGAACATTCTCAATTTCGAGAGGCTTGCCATAGCCTGAATTTTGCCATTTTCAAGAGGCTTGTCCAAGCCGCCACCTGCATTATCGTTTGTCGTCTCAACGGGTACTAGAGCCGCTGCCTGCACTGTCGTTTAGAGGGGCTAACCAAGGCCTCCGCTGATCGTAGTCGTACAATACTGATCCTCGAGAGACCTGCCGTCGAAGAAGTGACGCACTCTGATCCGTGGGAGACCTGCTGTCAAGACGCCTACGATCTAGACTCAAGAGGCTTGTCCAAGCCGCCACCTGCGTTGTCGTTTGTCTCAACGGGCTACCAAAAGCTGCTGCCTTACATCGCTGTTTCAGGGCGCTGACCAAAGCTGCTCTCTGGTTACTGTCTGGTCTTTTTTTGAAACCTGAGGATCTGATCGTTACTGTCGAGACTACTAACTTGTCGTGCCCTGATTTGGTGACCAGAGGCCAGAACTTGTATACGCTGGTGAAGTAACTATATGTAGATTTAATTAGATTAGTTAGATTAGATAGTGTTAATTCTGAATTATATTAGTTATATTAATTATTATTTCATTGAGACACGTAGCAATTTCCCAAGGAAAGTATCAAACAATAATTAATTATACATGTGATTTTGATATAATTATTGGTTACTATTGTTGATTAGAAGTTATAGATATACTATTAATTAATATTATTGGTTAAAGGGTACATTATCATAATTTTCAGATATAAGAAAATGGCACAAGATGAAGCTTCTTTGACGCAGATTCTGGGTGGAGTAGGTAGAGCCATATCTAAACTGGACACAGCCTTGAAACAGCAGAGCATAGGTATTGATAATGAGAAATTCAGTGGACAGGCCAGATGTTTCAAAAAATGGATTGTAGCTATAGAGAAACATGCATTTCTGGTAGGAGCCACAGATGAGGAGAAAAAAAATTTGCTTACCAGACAAGTGTAACGCCAGTGTCGGACCATATTAGGAGAAAATTAGAAGCCGGAATAGATGAGACTTGGGAACATTTTAAAGATGATTTGGCACATAAATACGCAGAGATCACAGATCCCCAACACGCATTTTCAGTATTGAGACAGTCTAGACAAGAAAATGGAGAAAGTGTTCAGCTATATAGTGATAGGCTAATTAATCTAGCTGAAGAGGCGTTTCTAGGACAGAATGTACAAGGAGAACAGGTAGAAAGGATGCTGGTTGGAATGTTCGTGGATGGAATAAAGTCGGATGGACTGAAATTCAAGTTAATGAGGGAAGATCCAGCTATGTTATCACAGGCTGTGGATATAGCCATACAAGAAGAAAGTTTGAGAAGGAGATTCAGATTAAGAGTAGGAAGGGAAATAGGAAGCAATAGAGAAGACAGAATGGAGGAACCTGTGGAAATAGGACAAGCAAGGTATGGATGGAGAAGAAGAGGAGAAATACAGACATTGCAGGGAAATAATGAAAGTACTCACGATAGAGGGAGAAAATTGAGAAATCCAATAAGAGAGACAGTAATTGGTACAAATATGGTCTGTTGAAATTGTGGACAGAGGGGACACAGTTATAAATTTTGCGGCAACAGACGCGCTCAAGTAAACACACAGAATCATGTTAATAGGAGGCAAAATAGAAATAGCTGGAGACGGAATAGGATAAGTAATATAGAAACATGGACATATAATAGAGGTCGACATGGTCGGAGTTTCAATCCAAATAACCAATATAAAACCACTACGCTAAGGCCAAGTCTTGCTTTATAACAGTGACAGAAAGTACCGCAGGTGGGATATAAACTGTATAAAAATAAAATCTGACGTGACAAGGACACGAAGGTATATGGAGAAGCAACATAACAAGCCAGAAGTCAATGCTTATCAGAGGAAGAATTTTTATAAGAAACGTTGGAACTGGCCATCTAATAATGAAGACGTGAGAACATTGCGAAATCAGTGGTTTGAAATAAGACGGTTGAGATATTCACTTATAAAGCCAAACAAAAGAGAAGATCAGGCCAATAGAACATCAGGTAGTCAAAAGGTTTTCAGTTTTTAGGGACAGACAGGAAAGAGAGACACAGACGCAGATGATTGAAGTGGTAGATAATAACACACAGACACAAATTGATACCGTGGAAAAGAAAACCCAGGTACAACCAGCCAGCAAGATAACGAAGGGAAATCAAACCGAGTTAGTGGAAAGTGTAGAAACTCCTCATGTGAAATTAGAAAAAGGAGACACAGTTGAAATTAAGAAAAATAGACAGACAAAGACCCAGAGGAAAGTTAGAAAAAGTATTAAGGAAAGAAATGCAAATAGTCTGGTAGTCAATGTAGGTACGACTGATGTGGCAGGTTCCTCAGATAGAGACATTGAAATTATCCCAAACCGGAGCATGAAAGATGGAGGTATAAATAAGAAGAAGGTCAGACGTTCTAGTGCCGACTATAGGGATATTATTGCCATGTCTGCAGTCAACTATAATAAGCCTGATGAGGGAACCATCATTAGTGAATCTTCTGAAGACGAGGAAGGAAGGTGTAAGAAATAGTGAGCAGACGGACGCAGTAACGACACGAACAACAAATAGGAGTAAACGAAGGAAAGCAATTAAACCGACCTATACAGAAGATGACGAGAGAAAGCTTAGGGAGTATATGAGGTTAAGACCTCAATACTTTACAGCTACAGATATTGAAAACGAGTTTGATTGCTACTACTCATGAAGACACTATTGTCAGAAGATACTTTGCTATAGTTGGAGTTGAAAAGTTGACTGATGAGTGACGTGACGGAATACCTTGAGAGAACTCCACTCGTTAACAATGTAGGATGAGGAAGTTGAGGAGAAGTGAGTGAGTAGTTGAGTGTCGGAGTAATTTGTCTGGTTAGGCGTTGTCCTTGCGTGTGTAAAAGTATAGACAAACCTGTGTTCGTCGCGATGATTAGAGAATGAAGAGGGATTTGAAAAGTTGTCTGGGTGGAGTGCATGGATAGTACGACGTTGTGTGATTGGTAGTAGCGTATGGATGTACGGGGCACTTGGTATATCTTAGACTTGAAGCGGTGTGAAGGGAGATTGTGTCACTGTCTGAGCAAGCATAAAATACGAGTGCCGAAAGGAGAGCTGGTTGGTACGCTTAGGGTGCGTTGAGTAATTGGTAGAATGTTGATTGATATCTGATTTGTTTTCTTGGGGGCAACGGTATGTGCACCTTGGGGTGTCTGTGTTGTAAATGTGAAGTAGACAGCGAGTGGTTAGTGCATAGGAGAAGCGGAAGTACGAATAACTAAACGGCTGTGCATGAGTAATGATAAGAATAATTGAAAAGTGATGTGTGAATATACGAAGAATTGCTGAGTGGTGACGCTGATAAAGCATACCGGTGATTTCGTGGAAGACAGAGTAAGTGAGTATGCGAAAGTTGGGAGGTAGAGAGAAGATGATTGGAAATTTGTGTTGTCTTCTGTTTAGAATGTGTGGTATTGGATATAATTAATGAAAATTCTATGACAGGGTGACAGATAGAGAATTAACGTTCCGTTTGTCGTTTTAGGAAGCAGATCTGCTGTCTTGGGCGGAATTATGTGAAGTGAGATTGCATGATGCAGAGAAATGAGAGAATATAGCGAAAATGTGATTAGTATGTTTCGTCGGAGTCAGAATTGTTGTGAAGAGCTGTGTGTCTGTAAAGGAGATAGACAATACTGTGTTAGACTGTGTTTGAAACGTTGGTTGCGTCGGGTGGAACGAGGGACTTGAACTAAAAGAATGTCCTTATGAAGTGAAAGTAAAATTAAGTGTTGGTACAAATCAAATCCAGGGGAAACAACTAGATTAGAAAATAAGTGTGCCGAGTTATAATTTCCCTTAGTAGGTAGATGAGTTGTAGTACGCTGAGATAGCCACACTGGTTGGTAAATGGAGCAATTAGAGCTGTAGTTAACAGGAATTGCTTGGTTCATGTTTCAAATACAGTGGTTTTGCTATGATTTAGTTTGTAATGGATGGAATATTATGAAGGGAGATAATCAATGGTTTGAGTTGTAAAGTTAAGAATTATTAACCAGCCTGGAATGTTACTTGGTTTATTTGATTTGCACATTAACTCATTAAGATATAGTGAAAAGACATATTGAGGGTATAATTTAATTTTTAGGATATGATTTGTTGTGTTTTCATTCTTTTACGTGTAAACTGCCGGTTCGTAAAAGTAACCGGTAATGTAGGATGATGTCACGGTCTCACATAGAGTAGGTATGAACATAAAGTTAGAAGGGATTTATAGAAGGGATATAACACCAATATAAGGGAAGTAAACGTAACCACTCGAACGCTCGAACAATCTCGAGCCTTCGAGAATGATGGGTCAGTTTGCCTACAGCTCCGTGGACACAGGTGGAACCCGCCTACAGCGTGCCAGGACCATTTCCACGAGAAGCTCGAAGAGAGTTACACCCCGTGTCCGCCCGACACACGTCGAAGGGCAGACGGCGACTGAACACCGAACACGAAGCAGGGTTTAGCTTAAGGGGGACTTGATAGATAGAAACCAAGTGTATTTAAGGATTGTTGATTATAAGATAGTTGATAGAGTTTTGCTGTGATGGTTATGTGTATGATTGCTTTGTTATGAACTCCTGTGATATTGTAAATATTGTAACTGGCTGCGAAACCAATTCTTCGCCAGATTACTGTGAATAAATTATATCAGAAAGTATCAGAATGGAGTTTGTTGCCTGTCTGAACCCGAGTTTCATTTCCCTAGGTCTTTAGGGCGTTGACAGATGACATTAAGTAATTTTGTCTTGATTTAAAATGATGCTTGTTTTATTATGTATATTATGTCGGGGATAAAACCATGTATGTCAATTTGGTGGGAAAGCGTTTTGGTTTTGAATTATGCTTGGTTTAATGACTCATATTTTCGTAGTTTCAGTTATTTGGACTTGTTTAAAATCAGTTGATAACTGTTAAGACTTGTTTTAAAAAACTGTTATTATTTTGTTCTGAGTTGGTTTGGATCAATAAGACTAGGCCTTATTGAATAAGTAATAGGGTTCTTCGTTCAGAAAATAGTAAGCAAACGACTTTGGACTATAAAGAGAGACATATTCGCCTTGTTGGTAGTAAGTTTAGGTAAACATGGAGTGAGTGCCATGAGCTTCGACGTGTAAGTTAAGCTTGCAAGGGTTTAGAAGAAGTAGACGTGGGTAACGCTTATAAATAGTATTTAAGGGTGCTGCGTTAGTCAGCGTTAATAGGAATACACATAGATTGAATCCCATGTTTGGAATATGAGGGGTTAGTTTAACTGAGGGTGGCCAAAGATGGGGCTGTAGATAACAGCACATATCATAATGGTCAAGGAAT
The DNA here is from genome assembly GCA_014155875.1 of Cepaea nemoralis. Classification (NCBI taxonomy): domain Eukaryota; kingdom Metazoa; phylum Mollusca; class Gastropoda; order Stylommatophora; family Helicidae; genus Cepaea; species Cepaea nemoralis. The sequence goes on along the minus strand of JACEFZ010024692.1, from coordinate 308,821 downwards.
TAAATTAGATACGAACAATGTAAGCCAGAGATGTTTATAATGGGATGTAGGGGGCTTGTAATAGGGGCTGCGCTAGTCAGCGTTAATACTGTGGGGGAGATTGATTTAACTCAAAACGGGAGCTGTGATTGTCAGCATTCAACATATGTACAGTATTAGTAAGTATTGTTCATAGTAAATGAACATTGTCAATATTAATTTAGGACGCTGTAGTTACAGCATGAAATAAGTAGAAGTAAAACATGGATCGAAAGTCATGGAAGTTTGGGAAGGCGTGTTATAAATAAAAGATATTGATACAGTATAAAAACATACTAATATGATACGGTTATAAAGTTTTACTGGCTGCTGTTGGCCGCACAAATGGTACAGGTATTTTTAATCTTGCGAGTATAAAGAGGGAGTTTTAGATCGTCGCATCTTTTGACAAGAATATTTACTATGAACAAATTGAAGGATATATCAGGGATTATATGATTCATTTTTTTTTTTTTTGAAAACTTTATTTTATAAAGTTTTGTGAGTGCAGGGGAGGATAAATGTAACTACTTCTTGCTATCTTTTGGGTGCGCACCCACCATTTCTCTGTCTATCCTGTGTTGTTTTGTTGATGTTCGTGAGAATATGATATGTTGCATAACGCATGATAATCTTCAATTTTTGTTTATATACCAATGATTTCGATGGACATATGTGTCTATGAAATATCTAGGTGGATTGCTTGTGAACTGTTTTATAAAGTGAGATCTTGTAATGTAGAATGTACGATGTTACGATGGGAACATATAAAAGAAATAAATTAAGATGTAATGTTGGTGGTGAACGAAGAAGTATAAGTTCACAAAGAAGTATTAGAGTTCGTAGCGGATGGCTATAAGATACAAGTAGTAGAGTTAGTAGAGTAGAAAGAGTAATGAATAAAACTCAGTGGTTAGGAGGGAGCCATGTTAAAGTTGTTTAAGACATGTAAGCGGCTTGCTTGTGTTTTTGTGGTTGGGAGAATAACGTTTGGCATAAGATTATTTGGGGTAAGATGAGTAAGAATATAGATTTAGCGGGTAGTCATCTTTAAGTATAACTAGGGGGTTGTAGATTTAGGTTGGGATTAAGACTTTTCGGGGAAAAGTCTTGTTGAGGGTAGAGAGGAAATATAACAGAGTACCTCTGTTCAAGGGGTTTAGTTGGCATGGCGTGCAAAGGGAAAACGGATCTATTAGCTGATGCACGCGTGAGCGCCCGGTAGTTAGGGATCTAGGGACGCTCACGCGTTGACGTAGAAGCAGGATAGAGATTAGTTACTAACTCGAAGCCATGTTGGCAGGACGTCTGTTATCATCCAGACTTTTATTGTCTAAATTATGCCTTTTGAAATATCTAAAATAAAGCAAGACATATATCTACAGTCTGCTGGGCTTCGTGTCATTCAGTTCAGTTACAACACTCCTCTACAGCACTGTGAAAGACATAGCATTAATAAAATAAGATATGCAGATGATACAGTATTGATTGCAGACAAAAACAGGATCTGCAACATTTAGTAGTTGCTGTTATTATTCACAGCGAACAACTAGGTTTGTTTGTTTGTTTGTTTGTTTGTTTGTTTTCGCGTTCGCTCGCTCTGAGCTTTAGCGTAGTCCATACACGTGTTATAACTTTAGTGCACTGGACTGATTTAGCGTGTGGATTAGCATTCTATATTACCAGTGTCCTTCGTCATCAGGCGAACCTACTCCGACTTCAGAGGTACTTGTGATTTACGTGGCCGAGTCAACATTTTAGTCCAAATAGACAAACGTGGAGGTCGAACCTGGTACCTCGGCATCTGGATGTTTAACAACGAACGCACTTATCCATTCGGCCATGCTGACCTACAGCTAAGGTTAGAATTAAATTGTTAGAAACCAAAGATTATTGTCGCACCTACGAAAAAAATAAATATCATAATGTAGCGTCGAATTAGCCGGCTCCCTGGCCAAGGGGTTAGCGACTTTCTCCGTAATCCCGTATACTCTCGTGAGTAACGTGACGACGGCGAGAATCGGTAGCGGTTCTGATCGCGTCGGTAACTTACGAGGTATTTGAGCCGGTCACTGTGAAAGCAATGGCAAACTACTGAGCGTAATCTTGCCAAGAAATCAACAATCAGCTGAAAGATGCTGATGTTGACAGCGATGTCCTGTAAAGGATATGCAAACATTTTAAGCGTCGAATTACATGGGAAAATTCTTAAACAAGTGAAGAGGTACAACTATCTCGGAACAGTCACAAAATCTGATGCCGAGGTACGAGGCTCGACCCCTACACTTGTCAGGTGACTAAAATGTTGACTCGGGGACGTAAATTACAAGTACCTCTGAAGTCGGAATAGGTTCGCCCGATGACAAAGGACACTGGTAATAATAGGGAATGCTAATCCACAAGATAAATCAGTCCAGTGCACTGAAGTGTATTTTAGATATTAGAACAAGAATCGATATGGGAAAGGTAGCATTTTGCAAGATGCAAAACATACTAGCAAATAAAATGATGTCAGTGCAATGAGGAAAAGAGTGTACACGTGTTATATAGACCTTTAATGGGCGTGAAACACGAATAATAAGCAGATAAGTAAGAAATATATAATTGAAGTGAAAATGTGGTTTCTGGGGAAAATGTCACGAATTTTGTTTCTTTCATTCGCTTAAATGTACTGAATAACTTGGATTGACAGGAAAACTAATGAGCTAGTCCTAAAAGACAGAAATGAAAGCCGCAAACTGATTCGAGAAATTAGACGCAGATCTGCGATAGTAGTATAGACAGGTTTCCTTTGGCGCATTATGCATTATGTTAATTATGAGCTGGAGTCTCCGTGGTGAAGTGGTCAAGCCGCCTGCCTCGGACTCCGAACTGGAAACCTTAACTACTGACAAAGTTTTTACAAAAAGAGCAAGTGGGAGGCACAGAGACAAATACCTGGATGTGTTGAAATCAGAAGCTGAATTACAAGACCACATGAATAGTCTAAACGAAATGTGTAGGGAACATAAAATGAAAATTAGCACAAGTAAAACAGAGGTATTGACTATAACTAAAGAAGAAAAAACAACAACAATTCACTTAAACGAACATCCCTTGAAACAAGTAAAGAGTTTCAAGTACCTAGGAAGTATGATATCATCAAATGGCAGATCAGAAGACGAGATCGAAAATAGGTGCAATAAGGCAAACCAACTCATTGGTCAAATGGCACCAATGGGAACAAACATGTATCAATAACTACTAAGAAAGCACTTTACAATACAATCTTCCTACCAACTCTGTGCTACCAATGCCAAACCTGGACAATGACAGAAAAAGAGAAAAGAAAAATCACAACAACAGAAATGAGATTCCTGAGAAGAATACTCAACGTATCAAGAAGAGATAAGATCAGAAATGAAGAAATCAGGACTAAAGTGGGGGTTATAGCAGCACTACATTTTATTAGAAAGCAGCAAGCCAAATGGTTTGGCCATACAAGTAAGTTACCAGTCAACAATATACCACAACAAGCAATGATGTACAGACCAGAGGGAAGCAGAGAAGAGGCCGACCACGTAAACGCTGGAGGGAGGGAATAGCAGAGTCCATGGGAATATCGATACATGAAGCCCATAATCGGGCACTCTCACTATGTTTATACTTCACCTCGACACCGCAAGGTACACGAGGAGCATGAGAGATGAGATGAGATGAATGAAAGACCACCAATTCTGAAGACAGACGTTCAGAATACTCTTAACCATATGAAATCTGACAAGACCCCAGGTCCAGTAAACATCTCAACAGAAATTATCAATTCCTTAGAAGAATATTGAATAGACCAAGTCACCAGACTACTGAACGCAATATATGATACTGGAGATATACCTCTTTAATTATGTAATTCTATATTTATTGCAATCCCGAAGAAATCAGGAGCCTCGGAATGTGATCAACATCGAACAATTAGTATAATGAGCCACATCACGAAGATTTTGCTAAGAATTATTATGCAAAGAGTTAAGAAGAAAATACAACCCTAAGTTTAGTTTAGTCGATGGCACACGGGTGCAACCCATAAGTGCTCCGTTCTCCTCCTAACTCAAATCTGAGTCTGGAGAAACTCAGCTAAGAGCACGAACTTCGTAGCATCCTGAAAATACTTTGGGTAGATTTTTAACTCGAAATTTTGCCCGAGCGGCGCTGTTAGGCTACTCTTTTTCGATTTCCAACTGCCAATGGATTTTTTACGTGCGCAACAATACAAACGGGCGTCCGATCTCACTACTCAGAGACCAGGGGAAATTTTATTACTAGAAGTCCACGTGAAAATAATCCTGGTCATCACTGGGGCTTGAACCCAGGACATCCAGCACTCGAGGCGGACATCAAATACAACCCGAAATAGGAGATGAACAATGTGGGTTTGTAGAAGGCAGGGCCACAGTAAATGCTGTGTAAATGCTGAGAACATTAATTGAACGTTCTGAAGAAGTAAACAGAGACTTACATCTTTGCTTTATTGACTACACAAAGGCTGTCGATAAAGTAAGACATGTCAACATGCTGGATATGCTTGCAGATCTACAAATTGATGGGAAAGACCTTAGACGCTTAAAAAAAAAACATATAATGATACTGGAAACAACAAGCTGCCATAGAGATTGATAATGAAGTAGGTCAATATTATCCTATTAAGAGAGTTGTAAGACAGGGATGTGTAACGTCTCCAGATCTTTTTCTCTGTATAGTGAAAATATTTTCAGAAATGTTGACGATATGAAAGGAATCATCATTGGGGGACATAATATCAATAACATTAATAATAATTTCGTAACAGGGAGACTTTATTCCCAAACAGGGCCCTGAAACATGTATTCCCTAACCCTAACCCTAACCCAGACCCTAACGCAAACCGTAACCTTAACCCCATCTCTAACCCTAATCATACACAATACCACTTTCTTGCCTTCTTTATTGCTTGCTTGCTTGTTTTAAAAACAAACATTTCAAATTCGGCCTCGTTCAACTGCTTCTTTCATCGGTGGTTATTGTTGAGGTCCGTGATTTTTGTGGGTTCATTCACCCTAATTCTTGTCTTGTGCGCTCTTACGAGTTAGTCCTATCTCCGACTGATTATGTTGGTTTGTGTCTGTGACGTCAGCTGGGGGGGTTGGTTGTCGGCTATCCTTTATGCTCGCCTCCTTTTGTGGTACCTTTTGTTAGTGAAGGCTCCTGGCTCGTCTGGCTTGACTGGTTGCAGTTCTTATAAGGACTTTTTATTTGGTGATTTTGCCTCCTTTTTTGTGTATTTTCTGTAGGAGCGTTTCCACGTTTCCATTTTCCTCCTTGCACCTGTTTTCACTTTCAAGTGTGAGTTTCTGCTGCCTTTCGGTTTTTTCCTCCGTGGTCATCCATGGGATGATCTCTCCGTCTTCTATATAGTACGTATAGTCAGCAAAATCACGTTCATAGATTTTATCTGGGTATTCTACCGGTCTCCTGAGTTTCTTGGGCTTCTTCTTTTCTCTTTCATCCCAGCACCTTTTGTATTCCTGGCACCTGAATTCCTCCACTCTTGCATTCTCTTGTAGCTCCTCCAAGGTAGGCCACCGGGGCCTCTCCGTGCCGTCATCAGGGTGCTCATCTCGGTTTTCTTCGGATGTCTGGTGGGATATTGTCGTGGCTAGGCTGCTGACTTTATCTTGCGGTTCCGGCTCGGTCTCTTGTTGGATTTCATCTTGCTTTTCCTCTGTGTTCTTTTCTGTTTCTTCTGCTGGTTCTATTTGGGTTGGCTCCCTTTCAGTTTGTAGTATCTCTCTTACCGCTTTGATGTCTCGTAGAATCTCTTCATTTATCTTTGTCATCTGCCTCATGTTCTCCACCTCATGTTTGATGTCCCGCTGGACATCCTTTATTTCAGCAAGAAGTTTCCCATTGTCGCTGGTTGGTGCCGATGTTTGCAGTAGCTTGACTTGCTTCTTTAACTTATCAATCTGGCTTTGCAGTTGCTCTTTCTCGGCTTGTGAGATGCAGGTTGCTGTCTCGCACCTCCGCATTGCGTCCTTATATGGTGTCTTTGTGGTGATGGCGATCTTTAAGACGTCTCTGTGTCTTTGAAGGTACGGACAGCCTAAGTATCTTGCTCCATGCTTGCCCAGGCAGTTGGCGCACTTTCTTTTGTTGTTGGGTGCTCGGAAGTCCGTGTCCAGCTTGGCCAGCGGACACTCCTTGAAGGCGTGGTGATCGGCGCAGTACCGACAGATTTCCGTCTTACTGCGACATGCTGCTCTGCTGTGGCCGGCCCTCTGGCATCTTGAACATTGATTGACTCTTGGGATGAATCTCTCTGGCTGTTTATTTTCTTGTTGACTGATACTGTGGTCGGCATCTCACTGCCCTCCGACGTTACCACCGCCAAGGTTGTAGGAATCTTGGAGTAGGTGAGGAGCCGCTCCGCCTTCAAGAATCGGATGTGAAGATTCTCCTCTCGTAGCTGCTTCAGGATTTCTTCGACTGACAGCTCCACTTGACAACCCATCGGACTGTTTTTGAGTCCGTGTTCCCGGCTCTGGTGTCTTTCTCCTCCTTCTTCTTTGCTGTCTTGGGTCTTGTCTGTGGCGGGCTGTCGCTCTTCTCCCTCGTAGTAGCTTCAGTAGTAGCTGTAGTTTCAGGTTCTTTGATGCAGCTTGCAGGCAGGTTCTCCACGTTCATCTTCTTGACGGTCTTGTCGGCTCCCATGCTGCACATCTTGGTTGCCACGTGTCTTTTGGTGTTCTTGCAACGTGCCATTTTCTCCCGTATCAGGCTTATTTACTTGTTCAGGCGACTTGTCTTGTTAGCGCTCACAGTTGCGAATGAGTGTGTGCAATGTATTCTTTATTATATTACAGCCTTCTATTATATGTGTGTATATATACATTAATACATTATACTGGCCCCCAATGATGTGCCAGTTTGCACTGCTCTCTAATATAGAAGATATAGACATCACGTGACCAGCCCTCTTTGGGAATAATCACTTCGTAACATTATAATACCGATTATTATATAGCCGGTCTCTGTGGCTGAAGGGCTTGCGAACGCGGTTTGTGAACCCGTATACCCGGGTTCGAAACACGGCGGTGGTCGTATTTTCGAAAAAGGTATAGAGACCGGTCGTTCAGAAAGCAATGGCAAACTACTGAACGTAACACTTGCCTAGTACATCAACAGCAGCTGAAAATGCTGGTGTTGACTGCAATGTCCCGCAAGGGATACGCAACAAAATTTTTTTTTAACATTATAATATAACGATGGGTAGCGTTGTGATGTTCTGTTGTGATAATTTGGTGTGTCCAGTGTGTGCCGCGTGGTTACACACCCGCTTCACACGCGTGATCCGGGACTGTTTCCGGATCCGGTCAGGGATATGCACTACTGACGAGCTCAAACGAGGGCGAAACTCGAGTATAGTGCTTCCAGATTGACGTGGATAGGCCTTAGGTTCATACCAGAATGCGATCGGCGTTGCCAGTAGTGGGTTGTGCTCAATATTTAAATTTCAAATCCCGAAACAACCACACAATCAACATTATAATATATTTTTTCCCCGCGTTTCCATCCTGTTTCAGGATATTGCGGTCAACATCAACATCTTTCAGCTGTATGTTAATTCCTAAGCTAGATTAAGCTCATCAGCACGCCACGACTTTCTGAGCGACCGGCTCAATTCTCTCATAAGTCACTGGCGTTACTAGAACCGCTTCTAATTCTCGTGCGCTCACGTCAACCACGAGAGTATTCGGGGTTAACGGAAAAAGCTGCTAATCCCTCGGTCAGGGAGCCGGATATAATATTATATATGCGGATGATAATGTATTGATTGCAGACAATGAGCAGGACCTGCAAAATTTAGTAGATGCAATTGTTGCACACAGTGAACAACTGGGGTTAGAATTGAATTGTAAGAAGACACAGATTATGGTCATCACTAAGAAGAAAGAAATACCACAATGTAATATACAAGTAAATGGGAATATTCTTCAACAAGTGAATAGGTACAATTATCTCGGAACAGAAATAACATCTGATGGGAGATGCCTTGAAGAGATTAGAACAAGAATCGCCATGGCAAAAGTAGCCTTTAGCAAGATTAACAACATATTGACCAATAAAAAGATGTCATTTGCAACTAGAAAAAGAGTGTTGAGGTGCTACATAGAACCTGTGATTTTGTATAGAAGTGTAGCGTGGACAATGGGCAAACAAGCTGAAAGCATTTGATGGCTGTGGAAATGTGGTTTCTGCGGAAAATACAAATAATACCATGGACAGACAGAAAAACCAATGACCAAGTCCTACAAGAAACAAATGAAAACCGTAAACTGTATAGAGAAATTAGACGTAAACAATCACATTTGGGGGGGGGGGGGGTGTCACGTTATGAGAAGAAATAAATGGGAGAACTTGGTGACAACTGGCAAGATCGAGGGGAAGAGAACAAGGGGAGGGCATAGAAGTAAATACCTAGACGGCTTGGCCACATAGCATATCGAGACAAGAACACTGAGCTGATCCACGACTACGGTGATCGAGTGAGATGGCAAAACATGACCGCCAACGCTTACCGGCATGACACTATGATCGTGATGTTATCTTGTCAGGACCCTCAGTCTTTCCTTCTTTCATGTTTATAATAGCCTTCTCTACTTCAGCCTTCTTTAGTATGTTTTGTCCATCTTGAGTATTATACAGTGTTATTGACCCTGCTGTCCTAGAATAAATCTTTTATGTATTTTGTCCATCTTTTTATTATATTGGTATTATCAATTATAATTTCTAAATGTTTCCCTCTTACACATATTTAATTTGGCATACATAGTTACTGTTTCTACTGCACTTTTGCACATACACAAAACCGCTTTTAGATTTCTGTTTATAGTTATATGTTTACCTCTGCCTTTTCATGTGTGCTTTTCTTTTATTAACTGTTTCATGTGCTTTTATTTCACAGAACCCTCGCTCTCCATCCTATATAATTTTGATCCAACTCTCCATCCTATATAATTTTGATCCAACTCTCCATCCTATATAATTTTGATCCAGCTGATTTCCCGGAGTAAAATTTTAAGAAAAATCATGGCGTCTGATTTAAACAACAAAAGACGAGATCAGGGGAACGGGATAATAAATGCATTTGTAGAGTGACAACACTAAATGATTCAGTTCTACTAACTAGTTATGTACGGGAGGGTCGCATCCTGCAGCATTTTATTGTTTGCACTGCAGCATGTTGTCAGACTCATGTAATTGTACATTTCTGTTGTTTTATGTTTTATTAAAACGTAACTAACTTAGTAACTTAAACCTGTATGGTCATTTTTACTTTTTATTTACATATTTACTATAGCGGTAGAGTAAAAATTCCAGTACAGGAGGTTTCTGATCATCAGAAATGTGTCGTCGTCCCCCCCCCCCCCCCCCCACGCTGAATGTTTAGGAGGTCCCTTTACTTTCTTGACACTCTCATATATATGTATGTGTGTGTGTGCGTGAGTGTATGTATGTGCGCGCGTGAGTGTATGTATGTGTGTTTTTATATATTTGAATGGGGTGTGTGTGTGTGTTGTATATACTATATATGAGTTGTATATGTGTGTTTAATTAACTGTTTATGTATGTTTATTATGTATATACACAGTTTTCTGCCATACATACACACACACACACACATATATATATATATATACTAGCTGACCCGGCCCGGCTTCACCCAGGCCCTGGAGGGGATCTATCTATCTATCAGTTTGTCTGTCTGCTTGTTTGTCTATCTGTCTGGCTGACCCGGCCCGGCTTCACCCAGTCCCTGGTGGGGAGCATCTCATTTAATTCATATAAGTAGTCATATAAGCTCCCGTTCCCGACTATCTGTCTGTCTGTCTATCTGTCTGTCTGTCTGACCCGGCCCGGCTTCACCCAGTCCCTGGTGGGGAGCATCTCATTTAATTCATATACATAGTCATATAAGCTCCCGTTCCTGACTGTCTGTCTGCTTGTTTGTTTGTCTGTCTGTCTGTCTGGCTGACCAGGCCCGGCTTCACCCAGTCCCTGGTGGGGAGCATCTCATTTAATTCATATAAGTAGTCACATAAGCTCCCGTTCCCGACTATCTGTCTGTCTGTTTGCCTATCTGTCTGTCTGTCTGACCCGGCCCGGCTTCACCCAGTCCCTGGTGGGGAGCATCTCATTTAATTCATATACGTAGTCATATAAGCTCCCGTTCCCGACTATCTGTCTGTCTATCTGTCTGTCTGTCTGACCCTGCCCGGCTTCACCCAGTCCCTGGTGGGGAGCATCTCATTTAATTCATATACGTAGTCATATAAGCTCCCGTTCCCGACTATCTGTCTGTCTGTCTGTCTATCTGTCTGTCTGTCTGACCCTGCCCGGCTTCACCCAGTCCCTGGTGGGGAGCATCTCATTTAATTCATATAAGTAGTCAAATAAGCTCCCGTTCCCGACTATCTACCTGTCTGTCTGTCTATCTATCTGACCCGGCGCGGTTTCGCCCAGCTCCTGGCGCACAGTAACTTAAAAGAATGTCCTTCCACACACCATCCATTATTTTTAATGAAAACTGTTTTTAATCACATACATGACTGTAGATAACTTCTTTAAGCATAAAAAGATGGGTTACAATGTTATGCATTATTTTTATGAAAACTTTGAAAATGCCTTAAAGATTATATCATTATTTATTATAACTCATATGCCTGTAAATAACTATAGAGAAAAAGTTTAACAATAGTGCAAGTAAGTCCAACAATATGACTATAAAGTATATAGAAATGTTATTAAAAGTTATGCCCCTTGAAATAACTTTTCTAGAGTGAAGTCCCCCTGCTATAAAAATTATATAATGAAAAATGAAATATTAAATGTTATTAAGTAAGTAGCCGATTTTACACTAAGAAACTATAACAGTCGGTTGCACAGGAATGAAAGGAAGACGTGTAGAAAATTTCATCTCAATTGGATGTACCGTTATCGAACGCATCCAATACATAGCCAACCACACACATACAGTCTGTTTTATATATATATATATATATATATATATATATATATATATATATATATATATATATATATATATATATATATATAAAGGATTGAAGGATTGACAGACCAACAGGATACTGACAGACATATTGAACAGACATGACTGACAGCAAAGACAGGCATACAGAACAGACAATCATACCAGGCAGACAGACAAAGTCAGAGAGGGAACAAAGTAAGCAGACACATGCAGACAGACAAAGTCAGAGAGGGAACAAAGTAAGCAGACACATGCAGACAGACAAAGTCAGAGAGGGAACAAAGTAAGCTGACACATGCAGACAGACATAGAGACTGACATATAGACGGTTGGGGCTTACTGACAGACAGGCAGGTCAGACATGTATATAGGACAGATATACATTTAAAAAAAAAAAACAGTTGGACAGGACAGATAGAACTGTATAAGCATTATGTTACTTATTATTTCCTTCATGTCGTTGAAATAATCCACATTGAACGAACAGTGAAAGAACATATTTATAAGTGAACACAATTTCACAACACTGATAGCCACTGAGTGGTCAGATATCTTTAGTTTATTATAACCACTTGTTAATTAGTAATGCAATTCATGATACAAAGGTTGGGAACTAGCTGGGTGAACCAATCACACATTTTTTAAAACTGAACAATACAATTAGGAATGCTTAATTTAAGCAGGGCAGAATATTTAATATTAAAATGACTGTTTCCCGGGAAGGTTAACCCGGTCAACAAATGCCCGCAGAAGTCGGATGTGTCGGCCTAATGGCGCAAGAACGCAGCTCTGCTGTAAACAGGCACAACGCAATCACGTCCGGAAAAAAACTCCGGATGAACGAAGAAGAAGAAGAAGAAGAAGAAATGACTGTTTGGCCTATAGATTTGTTTTACAAATCCGCACGAAACAAATGTATGGATCATATTGTTTGCTCAATTTTTTATTAACATGTCAGAGATAATGACTTGAGACATTAATTGGTAACCATTTTGAACTATTATGCAGGTCTATACAGTGATAATGTGATCTTTATGTTCAGTTTATCAGCCCGCACAAAACAAATATATGGTCCACATAGTTTGCTCATATATCAGGGATTAATGACTTGAAACATTAATTGGTGGCCATTTTGAACCTCTTAATCAGGTCGGAATATATAAGGGTTCTGTTTATATTAGTGGGTAGCCATTTTGAATATTCATCATCATCATCATCTTCCATTCTGCTGTCAAGCGTCGTGGGGAGGAATAATTTGCGTTCCAGCGCCCGGTGGGCAGCACTGGATAGCGTCATTCCGTGTGGTTGGTTGTACCATGTTGATGTCGTCAATCCATTTTCTTCTTGGACGTCCTCGTGGTCTCGTCGCAGATGATCTTTGATGTAAGGCCAGTGATGGTAGTTGCTGGTGTTGCATTCTATCGACATGGCCAAACCACTTGATCTTCTGTCTTTCAATAAATGTGGCACAAGGTGTTGATCCCACAGTCTGTCTGATAATAGCATTTCTTACTCGGTCTCGGATTGTTAAGTTGGCAGCTCTCCTCAGGCATCTCATTTCGCAGGTGTTGATTTTGCGAAGGTGTAATTTGGATAAAGTCCAGGTTTGAGATTGGTAGCATAGGGTTGGTGTGAATATGCTGTTTATTATCTGTTGTTATGCGGACACGGGTATATTTGGATGTTTCAGTAAGGGTGATAGTTGATATGTAAGTGCACTAGCTTTTTGACATCTGATTTCGATTTCTCTGTTCGATCTGCCATCTTCTGTGATCATACTTCCAAGATATTTGAATTCTTTAACTTATTTCAGAGATGTGCTATTTATCTGTATACTTAATGGGCCAGGCGATCTGCTAACTCGCATTACTTTGGTTTCGGCTGTATTTATACTCATATTGTATCTCCTGCATGTTGAACTCAGATTATTAATATGATTTTGCAGTCTGCCCTCGTCGCTATAAAACAGGCACTGATCGTCTGCAAATAGAAGTTCATTTATTTCCTGTGGATCAGTTGTTTCATCTGGAGTAAAGAGTTCTAAATTTTCTGAATCTGTTCTGTCGAGACTTGCTTCTTTGGAAATTCTGTCCATGTAGATATTAAATAGCAGGGGAGAGAGCACACATCCCTGCCTCACTCCTGTATTGACTGTGAACATATCTGATATACCTTCTTGTGTTCTTACTGCACTTCGGCTCGAGTGGTACATGGCTATGATGTTTTCTAGCAGTTGCCCTTGTATCCCATAGTCTTCAAGGATGGTCCATAATTTGTATCTGTCTACTCTATCGAAAGCCTTTTCCTGATCTACAAACACAATATTCTGCTGGTCACTATATTCGATAGTTTTTTCACATATTTGTCTAAGTGTAAATAATGCATCAGTGCAACTTTTACCTTTCCGAAAACCGAATTGTACTTTGCTTAACTGTTGTTCAACTATGGGTCTAGCTCTTTGTTCCAATAGTTTTGCATACATTTTCCCTATATGGCTCAGGAGTGATATACCTCTGTATGTTTCGCACTCTCTCATATTGCCTTTCTTTTTCCATATTGGTACTATTATTGCCTGTTGCCAATCATCTGGGACTTTTCTTTCTTCCCATGCTATATTAAAAAGTCTTGTTAGCCATTTAACTCCTGTTTCCCCACAGGCCTGAATAGCTTCTGTGGTTATTCCATCTGGACCTGGTGATTTGTTTTTAGGACTTTTCTGTATAACTGCTTTGACT